>NQII01001213.1:475473-548689 GCA_002778355.1 Clitarchus hookeri
ACTCTGAAATGGTCGTACGCGAAAATCCAAATGTTATCGCTACCTCGGAGATGCTATGTCCCATCTCTCGTGTGCCGACTATAACACCACGTTCAAACTCACTTAAATCTTGATAACCTGCCATTATAGCAGCAGTAACCGATCTAGCAACTTTGCCAGACGCTTGTTGTCTTATGTAGGCGCTACCGACCGCATCGCGTTACTCTGATTGGTTCCATACCTCTGTTATTTGCATACGCACGCCAATACCAGTTTTTTTGGNCATCGCGTTACTCTGATTGGTTCCATACCTCTGTTATTTGCATACGCACGCCAATACCAGTTTTTTTGGCTCTCTGGTGTAACTTAATTTGGTTTCATGCGCGCGCGCGTGTGTATGTGTGTGTGTATTTATATATATATACACACATATATACACATATATATATAAAATTGGCGCAAATATGTCTTCGGTTTTCCCGTCGCAACAAGGGTTTAATATTTTATTCATGAAAGGAGGTATACACTCGTATTTGCAGATGTAGGCGGGTCGAATTTTCTGTTAGATTTTTTCCTCACAAATGGTTTAACATTAATTAACCACTTAGTACGTGGGCGTGGAAATATTTCTAAGTATATGAATCAGCGAAGTCGTTTGTTGGATTACGAAAAGAATATTAATGACCCGATTCGGTATATATTCCTTGAGTTTTCAGACCTGCCAAAAATGCATCGTTTGCGAAATGATAGCTTTAAATATCTGTAAAATTCAAAATTGGGCTTTGGTATGCTTGAAATATGGAAGGAATTGCTGATACCAAATAAATATTTGTGTTAAATATAGTAATTATTTTTTAAGTTAATACGTACACATTTTTCTGCATTATGTGTTGCAATTTTTTTAATGTTTTTCATCCTCGAAACGTGGCTGGCTCGTGATTCTAAAAGCCCAATGCTCCGGATTCGATGTGAGAGAAAATGGCGCAAACCCCTTTCTCATATAATAAGCACATATAAATATTCTTTGTTTACGACTTTATTAGATTACCGTAAAACAGTAACGTGAATATACATTATCTAGGTGGTGTGCAAGCTTAACTAATAATAAAAGTAATTTTTTTACTATTTTGAGCCGGAGCGAGTTGCTAGATGCAAGAGGGAACAAGCTAGGACTCAACAAAGAAACCATCCCGGCATTCACATGGCGTATTTTTTAAAATAGAAATTCGGGTCGAACGAGTTGAGTATCGAACCCGGGTCCCTTTGAACATGAGTCTTCCCTGGTGTTGACTTGTGCGTGCAGATATCTGTGTTTATTTTCCTATGAATTAAAGTTGGCTTGTGTGAGAAATAAAACACCTGGTGCAGCGCGGCTGGCCGTGTGCGCGATCTCAGATTACGACTGCACGTACCTCTCGATTGCTTTTGTATTGGAACTCGTGACCACTTCTTTAAGTATGGTTTTGTCTTCCTAGTTTTTTAACACGTCTATCAGTCTCGCCTGCAATTGGGGCATTTCAGGCTGTGTGTGTAGGTGTGCGTGTGTGTTTAACGTATGGGCAAGTGGAGAATTATCGTTTTCCCTCCCTTATTTCTTAGTTTCACAGCATCACTAAATATTTTTGGTTTCGCAGGAATTAATAAAACTTCCACATTTGATTTTCAGTATGAACAAAAAACAAAGGTTAAGTTCGATCCACATTTGTTTACGAAAAAAAATTGTACATATAATTAATTTTCTACATTCGAAAGGGATTAACATTACTCTAAAATTTTTCTAAAATTTAAAATCTGGCTGCAATATGGTCTAATTTTTTTTTCGCATTTGTTAAGTCTTTCCATATATGTCTCGACGAGGTTGAAGGGTGGTGAAATAGAGCTGTACGTGCGTGTCTTTACTGGAATTCGTATTGTGGTATAAATCTGCACGGTGGACTAGCATCTCCGGTATAAAGCTATGTTTTAGTTCGCGTAATTCATAAAGAATGAATAATATTTGATAAGAGGCCACACACATATACATATACATGTTCGCATGCCACTTTTCATTCGGCTAAAGTCACGTAGCAGTTTGATGGGACTCTGAGGGTGGGGGTGGGGGTGTTTTGCCACGGATCAGATTTATCTCNAAAAAAACAAAGGTGAAGTTCGATCCACATTTGTTTACGAAAAAAAATTGTACATATAATTAATTTTCTACATTCGAAAGGGATTAACATTACTCTAAAATTTTTCTAAAATTTAAAATCTGGCTGCAATATGGTCTAATTATTTTTCGCATTTGTTAAGTCTTTCCATATATGTCTCGACGAGGTTGAAGGGTGGTGAAATAGAGCTGTACGTGCGTGTCTTTACTGGAATTCGTATTGTGGTATAAATCTGCATGGTGGACTAGCATCTCCGGTATAAAGCTATGTTTTAGTTCGCGTAATTCGTAAAGAATGAATAATATTTGATAAGAGGCCACACACATATACATATACATGTTCGCATGCCACTTTTCATTCGGCTAAAGTCACGTAGCAGTTTGATGGGACTCTGAGGGTGGGGGTGGGGGTGTTTTGCCACGGATCAGATTTATCTCATAATGGAGCAAGCGCGCAGGAATGTATGAAAATACAGTAATTTGTTTGCCCAAGGTAACTGTTATTTATGATTTTGTACTTGTGGTGGGTGTACCTTTACGCTAGTGTCTCCTCACGGTGTATAATTTGTTCCCTGCTAAACTTACTGTACATGCATTATTTATGCGCATAAAGAGTTTTATATGCTGACAATGGGAGCTAGAACAATTGATGCATGTGGAGTAACCATATGGGTATTTTTTCCCGTTGCCTAAATTTCCTAATGTATTGATTTTAAACTTGGGAGAAAATGTTTTTAATGATGAGCGTCTATGCCTGGGTTAGGGATAATGCATGGGTTATCCTTCACTATGCGTATCGCATACCGTGAGGGGTAGCGAAGTGGTTTGAACTCTGTTTTTGGATTTTTCGAGCTATTATTACTTTGTAGAAAGCAGCATAACGCATCCGTTCACGACACATACATTTTTCCAAATCCTTAATTAATTTTTTTTAATAATTACGTTCGTACACGATATATATATATACACCTTTTGATATAAGGGGTCCCTCGTCATAGAACGAAGATTAATTAAGTATACGAAGGCCTGCCTTTAACCTCAACGAACATGTAGCCGCGCCCTGCATCAACGAATCTTGATTGTGCAACATAATCTACTTCAGCGCTCTGCGAACCGTAGCCTAATTTTAATGGCATTTTCCTGAAGCGATCTGCACTCAGGTGTTTCCTTAAATAATATATTTAACCGAATATGTCAATTACATCGAAATATGTTTGCCCGTTTCTGTCAAAAATGAAACCTAATATGAGAAACCAACTTATGGAAGATGTAGAAAAATATGGCGGTGTTAAATAAAATATGTGGCTGAACAGTAGGTATATGAAACCAGAGCCCCACGATGACGCACTATTGACGATAGTATACACAAGTTATGCCAAGAGGAAGAATAAATTGATTCCAAGGGTTCGGGTTGGACTCTGGCTTCAGTAAATCATCTAGACCAGAGAACAAGTGGGCTCAAATCCCTTGGCAAATAAGTACTTATCGATTTCCATCTACCTGATTATAGATAATTACAACATAAAAAAACAGCAAACCACTAAATTAATGCGAAGCCTGCATTGTGTGAGGGGTACGTTGCGGAGCATCAGGTGTCAGTTGTGGAGTATTACAGGTCATTTATGGAGCAGGAGGGGTCATTTTTGGAGCAAGAGTGGACGTTTGCGGAGGAGCACGTGTCATTTGCGGAGTAGGAAGGGGTCATTTGCAAGCAGTAGAGGTCAATTAGGGGCCTTTTCGGAGTAATTTAGGGGTCATTTTCGGAGCAGAATGGGTAATTTGCAAAGCGTGAATTGAATATATAACTGCATGGTAATGTGATCAAGGAAATAAATAAACTCTCTGGTTGAATGGATGCAAAAAATGATTAAATCTCACCAATGATATATTTTAGTAAGTATATATATATATATATATATATATACATATATATATACAGAAAGAGAGAGAGAGAGCAGAAGCTAGGCAAAGTAGATACACAAGTTGCTACTGTAGAAAGAAAATAAGCTTTTTCATGAATATAATGCAAGCCAATGATTGTACGAAGTCTATTATAGAGATTACGTCTACGGATGTACCTACTCCCACTGCTGTAAAATTACATGGAAAACAGTGTTGCTATTGTGGAACGATCTTCAGAAAATGCTGCCATGCTCGGCGATATGAAAGAACCACCTGTACGAAGAGTCCTTTTCGCGCGATGAAGCATTACGACATTGGTACCATGCAGTTTATGCAAGGCGATACATTGAAGGAACATATCGAGATCTGCTAGGGTTCGTCTATTGGGAGCCAGCAANTATCGAGATCTGCTAGGGTTCGTCTATTGGGAGCCAGCAAGTGATGTCACCAATACCCCATGCTGTATATGTGGGTACTGATTCGTCAGGCGATAATGACGAGACAGTTATTGCTAAAGACAGAATGAGTACAGTAGAGTCGGTTTGTGTGGACTGTACACTTGCACGACTTTTGCGTGAAGTCAACGAACTCCAATATAAATGGTCGTCGGCTCTAAATACTGACGATAACAACGCGACTCCTATAAAGAAAAATTAAGTTGGTATTGAGGATGAAACAGGAGGTGGAGACGATCAAGAAACAGCATTGATGGTAGTGAATATGAAGACAGTGTTGATGAAATTTCTGATCAGAATTATGATGATTCTCTTGACGTTCCCACCCATTTCACCAAAGAGTGAAAAAGGCAGAAGGAGTCAAGATCGCTCGTTCATTAGCTGCAACTAGCGAAATGAAGAAATGAGAATACCGACTACATGTTTACCGAAGACCCAAATAAACTTGTTGATAGACTCATGCATTTGATCACTTTACAACAACATGGGGATTTCTCGCACATTAATGAGATATCTTCTATCATTAGTGAATTGAAGGATCGGTGTTATATCGGATAAGACTGTTGGCTACTATCCGTGATCTGCTAACATCTGGAAAATGTAAAGATAGAATGTATGAAATAATCAGAAAAATATAATATATAAAAATAAATAAACGAAATTTATGTATCCATAATAATGTGAGTTTCATTTCTTATTCAGGCCGTTCTGCATCTCTGAAAGATTTATAAATTCAGTGGTGTTTACAATCGATTGCGAGAGTCTGTTTTAGATAGAATTTATTAGAGTGTGTGCTTTTGCGGAGGGGGGCGGGGGAATGGTAGGATCTGAAACGTTATGTCTTACCCGGGCCTATGAAAAAAATTGGCAGAGTTCTAAAAGACGAAAAAATGAACTGGGGAATTTTTGAGCAATGTTTCGCAACTTGTTAGTTGGCCTGGCCATTCGTATTAGTCGACTATTTCGAGATTGTTTGTCATCGACTGTTGGTATAGCTGGGTGGTATTGTGGGTTGGTTTTGGCCACTGTTCTAACAATTTTTGCAGGAAAATTGGTCTTGTCAAGAGCCAGTCTGGGGTAGAGTTAAGTATATTCAGGAACTTGTTGGGGTTTCGTTTAGAGAAAGGGAGAGGGGTGTAGAATCGTGTCGTTGGTTGATGGCAAGGGTGGATAGCAAGGGAACGAGCTATTGCGAGTTATTGNGTTGCAAGATTGATCGTCTATATAGCGAATAAAATATAGAGGTGGGGGTTCAGACGTCTTCTGATCGTCGCACCAAGGAGTGGCTGTACTCTACCATCTTTGCGAGAATTGAACTTTTAGGGTCGCACACATCCAACTTGGTTTTTCGTTTAGGGTATGTAATTTATTACTCGATTTTTTTACGTTTTTGTGATTTTTTGTGATTTTTTCTTCATTTTTAGAGTTCAATGTTATTTCGGTTAGGTTAATGCTCGCCGACACTCAACATGGTTGTCGGAGTCAGTAATGTAATCTCTTCCTAAACTTTTATTAAGTTTATTTCGTNGGGAGTGGCTGTACTCTACCATCTTTGCGAGAATTGAACTTTTAGGGTCGCACACATCCAACTTGGTTTTTCGTTTAGGGTATGTAATTTATTACTCGATTTTTTTACGTTTTTGTGATTTTTGTGATTTTTTCTTCATTTTTAGAGTTCAATGTTATTTCGGTTAGGTTTATGCTCGCCGACACTCAACATGGTTGTCGGAGTCAGTAATGTAATCTCTTCCTAAACTTTTATTAAGTTTATTTCGTGATTTGGTGATTTTTGTCGATTTTTTATGATTGTGAGGGTGTTGGTGAGGAGTGGGTGTGGTCGGTTAGGAGGGCAAGGTAAGCGGAAAGGGAGTATGAGGTAACATTACATGTTTCACGGTTTTTAGGGTTAATGTTTTGATTTCTCGCAACTTTTCTCAATTTTTTCATGATTGGTTTGGCGAGTGGGAGGGGAGGGGGTGAAGTTAGGTCGGTGGGATGAGTGTGAGGTTAACGTTGTATGTTCCTATATTTAAAAAAAAAATTAGAATTTTTTTAGAATGTTTTGACATTTTTATCAATTTTTTTATGATTGGTTGTGCTTGGGGAGGAGATGAGGTGAAGTTTGATGTGGCCAGCGAGGGGCAGGGTAGGGTAACATTATATGTTCCTCGATGTTAAAATTTTTTTTAGATTTTTTGCGATTTATATATTTTTTGGATTCAGTTTCCTTTAAGGTCACAAGAACCGGGTCAAGGTCANACCAGCGAGGGGCAGGGTAGGGTAACATTATATGTTCCTCGATGTTAAAATTTTTTTAGATTTTTTGCGATTTATATATTTTTTGGATTCAGTTTCCTTTAAGGTCACAAGAACCGGGTCAAGGTCACCAAGCTCCAATATGGTGGTTGGGTGCCATCATAACACGGCCGTCCCAGGCCGCTTCGACAACCGAGGTGACTAGCGAATTCTGATCCTGAATCATGAATCCTGTCCCCGAAGAAAGATAACCCTACTACTTGCACACCTGAAAGGTCGTTTTCTACACTGAAAACTTTGAAAACATATTTGAGGAATTCAATTTTATAAGAAAGACTTAATGGCCTTGCACATTTAATATGTTCACAGAAACATTATCGTTTCTGTTGATGAAACTTTAGACTAGCTAAGCAAGAAATCTAGAAGGTTGGAGTTTAAGTTAAAAAGCATTAATTTCAACGTGGGTCTATTACAACTTTATTTTCAATTATGTAGTATTTAATCAAATTGTGTGGTTAACAATGTAATATTTTTTTAAGGACATGTGCTGGAGATGTAAAATGTATGAATAGAAATAGTTTGTGAAAGTGCTGGCTTATTTTTTGTTTGTATGTTTTAGTACGGTGTGTATAATATGTACTTGTGCATAGTTTTCGTCAGTTTCTTTGTAAATAAAGTTTTATGCTGTTGCATGAGTTGTTATGAAGAGGTGGACGTCTGTAGTAGTGATTTCCTTCAACATTACTGCATTAAATGTGATTGAGACGTTCTATTTTCACACCCAGCAGAGATTTGTATAATTGTCTTCATCCTGTGTTAAATTTACCTGTCTTGTATTGCTTGTGGTTAAAGATTTTTCTTATTTATTTTGTTTTCTAAGTAGGTTATTGCTTCTGTGAATGCAACTCCTCTTTTAGTGATAAAGTTCAGGTCAGATTTGTGAAATTGCCACATGTTTAAAACAGATTTACATTTTTGCATTATTATGAGTGCAGAAAATGTTGCCTCAGTTTTAATCCGATTGACATCAATGTTATTTCCATGCCAGTAATTGTAATTTTGTATGTTTGCATTAGCACAAATTTGAAAAGTAACTAAATTTGTAATAAAACTTGGTAACTTCAAGTGTTATTTGTGTTGCAGTTGTTTCTTTCTTAATGCAAATTTTATTAATGTTTTTAACATGATTGAATTTCCTATTTTGTTTGCTTAAAACTTGTAGAGAGTTATACAAAAATAATTTTATTTTTCAATTATACTAAGTTAATTTGTGTAGCTTGTGATGCACAATTTAATTTTTGTTATTGTAGTGCTTTTTATAAACGTTACTACAGTGATTGCAGTAGTATACTTGTACTTCATGTGTTATTTGTGATGTAGGTGTTGTTTATGTAATCTTGTAACTATTAGCTATCTGATTGCATTTGCTGTTTTGTGTGCTTGCACTTTATACAGAGTTACGAAAAATTAATTTCAATTTAAAATCAAAGTAAGATTTTCTGTGTAGCTTAGATGCAAGTTTTAATATTTATTATTTATGTACTTTTGGCGAATTTTATTTCAATGACTACTGTAGTATTTTATTTGGTTTTTAAGTAAGTAAACCGCAATTTAAAAAAAAAGTAAATTTATTAAAAATAAAAGCTATATTTTGTGTTGCTCTTAATGACAGTTTTTTCTTAATACGATTTTCAACTAATGTCTAAAGCCTTGTTGCTTAAATCATTATAATAATATAATAATTAGCAACGATATAAATTCCATAAAAGACCAAAACAGGAAGAAATATTTATACCCATCCTAAGCAATCTGCATTTTAACCCCCCTTAAACAAAATCCTGCGTGCGCCACTGGTCCCTGGCCATTGTTACAATCAGTATTACGAGTTTGTAGAAACGTGACTAACGCCAGACATGGTGACATGATACAAATCCGCGAAATAACCCTGTGAATGCCGAAACGTATGATATAATCTTCGTTTGGTATTAATCGTTTTCACTCAAAACACTGGAAACCTTAAATTCCAGGTGCAGAAGATAAAGAAATTAAGAAAGTGGGTTCGTGGTCATAGAATGTTAACGTGATATGCACGTTAAATTCCGCAAAATTGTATTCGCTTTAAGACATGCATGTAGACAGACAAATGCACGATTGCATAAGCTCGATTTCCGTGTACAAGAAAGGGGAGGGGGTGCAGCGATAACATATCTTCAGTTGAAGGCGATGGATGACGCGTTGTGTGTGTGATAACAAATATAATACCGCAAAGCCAGATAAAACCATCAGAGACTTTCGCGTCTGAAACTGTCTCAAGGTCAGCCCGAGCCTCTTTTAGCTCTGTGCAGAGCGCAGTTGGCCAGCGCACGAGTCAGTAGCGACGTTCTTCTACGGCAGGAGATAAGGTACATTTATGTTCATTAATAACTGTTCATTCTCAAACTTGCTCAGTACCTCGTAAAGAGTTTCTTATGCTTCATGGAGTTCAGGCGAGTATCGTTACAACGTCCNGAAAGGGGAGGGGGTGCAGCGATAACATCTCTTCAGTTCAAGGCGATGGATGACGCGTTGTGTGTGTGTGTGATAACAAATATAATACCGCAAAACCAGATAAAACCATCAGAGACTTTCGCGTCTGAAACTGTCTCAAGGTCAGCCCGAGCCTCTTTTATAGCTCTGTGCAGAGCGCAGTTGGCCAGCGCACGAGTCAGTAGCGACGATCTTCTACGGCAGGAGATAAGGTACATTTATGTTCATTAATAACTGTTCATTCTCAAACTTGCTCAGTACCTCGTAAAGAGTTTCTTATGCTTCATGGAGTTCAGGCGAGTATCGTTACAACGTCCGCACATCTGATGCGTCAGCTGCATTGTAAGCTGTTCAAAATACACAATTTGATCTGTGCAGGCCTGTCTGCGAAATCCCAGCTTGTAGTGACGCGTACAAACAAATAACAAATTTTTGTTAATATGATTCTCTGTATAGGTAAATTTTCTCATTACAATTTTATTAAAATCAGAAAGAGAGAGAGAGAAAGAAAGTGTGTGTGTGTGTGCGTGCGAGCGCAGTGTTCCCCGATATGAACCAAAACCACGTCCTCGCATAGAAGAGAATCAAATCGTATTAATGCAAGTTGTAAAATAGTGCTATTAAATATTAAATAATTGTTTGTATGTTTATTTGTTGTGTTGCTTTAAAAAATAACATTAAAAAACAGTGTTAAAGCCAGTAACTTAAAGATACCCGCATTTCCGGTATTTGCCTTAGAACTTCGGCGATTAAAATTTTCACAGTGTAAATTCTCATTAAAATGTTAATTGAGTTTAAGAAAGAGCATTTTTGTATCATGTATCTCTTGCTATGCAAGATGTTTTAATAACAAGTATTTTCTCATTTACATTGGTATTTACGAATTAAGACGAAAGAGACTGAGATAAACGATACAGAATCCCAAACCAATACGAATCAGTCTGTTAATTTTATCTTTTTTTTTTTTAAGGTTACAACTGCTAAGATATTTTTTTTAAAGAGACTCTTAAAAGAAACCATTCCGAATAGTAANGTGTAAATTCTCATTAAAATGTTAATTGAGTTTAAGAAAGAGCATTTTTGTATCATGTATCTCTTGCTATGTAAGATGTTTTAATAACAAGTCTTTTCTCATTTACATTGGTATTTACAAATTAAGACGAAAGAGACTGAGATAAACGATACAGAATCCCAAACCGCTACGAATTAGTCTGTTAATTTTATCTTTTTTTTTTTTTTAAGGTTACAACTGCTAAGATATTTTTTTTAAAGAGACTCTTAAAAGAAACCATTCCGAATAGTAATGGCAAAACACTTCCACACCGCAATTCATATTTTCTATTTTGTGCGGCACGTGTAAAAATAGGTCACTCAATTAATTTCTCAAGTGCTTTCCGCAGGAGATCATGGTTAATCAGCCGCTATCTCACCGCGCCACTTCAGCCTCGGCTCAGCAAACGTACAGTATAGAGTATGTTTCATGCGCGACGCGGCTCTGAGAAGCTGCAATTTTTGTTCACCAACCCTTTAGCCTACAATGTCAATGTAAGTTACTGGAAAGTTGCGTGTGTGTCTTTACCCGACTGCGGCACTGACTCCGTCCGACTTGTCGCGCGCACGGGGGTTTCATTTCTAGTCCATTCACGCTTACTTCCCACTTTTCCTGGAGTCCTGCTAAAGTTCTACTTCCAGGATATTCCTCCGCCTCATGCATACTAAGCTTAACAGAGTCTAGAAAATTACACCAAAGGGACAGTGCTTTACATATTTGCGCGCTCAGTGTAATAATATTTTCCTTAAGAACTGTTATTTACTAGGCATTACCACCAATATGCCTATTTTCTCCCTGTTTAAATTCATATTAAATATAAACGAAATATTATAATTAGTATACAAACTATAAGTAAAAGTTCAATTTAACCAAAAATAATGCACTTTTGTGTTAACAAGCATAACACGCCTTTGATGCATGGCATATTTAGGAAACAACCAAACACGTCGTACATGGGGTAATTTTTCAAAGATTTGATTCAAAAAGTGTGAAGAAACCGCGAATGGACTATACGTATTGATTGTGTTTTGACCTGGCTAGGTCTTTGTCCACGTTGGCCACTGGCAGGCCACAAGTACCAGGCCCGCTGAATCGTTTAGTCTTGGCGTGTTGTAATTGTGCCGCGTATTTAGATTCCGGTTACACCACAGAGAACTCTACTCGTGCGTGTCGTATGTGAATCTTTCACGTCACGTAACCAATTGAGGGGAACCTGGCCCACTCCAGGTTATATTCAAGACAGTGTTGTACCATACTAAACTGGCTATGTACATACATTACCACAAAGGCACGCTGGGAAGGGGGTTGTCTGACGCTCGCAAGCCATCTGCGAAACTTAAGCCGGCCGTACACAATGCCCATTTCCGTAGCAGTTTTCATACCCGTTTTCTGCTAGTGTTTCTGCACTCGCGTAAGTTACAACTCAGCCTCCTCCGGAGGGGTCTGGCTCCGGGTATAACAATTTTTGTACCCACAGGCATGCCCGAAAAGATAATAGAACATGTTCTTAATTTCTGCTATGTCCACGGAGCTGTGACAGTCAAGATGGCGAATATCCGAGAAACAACCTCAAGCCTTATATATGTCCGTTTATGAAAATATTGCGGGTTCTGTAAAACGTATTTCTGTACAAAACTAATGTTAGCGTACGTATAAGTAGCGGGAAACATTTCAAATAATTCACACTGTCATAATAAAACAATAAACACAACTTTTAAAAATGTGCAATAAATTTTAATTTTTTATTTTTGTTTCTAGACTTAGTTTGTCTAATGTAATGATACACAAGTAACTGCAGAATGTAGTTGACTGGTTGTGGTTGTTTGCTAATTAAATGTAATGGTTTTTAAATTACGTATATAATTTAAGCTGTGTAGCATAAGTAATTGTAACACACACACTTAAAAGACTTATTTTTAATATTGTGGTGTTTTTGTCTTCTTTTGGCCTTCTAATAGTATATACTTGTATAATTACGGAAAGCACAAGATTGATTATTATGATTAGTAGTAGAAATTGTAGTTTCTGCTACAGGGGATGGGGGATGGGGACAAGGTACAAGTCGACCACCATCTTGTATGACGTCATGCGGAAACCTCCTGCTCTATCATATCTCGCCCAAAGCGGCCATTATCCCTTTTCCCTCGTAATTCCCCTTTTTTCCATCAAAAAACCCCAAAATGTTCAGAATTCCCTTCAAAATCAAAAAAATTCCTGCAGAAATTTTCCTAACAGAAATTAATAAGTCACTCAGTCCGAAAATAGCATGACTCTACAATAATACTAAGTTACTCCTTTTTAGTAATGAGGGGTTGAGGGATTGAGGGGTTACCCTGACATTCATGCAGTGTAATTCCACTTTGGTTTTCTCATATTCCTTCTGGTCTCCTTTCACCTGGTGTTCTGGCGGGGAAGAGTATCATGCTCTATTATTTCATCTCGGTTTTCTCATATTCCTCCTGGTCTCCTTTCACCTGGCATCCTGGCGGGGACGAGTCTCATGCTCTATCATTCCACCTAGGTTTTCTCATATTCCTTCTGGTCTCCTTTCATATGGCGGGGACAAATCTGATGCTCTATCATTTCACCATGGGTTTTCTCATATTCCTTCTTGTCTGTTTTCTCCTGGCGGGGACGAGTCTCATGCTCTACAATTCCACCTGCGCGACACAGTGCGAAGTCTCCTACACACGCTAGCATAGAATCACACCACGCGTACGCATCAACTACACCCTAAGTCCACTTATAAGCATAGTTGGATGTAATTTCCGAACCGTTTAAAGTACAACCACCAAATTCATAACATAGGTATCACCCCCGACAACGGAAAGGATGCAGGGTCAAGTATGTCTTAAGCGCACTTTTAAGCATTGTTGACTCTAATTTCAGAACCATTGTAGATACAGTAACCAAATTCATGACATATGTATCACCCCCCACAAAGAAAATGACCGCTGGGTCAAGTATATCCTAGGCCCACTTATAAGGATAGATGGCAGTAATTTCAGAACCATTTAAGATATAGTCACCAAATTCATACCATATGGATTAACACCGACAACGAAACGAACCGCAGGATCAAGTATGCCCTAAGTATACTTATAAGGATAGTTGCCGAACATTTCCAAACCATTTGAGGTAAAACCACCAAATGCATAACATAGGCATCACCCTCCGATTATGGAAAGGGCCGTAGGGTAAAGTATGCCCTAAGCACACTTATAAGCATAGTAATGTTTAATTTCCGAACCATTTAGGATACAGCCGCCAACAACGAAAAGACTGCAGTGTCAAGTTTGCCTTAAACCCTCTTACAAGCATAGTTGGATGTTATTTACGAACCATTTTTAATATATCCACCAAATTCATAACATAGGTATCATCCTCCATGATGAAAGGGGCCTCAGGATCAAGTAGACCCATAACACACTTATAAGCATAGTTGGTTGTAATAATCCGAATGTTGAAGATATAGTCACCAAATTCATAACAAGTCATCGCCCCGACGATGAACAGGGCCGCAACGTCAAGCACATCCTAAGCCCACTTAAAAGCATAGTTGACCACCATATTCCACCCACCGAAGCTCTAAGCATCAAATTCATTTCATAAACATCTCCTCTGCTGAATAACAGGGTGGGAGGGTCAAGTAAACATTAAGGTAACAATATTTAAAACATTCCCAATAGAGCTACAGTCCATAATAGTGATATTAGTTTTGCTACTATGTCAAGAAGTTTATTAATAGCTAAAATTCACGCCGACATGAGAAAGAAAGAATGATAACAAAGGCCAACCGCAAAAATGACTACAATGTGTCAAGTTTGATACACATGCGACTTGCAAATATGGTGTTCCTTTGCTTGCCACAAATCAATATACATTTTAAACCATTAGTCGTGCAAGAGAGATGCCATTTCTATGCGCTGATACAAACATATATAAAAAAATCATAAAAGCAAATAGTTATAAGTATTTAACAACCCGTGTATATTGCACGAGCATCGAGCACTGCACATCACATTAGTAGAAAAAAAATACTTCTGCAAAATCGAAAAGCGCAGGTGCGAAACAGTCAATGCTGTTACACACTGATGCAAACAGAAGGAAAAATAGTTATAAGCACTTAATAACCAGTGCAATTACATACTAAACAAGCGATGGGTGCTGTACGCTGTGTTGTAAACGATGCTATACAATACCAGACCATCCTGGTCAGTACAACAGAATAGCAAATTACTTCCTTACGAGCCGAACTAAACGAAACCATTGTATTCAGAGTACAACTCACACTCACAACACTAGCAGTGGAACACATTCAACACGGCTGATGACGCACGATCAACTAACATAGTGAGAATCTTTAAGACAGTCCAGGCTGTCGACAAGCAGCGCAATCACCATGCAGGTCTCGAGAAGTCGAACGGATGGCACAGAACATTAGCCGAGAGAGATGCGTCAGGCTCCAGTGGCAGACAGCAGGTCTCTTTATAATATAGCTTCGAATAAACTAGTGTTGGTAGAGAATATCGCATATGTCTAGGCTACTTAATTTTAGGTATATAAACAGCAGTTCGCACCACCACCACACATCTATCGGAACTTCTTTCTCTCGTCTAGAGGACACATTAAAAATTATATAATGCTGTTCTAGTGGTCAGAAAATTTTATCAGCTATCATAGATTATGGAAATATTAAATTACTTGCAGCACTCGACAAAGATACCGAGTTTGCATAACCGTCTAATAAATTTCTTCTCGCATATGCATGACACGAAATAAAATCCGTCTACAAACACCTAACTGTCTATCTGTAACAGGACGAAGAGATTCTTTGCAGTCTTCCATGACTAGAATATTTTCAAGGTAGTGTTACCATTACAGACACACCACGTCCCAGGAGCTGGTGTAATATACATCGGGCGCGAGCAGTAGCAGCAAAAGAAAAACAAAGCACCTCAAACACTGAAGGATGAATGATTGTAAAGAAGTTGAGAGGCCAAATTGTCAACTTCATAGGCTAGAGAGTGATCGGCCTGATTAGGTCACATTTTCAATTCAGCAACCATGCTGACGTCTGAACCACAGAGCCAGCAGTCACCTACTTAGGCAGCCCGAGATGGGCAATGCAAACTGGCATACAGTATGATCAATATATAAGCGAGCATCATGTATATAACGATGTCATTTTATCGACGAGTGTGGTGGGGGAAAGCAGATAATTACGACTACATTAATCTACTACGATCGTGTACTCTGCTATAATATGAAGACAGAATCAATTATTAAAGACTTACCATCTGTAACATCGTCGGCATCGTAATCAGCTAAGAGCCCTTAAGAGTCTACAAGCATTACGGTATCAATGTTACTATTGTAGAAATCCGGTTAGTACAAGTTGTAATGCATGCCGACAAATAAGTTGCCATTGCATTTTCAACCCAGCATACAAGATGATCCACTGTAATAACGGCAATGCTGTGTTTACTCGCAGTGGTGTCCTGTATAAATATAACACGAAATACAAAGGCAATGTTTGTCGTTCACTGGGAAGAATATGCATGTATTGCAGCAAGAAATTAGCTAATGACACCAGTTCCAAACGTCATTAAGATAGTAAGTGCTCATTTGCCATCGTCTACAAGACCTACCCATGTGATAACTGCTGTACAGCATATACGAATAAGTGTGTCTTGAATTCTCACAGCGTTCTGCAAAAACGGTGACCATAAATATTTTGCTCGAATAAAGAATAAGCTTAGCAGGTATAAAATATTATTATGTATTCTTATTGTTTCAAACATGTAAATCAAAGTTAAAGTGTATAAATTATTTCTATGTTATAAATTTATCTTTACCCATGCTAATATAAGGTTCACTTCCATCACTAGGGGAAAAATTACCAGATTTTGTCTAAGACTGAAAGATAATAAAAATTTTCTGTAGGGTGTCAAGTCTCCAACTCAGTTCCCTATCAGTGGCTGCTTGGAGCAATACACACAGATGTTCTCTCCGTCTTCGTTGCTTCGTTTCTTCTGTCGCCTGCTAGAATGCGCGACCATCGTCTGCTAGAGTCGCTGTGGTCTTCGGCCATTTTTGTTTCCCTACTGTCACCTGTCGGGGGGNCTAGGAGCTGAATTCTGATGCGCAGCATGCAGTACTTGGTGCAAAAAGCTCAAAGAATGTCAGATGCACGACACGTTGTGACCAGCTAGTAATTGACAATTGTATGGACTGCGATTTTTCAATTTTTTCGAGTTCAATGTCATTGGGTCAAGGTCATGTTCAACAACCAACATGTTGCCTAAATCGACAGCTCCTTTTGTGGCGAAATCGATAGTTAATACACCAGCATCACCTAGGTGATGAAAAAGTATACTCATGACCGACGAAAAAATGAATATGGTAGGTGGAGTGCATTGGTCAGAATGAGCAAAGGTGAAGCGGAACGGGAGGAGAAAGTTAATGCAATGAGAAACATTGGTGGCGGGTCGAACGATCATTAGTAATCATCCAATCACCCAACCCTGTTGGGTGGCGAAGCGAACACAAGTAATCAACCAATGAGAAACATTGGCGTGGGTCAGTCGTCTGTTGGACATGGTTCCGAGGAAACCTCCGGAAATAAAAGTTAAAAAAAAATTTTTTTTAAGATTTCTATACATTTTTTGATAACGTTTTATTATTTCAATTTGTTGGTTTAGCATCATTCTAGGTAACGGACTCAGGGTCAAAATTTAAGGTCTGGGTCACTTGGATTCAGTATGGTGATTGGTTGAAGTCGTAACATTGTGGCTGGTCGGTTATAGTGCCCCATCCCCTCTAAACCAAAACATTCATAATTTTAATTTTTATAAAAAATGTTAATACATTTTTTAAATAAAATGTTATATTATTTTTAATAATTTTTAGCAATTTTTATAATTTTTTGAGAATTTTTAAAACATTTTGCCATATATTTGGGTTTAAGGCTATCTAATATAAAGGTCAAAGATAAAAGTTAAGGTCACCGGCACCCAACATGTGGTTCGTAGCCAGTAAAATGATATGCTAGCCGACTTTTATGAATTTATTCGATTTTTAAATAATTTTCTAGACTTTTTATTTTTAAATATTCTTTTGGGATTTTTTAGAATTGTTTGACTTCAAGGTCACCCAAGTTGACGGTCGAAGGTCAAGATGAAGGTCTACTAATATAGTTGACGAGAAGGACACTGGTCTACCTGGCGAGGGTCGGCCGTGTTTGGAGCTTATTCGATCTACCTCCCATCGAACTCCTAACCTTCTACATGTACATCTTTAAATAATCTTAAATTGGTTTAAAAAAATTTTAATTTTGTTATAATTTTTTGGGATTTTATAATTTTTCTGCAATTTTTTTGGATTTGTTGATTTTTAGATTATTCAAGGTTATGGGTTACAGGGTCAATGTCAAGATCATGGGTCAGGGTCAAGGTCATTCAGATATAATATGGCGGTTGAGTGACGTCACAACATGGCGGCTACTTCCCTGTTCCCTCTGTGTCCCATTTAAAATACATTATGTTAGAACGCAGACAGTTATAGCCCTACTACTTACATTATTTCATTCGTATACTGAGTGAGTATCGGTATGTTTCCTATAAACCCAAAAGTATCAAGTAACTCATGTTTTTGCAATCAGATTAATAATGTTGATAGACATGTTGTGCTTGATGACAGACAATAATGGTACTGTAAACACATTGCCGTTAACCCATGACATCAGCTTTCACTGTGTATGTGCATACCAGTTAGTGCTGTGCTTAGCAACAGTTTGTGTCTAAAATCGTATGTGGGATGCAAATCGAAAGAAACAACCAAAGATGACTGGAGAACTGTAATGCATTTACTTAAAAAGGGAAAATTATTTATGGACATAAATAAAACTATTGGAAGACCCATTACCACCGTAAAAAATATTGTGTACAGATTTACACAAACCAAAAGACTGCAGAACGCACCAAGATGTGGTTGATATTCGTAGTTCTCTCCGAGAGACAGGCGCCAAATTGTACGAAAAATAGCTAGAAACCCTAAAATGTATACAGAAAAGATAACAGCAGAAGTGGAAAACGATTGAAGAATACAAGTGTCAGCGCAAACCATAAATATGCGCTTCATGAAAATGGTTATGGGGGAAGAACAGCTCGTAAAAACCCTACATAAGTAAGGTTCATAGGAAGCTATTTTCCCATGCTCTGGCACATAGAAATGATAATGTATGAGCAGTGGAAGAAGGTTATTTTCACTTACGAGAGTTAGTTCAATATTTTCACGTCAGATGGACGAGTTATGTTATGATGGAAGCAGAATTCAGAATTTGAAGAGTGCGGAGGTTCCGTAATGGTTTACGGTTGTACGAGTGCGAGTGGTGTGGATGATTTGTGTTTCATTGAAGGCACAATATATCACAAGTAGTACATCAACATTCTCTATACTCATATTCTCCATAGTATGGAGGAAATTAGCCTCTCTACAGACTACATCTTTATGCAAAACAACGATCACAAGCACAGAGCCTTGAATGCAGAGCTGTGGTTGTTATACAATACCCCACTTTGGATGGGAACACTACCACAATCTCCCGATCTCATCCTCATTGANTACCACAATCTCCCGATCTCATCCTCATTGAGAATATATGGTGCCAACTAGAGAAAAGCATACGAAAACATGTGATATCCAACAAAAATTGCGTGAAGAATACCCTTGGAACTCATTAGCATAAAATAGGGAGCGAAACGACAGAAATATTGGCTAAATCGATACCAAGGATATTATCTGACATTATCAAATGGAAAGGAGGACATACAAATTATTAAAGAGTGTGAAAATGCTTAAGAATGTTCTTTACTTAAGTACAAACCAATAGTCTAGGTGGTACGCAAGAAGATATCAGAGGAATACTGAATTTTTGAGTTACAGGTTGCCACCTGGCACAGTTATTTGTGACACCTTAAGGAACATATCAGGAAGTTAAGCCACAAATATTTTCCGTTACGATTCAAAATGTCAGCCTGTTTTCAATTTTATTGACTATATATAGAAATTGTGCTATTTCCAGCAGATAGGTGCATTTTAATGCAGAAATTTCGGCACTTCTTACCTAAATGTTATACTAAATTCGAAATATAGGGGGCCACGGTGGTAGAGTGTTTAGACTACTCACCTCACACCTAGGCGAACCGGGTTCGATTTCTCGCGGGGTCTCTCCCGGATTTTCGCATATGGTAATCGTGCCGGACGATGCCACTGGTCGATGGGTTTTCTCGGGGATCTCCCATTTCCCCCGCCCCTTCATTCCAGCGCCGCTGCATACTCACCTCGCTTCACCCTCATGGGCTCTCAAGACCCCGCTGTTAAGAGTCGCCCAAATCTCTTCACTAACTTATTCACTCGAAATTAAAAGATGGGAGCCATCAATTAAAATTTTGAAGCCCCTAATTTTAAATTTATGTCAATTAAAACCACAATTGGTGACTTTTTTTTTAGTTATTTGATTCTAACCATGTCAAACGCAGAAGCAAAAAGGGGTTCTTAATAATTGTAGAATACAAAATTCGCTAGATACCGGGTTTAAGTTTTTATATAGTATCTGACATATTCTGAAAAAAAAAAGTAATTTTTACTGCTTTTTTTATTTTGCTTTGACAGCACAATACTGCAAAATAAACACAACATGACAAGGATCCAAATTAATTCTAGGTTAATGACATTCTCATAGGCAGGGGGGCAGGATTTATGTTCGTAATGAATAACGTAGAGAATATATTCTTGTCTGTATAAAAGTTCTTACTTCAACTGTCGTATTGTTTAGGTGTTGCTGTAAATATCTTTGTATCAACTCATTCAATAGACCTAAATATAGTTTTTTACTTGTCAATTAACCTTTGCGTAACAAAATGTTTGTACATAGCCATGTCATTATCTGTAAGGGTATTTCTATACATATTACAAAACTCAACGTCTCTCTGTCTGTCTGTCTGTTACTGCGCTTATCACTCGAGAACCACGTATCCGATTTACGTATTTTTTTTAAATTCACACTATGTTCTCTGGCCAGGTTTTGGTATATATCTTGTTACGTAAAGTAACATAAAGAATAAGCAGTGACGATAATAGTGAATCAAGTCGGAAAAAAATTTGCCGCCAGCGCGCTCTTTTGCAATACGCTGTCTAAACCATTAAAGATGGAACAATATCACGTAGTAAAGAATTGTGTAGAATAAAAAGACCTAAAATAAACTCCGTGGTAGCATATATCTATCTATAACAGAGAAATGCTAATAAGTGTTTTTACCATTAAATTTCTCAATAAAGAAATACGTAAAATTGAAGTTTCCCCATACAAAATACAATTCCCGCCTATACTTTAAGAAATATCAAAAGTTTTGTGAAAAAGTAATTTTTCGCGAGTCGGTTGACCACACGCGGACGTGGAGAGCCTAGGCGGTGGCGGGTGGGATTGGGGTGGGGGGGANTATTAAAAAAAAAACCTAACCAATAATTCTGTAGTCCATGTGAGCTGAGCCACGGGCACAGCTAGTAATGTATAAATGCCTTCTGATATTGAATCATCACTTATTCCTGAAATTAAGTTTAAGAGTAGTGACAGCCCATGCTTTACTTTAGAGCAGGTACTAAAGGCAAATATTACTCATTTATCAAGTGCAGAAAGCATTCTTAAGCACTGGAAGCCTAAAATTTGCCGATAAAACTAATATGTATAGCACTTTCTGACAATCAAGGTACACTATTATGAGTGGAATCCAGTATTTTGTTTTTAATTCGTGTAAGAAATATTTGTTGTCTAAGGAGTGATAGGTCTTGTAAATCATGTCAGGGTAGACATCCCTATGTGGTTTGTAGTACTTGTGATGTGATATGTTCTATGTTCAGTTGTAGGGTTAATGCATTCGATTGTATTTATCCTGCTTGTGTCGACCAGAATTGCCCGACAAATAGGATGAACTGTTGTGTGCCTCTGACTATACTAATATCAGGCTTTAGGACACGTGGGGACCAGTGTTTCGTGGTAATACAAGGCCCAACACATATTTTGGGCTCTGGTCCTATTGATCTGGGACTGGTGTTTGACGAAAGCATTAACCTACAGGTTTTAAGGCCCGAAGGCCAGCACACCCTCCATCCTCCCGCACTGCATCTATACTCTGATGAGTTAGACAGTGCACGGCACTTTCTCCTCTTGGTCTCTTCGGGCCATTCACTTTTCTTACTTGCCGTAACTCGGTATTCTACCGGTTTTCTCTTTAAAACCTGTCCTCCTCGCCAATCAAGAGTACTTCAGCTTACACTCAATTGAAACCTTTACCCGAGTACCCTTTTATGGGTCATCAGAATTTTGCCGATTCCATTTGTCAAAGTCCTCTAGTCTTCTACCAATTTTGGTGGCGAAATCACTCCACATCCTGTATAGTTGTTTGTTATCCATTATATTTCTTGCTTCCAAGTGAATGCCCATCTCTTCCATTTTCTCACTGAAAGCTTCTCGCAGGTCTTCTGTTTTTAAACAGTCCATTAGTACATGCTGTGAGGTGTCGTCGACACCACAGACCTCGCATAGCAGAGATCTCACAAGCCGGAGGCTGTGAAACTTGGCCTTGAAGTTTCCGTGCCCAGTAATTAGCTGCATACTATAAAAATTAGTACTTAGCCATTTGCAATTAAGCTTCGTTGTGATATCTNGCCGTGCCCAGTAATTAGCTGCATACTATAAAAATTAGTACTTAGCCATTTGCAATTAAGCTTCGTTGTGATATCTGGAAGGAGCTCATACGTCTGCCTACCTTTAGTGGAGTTTGTCCATCTTGATTGCCATTCCACTATGATTTCATCGTACACCTCCTCCTTTTCTTCCTTAGACAGCCTGCCAGCCCGCGATCTCTCCGCCACAAGGCCCCTGTATCTGATCAGGAGATCAGCAGGCAGAACTCCAGCAACAACCGGGAGCATTAACCTACAATCTGAATTTGGTGTTATATCCAATGGTTCGCAAATTTGGTGACTGTACATATATAAGGGCTTAGGATATAACATGAAATCTTGGCCAGTGTGGGGGTTTCCTCTTGTTTCCATTTAAGAGCTCTGTATAAGATGATTTTAAAAATCGCGGGGAACTGCGATTACAGAAGGGGTTAGCAACAAGCATGACGAATTATCTTGTTTGGTGTAGGGTAATTTGTGAAGCAAATTTTGTGGTGATATTGTTGATTGTTTTGAAATTACAATCAACGATGTATATAGACTTTAAGGAACTGATAAATTGTTTTAGCCAGCTTGGCATTGCGAGTATTGCCTGCAATCTAGACTTCGTTTCTCTACCTCAAAGGGTGGAGAATGGCAGCGGCATTTGTTTTTNATTGCGAGTATTGCCTGCAATCTAGACTTCGTTTCTCTACCTCAAAGGGTGGAGAATGGCAGCGGCATTTGTTTTGAAGAGGTTTCGAAGCATAATGCATAATGTCAGCTTGTTGATATCGATTTTTTCATATGTGACTTGAATTTAGCATCTATAACTTAAACAGATGGAAAACGGTGGCTTGCTGTTTATATAAAACTGCTTAAAGTGTATAGTGCCCCATCATCTTGTCGAGGTTGCGAGATTTACATATGATATGTCTTTTGGTGGCTAAAACTTTAATGGGTCATTAATGGTGGGGGAAATATGCTTATAGGAGGGCACAGATAATAATGTGCCAAACAGACATTCTTGAAGTTATAAATTATATCTAATTACAGGATTTCATGCGCATAACCCTAATGTTTCGCAAATTACACACAACTATGCCTATCAAATGTCGTAGTTCTTATATCGTCAAACCTACATTCTCTGGTTCAGAAATGATGCCTACCTACATACTGGATTTCATGAGCTTGACCCAAATGGTTAANGTTCGCAAATTACACACAACTATGCCTATCAAATGTCGTAGTTCTTATATCGTCAAACCTACATTCTCTGGTTCAGAAATGATGCCTACCTACATACTGGATTTCATGAGCTTGACCCAAATGGTTAAAAAATTATGGCCAACAATGCTTACAATATGGTGTAAATTTTAATATGCCACACATACATTTTCGAGGTCAAAAGNAAAAAATTATGGCCAACAATGCTTACAATATGGTGTAAATTTTAATATGCCACACATACATTTTCGAGGTCAAAAGTGTTGCCCCCATACTGTATTTCAGAACCTAACACGAATACTTAAAATAATATAACCAACACAATACATATTCTACTCGGTACATAAATGAAGATACCCAGCGAGACGTTTTGAAAACCTATGTATTTAATTATTCCTTCGTTTCTCATTAATATACCAAGAAGAGAAAATATATGTGTTAATACAATCGTTCAAAATTATTTTCATGTTAGCATGGCTCTGTACAAACAATGAAAAGTTTGTGAAAAATTACTTTGCCTTTGGCCTTTGTAACTCTAGTGTCCCTCGTGAGAGTACTGAAAATAGCTTTTACTTTTCCCAAAACTAGAAAAAATCTAGAATATGTTTCTGAAAATTATATTATACTAGCTCACGTAGGCAAGAAACTCACCTCAAGTTGTCCGTAGTTTAAATTTGGAGAGAACCAGTGTTCATCAAAAATACAACTAGGAGGAACGAAAACGTTCGGAAAATTTATATTAACACCTTTGCTTGCAAATTAATATAGCAGGTTCTTATCTGAAAGTGGGATCAAAAATATGAAAATCTCGAAGTTCTTGAAGTTCTCGTAGGCAGCACAACGAAGCATCACTCTAGATCNAGTGGGATCAAAAATATGAAAATCTCGAAGTTCTTGAAGTTCTCGTAGGCAGCACAACGAAGCATCACTCTAGATGCTCAGGAACCACTAGGCGAAAAGCTTCCCTACAGTAAGCGCTCGGGCTTACAGTGCTATAACTACAGNCTCTAGATGCTCAGGAACCACTAGGCGAAAAGCTTCCCTACAGTAAGCGCTCGGGCTTACAGTGCTATAACTACAGTCCAGATACATCCTAAATATAGTCGCGGGAGTTCTAGCTATCCTCACTGAATTATTACGCGGGTGGCGACCGACGGGCCTTCTTCAGCTTGCCGTGCGTCTTCGTCTGTTCCAGACGGCCTGTAATTCAGGGGCGAACTCGACAATACCAACGAGATAAATGGCCAGAGAAGAGCTTTGTACATATTAACTCAATCAAACCTGAATGTGCCCTGTTATCAGGACTAAAAGATGCAGAAACAAATTATATAATTTCGTTACGGGTTGTGGTCAGGCCCTTAGCTGAGCGGCCTGTCTGATCACACCTTCACTTATTTATCCAGGACATGGGTCGTGATCGCTGAAATTAGTTATGAAATCTAATTAAATAACCTAGGGCTTAGCTCATATGAGCTGGCTGCCTAACGTCGTGTACCAAGATGGCTAACTTCCCTTTCAAAAGCTTACTTACGAATATTATCCAAAACTGACCAATCACGAGAGGGATAGTTCATACTCATTAATCTTGCCACTTAAGAAAAATTATTTTAGCGGTCCTATTACACAGAATTATACTTGGCCTTCTAGATAAATATAGGTACTTAATGCAAAGAATGGAAAGACATAAATATATTATCAAAATAAAATATAGTTGGAAAAATATTAAAATTATCTGCTCAGACGAATTATGTCTTTAAAAAAATAAATATTGACTGCAATTAAAATAACATACATGAATAACTTTATAACTGACAAACATAAAAAAATCACATATAATTAAATATTCTGTTTATGCCCAAAATGTGACGTTGAAATGCTTATAAACATTGTATGGCTTGTTGTGTCATACCTGCATTCTTGGGATCGAAAATTATGCCTTAGTACTGAACTTCAAGGGCTAGCCCAAATGGTTTGGAAATTGTATCTAACTTTGGCTATAAAACATTGTAAATATTATCGTTTCATAGTTACATTCTCGTGGTCGCAAATTATACCTTAATACTGAATTTTAAGTACCTAGCCCAAACTGTTCACCAGTAGTGACTAATAATGTATTTAAAACATTGTAGGACTTACTATTCCATAACTACATTATTGTGGTGGTAAATTATGCCTAAGTACTGCATTTTTTAAAGGCTTGCCCCAAATGCTTCGAAAATTATATCTGACTATGATTACAAACAGACAAAGAGAATAACATGCCATACCTAAAACATTGTGGCTGTAAATGATACCTATGTACTGATTTTCAAGTGCCTAGTCCAAATTGCTCATAAATGAGGGTCAACTATTACTATAAAAAGACTTGGGTCATATTATGTACATATTTTGTCGTGGTCGCGAATGTTACTTATGATATGAATTTTGTGGCTATAACTTCATTGGGCTATACTGGTGAGGAGATTATGAGTAGGGGTTGGGTGATGTTTGAGCGAGGAGAATCGACCAATTTGGCAGCAAGCTGTTTCACCTCTGTATTTTTAAGTACTCTGTAGTCGAAGCGAGCCTGTTACGACCTGCTTCAGTGCATGCAGAATATGTAATAGAAGGGAGGGAGACCATACATCATTGCTGCATGTCTTGCCCTACTTTGGCACACCACAGATATGTTTCTAGAATGTTAAATTACATATGGTTCATTGTGTTCAAATTTGTCATTAACTGACAAAAAAAATTTTCATGTTGGATAATTTTTCAAAATTTTTAAAAATATATAGTTCAATGGAAATTAAATATCTATTTGGTTTATTTTGTATTGCACAATCGATTTTACAGGTAAGAAAAACATTTAATTTAATTTAATGAATTTTATGTTTTTTATTATATATAACGATTTAATAATAAAAGCGTTAAAACAGGATGTTTAGTTGGGCTAAGCTGTACTGTATAATCGATTACACTGGTAATTTAAAAATGTTCTCTGGAATTAGACAAATATAAAGTTTTTTAAAATAAACACATGTATTTTATAAATAATGTAACTAATATAATACAAACTGAAAGTATTATGAGGCAAAGGTTTATTGTACGCTCGATTTTCCTAATTACAAAAATTATTTCTAAAATCGGACAAATTAATTTGTTTTGTTAATATGTCGATTTAATAAATTTGTAGTAGCATTATATTTAAATGTTAAGTTTAATTTGGCAATGTAATATTGTGCAATCGATTTTACCAGTATTTAAAAATGAAAATGCCTAATTTTGGACAATTTTATTTGTAAATCAAATCATTGATTTGATTAGATTTTAAAACAACATTAAAAATTGAATTCTTAAAGGGGATATAGTTCATTTTACAATCTATTTTACCAGTATTTATAAAATAATTTCTGAAATCAGGTGATTTTAAAGTTTTAAAAATTTAAATTTAAATTTTATAAATTTTTTATCTAAATTAACAACAATTGGATGTTTAACTTCTTCATATGCCTCATTAAAACCCTCGCATTATTGTATGTCTCGATAGTTTATTCGGCTAGGACATGTTTCTACCGCCAAAGGGTCCAGCATTTCGAGACTCCTCTCCCCCTGAAGACTTTTTAGATTACTTCAAAATTAATTTTTTGATAGAGGTGAAAGTCTTATGTATGGAAAATATCATTTCGACGTTAAATTCAGGATGGGAACAAATATATACTTTAACACCAAGTAGGTGATGAGAGAAACAAATATGGCAGGTGGAGCGATCGGCTACTAAGTTGACACCAGTGGTGCACTCTAGCAGTTGGCTTCGGAAACAATACGAATGCCCAAAAAACAAATCACAAATGAAAAAACGTTTCANATGATGACCGCCAAGAATGGAACTTTTTAGCAGGCGATAGTCATACTAATTGGGAAACAAAGATGGCAGACAAAGACCAAATCCTTGATAGCTATCACATGACTGGAATGACAGAACAGTTGAAAGTGTGAATGAGGGGTTTGGTGGAGGGAGGTAAGTAACTCGGTTGAGCAAGTACCTTGGTCCCTCACCAGGCACCAATTGTCTTCGGAGAACCCAAACAACACTACTCGCGGAGTAGTGGTCAGAATCTTGCTGCCCACCACGGCGAACCGGATACGATTTCCTGATTTTAACATCTAGGAAATTTGGTGTAAGTTGCTACAGGCTGGTACGTGTACTCAGGGCTCTCCAGTTTCCCCCATCATTTCGTTTCATCACTGTTCCATATGCACTAAACTTCACTCCCATCACGCTTTGCTGCCGACACCTCTCTCATCGCAGAATCAGCCGGTTGGCGGTGTGCACGTTCTTGGTTTGATTCCATCTGTCAGAGTGTGTCAAATTAAAGTTTAAATCTTTAAACTACTCCTCAGACAACTTTTTTTTTTTGTGGCCCAGCCTGATTATGTTCTCAACAATAAAAATATTTTTAAAAATGCGAAAAATTAAATGGTAATATAGACAGTATGTGATGAAAATAACCCAATGTATAGTCCAATTATAAGCGCTGTTTTCTTTTTCAGAACAACAGAAATCAAGAGAGGATGATGCACAGCATTTTTAATTCCAGGCTACTCATGCTCTTAGTGACATGTGTAGCACTATCTGACGCTGCTCGTATACTGGGAATTGTGCCGTTTCAAGCATCAAGCCACAACATTATAATGTCTTCATTGTTTAAAGAATTGGCGAATAGAGGTCACCAAATGATTGTTTATACCGTTAAACCTCTCAAGGATGTGCCATCAAACTACAGCCAGATACCGATTGATATTAAACAAGAGCATTCAGGTATAATTATTAGATATATATAGCAATGGCATTTATATGTAAATTCACCACTCTGTAATAAATCTTCTATGCTTCATGAAATCTGTTCCGAACAGAAAAACATTTTTGAAATAATTAATTTTTATTTTACAGGCGAAGATAACAATTTGTTCGAATTGCTCGAATATATGAATCCTCTTGGAATGATGGCGTTAATGTGGTCCGGATCAAAAGAAATGGCCAGTACGCTGCTGGAAAGCCCAAACGTCAACAAGTTGCTACATTCTTCTAACGATAAATTTGATTTATTTATCATGGAGTCATTTTTTAATGATGCTCTTTTAGGATTTTCTCATAAATTTGACGTTCCTTTTGTATGTGTCACGACATTTTCTGGAACAGAAGGCTCCAAAGATGGCGTTGGCGATCCGTTCCCTTATTCGTATGTTCCTTATCCGTTTTTTAGTTATAACGATCATATGACATTCTTCCAGAGACTTCATAACACGATAGCCAATTTCCTGACAAAAGTTGGTCATAATTTATACTACATTCCAGTTCAAGACGCTGTAATGAGAAAATACTTCACCGACGTGCCCAACTTGCCGCCACTTTTAGACATTATTCAAAACACTTCTCTTTTGTTACTGAACACCCACTTCAGCCAACGCTTCCCGAGACCAAAAGTTGCAAACTTGATTGAAGTTGGCGGAATGCATATCAAACCCCCGAAGAAACTGCCTCAGGTAATAACTACTTCCTCGTTTTTTAAAATATAAATAAACAATTGAAATAAATACATATAGTTATTTTTCTGTTTCAGGATATTCAAAAGTATTTAGATGATGCTAAGGATGGAGTTGTATATTTCAGTATGGGTTCTAATCTGAAGAGTTCTGATATGAGTGTTGCTAAACGGGAATCTTTACTGAATGCTTTCGCTAAGTTGAAACAAAGAGTCCTGTGGAAATTTGAAGAAAACCTTCCGGACGCTCCACAAAATGTTAAGATTTCTAAATGGCTTCCACAATCAGATATTTTGGGTAAGATCATACAAATATATAAATGTATAACATTTTGTACTATTATGTATTTAATATCAATTTTTCTCTTGTGTTAAGGACATCCGAATGTTCGAGTTTTCATGACACATGGTGGGTTGTTGAGCTCCCAGGAAGCAATGTACAATGCAGTCCCTCTGGTTGGCATTCCAATTTTCGCCGATCAGATACAAAATGTTTTTCGAGCTGTTGGAATTGGCTACGCTTTACACCTAGATTACCACAACATCACTGAAGAGTCGGTATGCTGGACACTGAACGAAGTTATTAACAACCCTAAGTAAGGCATCGTCTTTTATATTATAATAACTTATTTGAAGATTTTTCCTAAGTTGTGGACAAAATAGTTTAAAATACCGATTAGCAAACATATATATTCTCTTAGTTACTGCACTCTCTCCTCTCAGATGGTATTGCTGCCTGGTTTTACTCGTTATTGGTCATTGCAGTTTTGTAATGTAGTTGACCCGCCATGGTGGCACTGTTCCATTTCTTTCACCAATGTTACTGTCACCACGAATTTTAGACTATTTTATCTAGTATAATTGAATAGTGAACTAGAACAGTTATTAGACAAAATAACTACTGTCTTTCCTTAAATTTAGTAAAGGGCACGAGAATGAGTATGCATCAAGACTCTTTTATTTCACCGAGATGCGTTGATATATTATATAATATATCTAATGAATTGTTATGACGTATTTCTCATACTAATATACATCTTCGCTTATTGGTCATACACTTTTCTCTGTACTTTATGCGGCGTGTAATATACGTTTTCATCTCATCAAAATGAAATTTATAGGAAGGCAAAATGTTTTAAAATGAGTGCAACTCATGAGCATGTGAGGGAACACATTATATTCGACAAAACAGAGAATCAGCCCACTGGCATAAAGAAATCTTATTTCGACTATCCCGAGTGGTACGAATTTGAATCTCTCCCACTGCGCTGAGNAGTATGCATCAAGACTCTTTTATTTCACCGAGATGCGTTGATATATTATATAATATATCTAATGAATTGTTATGATGTATTTCTCATACTAATATACATCTTCGCTTATTGGTCATACACTTTTCTCTGTACTTTATGCGGCGTGTAATATACGTTTTCATCTCATCAAAATGAAATTTATAGGAAGGCAAAATGTTTTAAAAGGAGTGCAACTCATGAGCATGTGAGGGAACACATTATATTCTACAAAACAGAGAACCAGCCCACTGGCATAAAGAAATCTTATTTCGACTATCCCGAGTGGTACGAATTTGAATCTCTCCCACTGCGCTGAGNCAGCCCACTGGCATAAAGAAATCTTATTTCGACTATCCCGAGTGGTACGAATTTGAATCTCTCCCACTGCGCTGAGAACCATTAAACTACTAACACAACACCTGCTTTGTTATGTTGCAATACATTAAATTAAGATATCTATTAATCGAATCTTTCTCCACTATATAATTTAACTTATTCATTTATTCTTCTGCAATTTAACGTAGAAATTTGACGCAAGAAGAATTGTAAAAGTTTGGGGTTTTCGTCTCACAGTTATGAATAGAAACGCTAAATATAGGACGTCCCCTGCTACTGAGGACTCGGAACTTGGTGCCGACTCAGTGCTTGAACTGGGTCATGCCCAAGGAGGTTGTATACTGTAGGCCTGTATAACCTCCTTGGTTGTGCCGGTAGTCGGCACGACCCGTCACAGATCCGGCCTGCTCGCCTCGCCACACGGGCGTGATGGTCGCGCAAGGATTTTTTATAGGAGCAGGAAAGTCGGTCTTCGTGTGAATATCTCGTTCCGGTATGAGTTTTACTAAAGCAGTTTTCACACGACACAAGATACGTGCAAAGCCGGCGTGAAATCGCACTCTCATGCTGAATATTATGCGAGAATACTTCCGGTAAAGCCAGAACTCGTACGAAAGCAGTAGATAGGTCAGGTGATATTTTCAGAAGAGTATTGCACGAAACGAGTGATTACATTGGTCGTTCTCTGATAGTCAACGGACCTACGAAGAGGAATCAGGTGAAAATTATTTATTGTGAAGAACTCTCGAATTTTTTTTTTTTTCCGGAAATGAAGCGGAGTTCAGAAAGTCTCCTACAACGGACGAGTACAAGATATGCCGTGTTTTTTTTTTAAATAGCCACTGCTTGAAAACAGCGTATGTTCATGAGATTTAATTGCTAAAATTATATTTATTCCGAGGTCATCAAGTTGCCTCATGCGAAGAGGTATTTTGCTTCAAGTCTGATCTATGAACTCGTTTCCCATGGGAATTTCCCGATATTTTGCATGAGATTTTTCATACGTACGAAATCTATTTTGCGTCGGGTAAAAGTAGCTTTATCGTAAATATCACAAACAGTGAAATTAAATGAAGTAATGAAAAATCTCATGTAATTCATTGCATTCATCATTTTTACGGGATATTTACTTTGCAACTTTCACATATGTTCAAAATGAAACTGTACATAATCCCTGCGCACCTCGGTAATATTGCACACTCACAATGTGACACCGCGGATTCTAATACAGCTCCTGTATAAGTAACTACATTTCTTGATGCATGCTTTCTTTCATAATAACCTTTTTGCAAAATAAAACAAAAACAGAGAAATGCCTAAAATATCAATGAAAAATTGTTAAGTAAAAATACATAATTACACTCATACGTCTCTCTCCCAATCCAACACCACTGGTTCATTTATCTGAGTCTCGTAAAATTTTGTGTGATGCTAGTTATGGTCGCATCGTGCATTTAACCAGTCACCTAAGCTAATGGATTAGTGTATATGTTTTTTCTGCTGCATACGAAGGTTAAGGATAGCACGAGAAGTTAATGAAAGAAAGTCTACTCTTCGTGTGTATTAACTGCGTCAAATCATATGACTTAAATGAGCAAGATATGCTTCTTATTTTGTTTTCCCATAACCACAGTAGAGATCAACTAATGAATCATTGATTGTTTGTTCACGTTGTTAAAACTAAAAAAATAGCACTTTTTCAGATAAGTATTTTTAGTGCATCAATAAATTCTGTAATTCGTATTTAATTTTAGTATACCAGTTTGATTCTTTGTGTAGTAGGACATAATGTTTATTTCAAGATTATATTAAGTTTTGACATACACGAACACCGATCACGTCGAGAGTGCCGAGCGACTAGGTTGACATTTCGCATGCACGGAAATTTTGTAAGTTACCGTTTAAGTGTTCTTTAGAATATAGGTTTTACGGCCACGCTGTTAAACCCGTGCATGAATAACATGCTTTCGAAGCCAATTGTAGAAAACTAAGGATACGAAGAATGTGCTACAAATTTTTCTGAGTTTTAAACTTTTGAGTATTGTTTCCTAGTTTCAAAATTTTTCATGGTTTAATAAGTGTACCTCGGCTAATTTTTGCTTAGAAATGTGTAAGTTAAAACTAATTTTACAAATAAATTATTTTATAATCACTGTCTCCGTCGCGCGTCGGATCCAGAATAAACCATAGAAATTTTAGTGACGCAAGAATATTAGAGTTGTTCTGTTATCCATAAAGCTACCGCAACACGGGGACAGAGTTCGGAAAAACAACACTCACCAAGGATCCGATTACGTTGAGATTTATTACAGACAATTATAACAGGCGACCAGGTACATTGTGAAATACAAGTAAACGACTACACTGCTTACGGAAAAAAAGTTAACGTTGAAAAATCCGGTTGTAAATTACCAGTTCGCGGACAGTACCGACCGGGATTGTTGTACTATCTGAGAACTTTCCGGTTGTTGATGAACAGGCTGACCAATAAATGTACCTAACGGCGATTACAACACGTTGTGGCAGCAATGCCAAAAAAATTATGGTAGTCCAGTTAGACCCGAAACCATAAAATAAAAACCAGGAAACTGTAAAGTAACGAGTGGGAATTTTTTTTTAGTAAGACTACGATGAGATCAAAAGAAACTACTGCGCAGAACACACAAAAAAAAAAAATTTACACAGCAACACAACACTAGACGTCCAGAACACAATAGTAGGAATGACCAACAAAAACAAAAAACCAACAGACTGATCGAGTTTCTGTTGGAAAGGTCTGGTTTGTTGAAACCGCACAAAGCCACTATGAAATATGGAAATGCGATGTGAAATGGAAGTGAAGAAAGCTCCTTTAAAATTGCACAGAATTTCTAAATATCCTCATTAAATATGCACGCCGTAGGGCTGCGTTCATTACAATCCCATCCCGCGGCCGGCCTGGTTGCCGTGCTTGAGAACTTTCCTCAGATGGTGGCACGAGTCTGCTTCTACGACTGTTTTACTGTTAGCCATTAATGTTCTGTCACGTTTGAAACGTTGCGTTGTACACACACACAAACAAACACACACACTTTCTAAGGTGCTCTGCTCTGAACCCTACTCACCACTGCTAGAGGTACGTGAATTTCGCGAATTTATTTGGTAGTATCCATACACTTCTCAGTTCTTTGTAGACTGGGCCCACAGTTGTTTATTCTTCCGCTTCTGAGCATTATTTGTATTCAACTTGGTTCCACGTGATACGTTCAGGTTATTTATTCTTGTTTATTACTAACAGAAGAGTTGAACAGGGCATGTCGATACTACTGCTGTCTAATCATAAAGGAACACACTATTACGCGTGCTTGAAATAATTTGTGAAATGCATTGCACACGCTTGCAGTGACCACTGCTCAATACTTGGTGCATGCGGCATTTATTCTGCGGGCTCAAAAAAAAAACAAAGGACCACACACAAATAAAATACTGCAGTGCGACATTCGATGTTTGTTAACATTAATTTATCCGTTAAATGAATTAGAATTAGCTTTTTTGATTAATCCCAAAACAATGGTCCGCGTCCGAAATTATCACATTCTTGGTGATGAATTTAGCATTTTTAATGAATCAGTTGATTATGCCAAATCATTAATCACCGGGTATGTTGAAATATTAACATGAGGGGTTTGGTTGAAGCGTCCCGGAAAATCATAAATAGATACGCGATTGCTGCTTGTGCAGGTCGTAATGTCACAGAATTGTTGTGGTTTGGTTGTTTGCGAATAACGGTGTCTTCCTGGGAGTCTACATACGATAGCGCTCAAATAGACACGGAACTTAAATTATATCGAATGAACTTCATCACATGGGTCTATCAGAGGACTTGCAGTCTTACCGCGATCCCGAGCAAGGGTTTACGAACCCAACGGCTTCTATCGTCCGTAACCCCAAACGCGGAAAAAATACTGACAAATCCCCGTCTAGCATAGCAAACAATAGCGGACCTTATTTAGTTTCTGGAACACCAATAAACCAGTCGGTTTAGAATTTGCACATTAGTGTAATTTTAGACTCATATCGTACTCTGTTTTTTAATTATATATATGCTACCTAACGCATATTGGCCCAGCATAACAGGCAACATGGGCTCCGCAACCTTGTTCGTCTAGTACTTTCGTGCACTATTTATCAACGGCTCTGCTCTCAGTTTTCTCAGCTTAGATCCCACCGAACTGACCTAGCGCTAAGCTTAACTCATAACGGCAATTACATCATCTATTTTCTGCGCTCATTCTTATGCCTAATAAAGAATACTAAATTGTGGTCTAAAACATTAACATTTAATTTGTATTACCATATACTCTGGCTCAAATACGCCTTTATTATTATTGGGTCAGTCGCAGTAGATATTTACTCACGTGCCGAAATTAGAATTGGAAATCAAATTTATGGCGAGACTCGTGCGTAAATACGAGGACGCACTCTGATAGGCGATTTTGCTTTCTGTTTTTCCTGTCTGGATTTATCAGCTTACGTGCCGTTATGTGTTTGTTTTTATTCTGTACTTATTTTTAATGTTGCGCTTTTATTAGTACAACATTTCGGGAATGATTGCATCCAGCGTATTTCTCAAAAACTTTCTAATATTATTTTTAAGGGTGTTGTGGGGACGTCTCAAACTAATTGTCTCGCGAGAAAACTATTTCTCTCCTTTATTACATCCTTCGCAGCCGTTTCCTTAACGCAATAAACTATATTTATTAGGTGGTTGTAACATCAAATATCTCTACTGTTCCTGTAGTTATCCTTGGTATTATATACTTGAAACACAAGGAAAATCTGTTTGAGAGTTCCCGATAGCTATAATTTATATGGTTNTTATCCTTGGTATTATATACTTGAAACACAAGGAAAATCTGTTTGAGAGTTCCCGATAGCTATAATTTATATGGTTATATATAGTCACATGGTTTCTGGATGTTATTAAAAAAAAATCTTTGAAAATATGTTTACGGAATTCTAGGAGTAATATTCTTTTAGTTATGTAAGATTTTACTATAAATCAGGCAGCCCACATGATTGATGAAATCATTAAACTGTTTTGTTATTCATATAAATGATTAAAAACTCTTTAACAGCTATATATTATATTTCCAGTGCCGCTACAGCTTAAGCGCCGAATCGGTTATGGGCAAGATAATAATTTGACGTAAATGTTAAATAATGCCCGCGTTTTTTTAATTATAGTATTTTTAATCGTGGTTTTTTTACCCCACAATTTTTCGTCGTGTTTTATTGGTTTAACAAAAGTGAACTTAAGTAGACCTGATTCTGAACGAGATATGCTTGGCTAGTCGCCCTTGCCTGTTTTTCCGTATCTATGCAACCCGCACGCAACACTACCCTTCTAACAAAACATCTCCTCCGCTGTAAATGAATGGTAGCTTGTGTAGCCGAGTCCCGTGANCACGCAACACTACCCTTCTAACAAAACATCTCCTCCGCTGTAAATGAATGGTAGCTTGTGTAGCCGAGTCCCGTGAGGTGTACGTACTCGTTACGATGCCTCGTCTGTTAACTAAGCATTCGACGCCGTTGTCAGCCTGCACCAATCAGCGGCGCGAAAATAGAGAATCGCTACAANGCCGTTGTCAGCCTGCACCAATCAGCGGCGCGAAAATAGAGAATCGCTACAAAACAGCACGTACGCGTTGATTTCTTTTCGTCAATACAGTAAGCGGTGACATGAAGAAACACAATGACTTGAAGCGAGGCAGAAGTGTGTTACTAATGACGCAATCGTCACGTACTAACGTATTCGGTAAAATCGCAATAATCTCTTTCAACACAATAAACGGATGTGCATTCATTGAAAAGTGACTGCTTCTCAACACATTGCTGACATAACACCAACCGTTCATTGCTTACTGTACTGACGACAACTAATCAAAGCGCACGTGGTGTTCTGCTACTATTGATGTTTTATTAGATGGATATATCTATGTGCGGGTTGCATAGATACGGAAAAATAGGCGCGGGCGACTCACCCAGCTGTGCCGCTCAGGGACGCGTCTCCACCGTATCAGGGTGCTACAAGGGTCTATATCTCGGCTGCTATTATACTTTTTTTGCGGAAGTCATGTTTATTTACAATGTACAAATTATTTTTCAAACTCTTCGCAGGCTGCACACACTAGGGAATAGAAAGCTAACTTCTAAGTTTATCGGGGCTGTAAACACACTTAATCTACTAGTCCACTGCATTAGGGGGTGGCACAAAAGCTGTTATAGGGCATACTTGTGCCGTGGACAGCACGGTACTGGGTGGTTTAAACCCTTGCTACATATTTGAACTCGCAAAACAAAACATAAATAGGGTACCACATATCTCGAATTGACTTACATTAATTACAAACATTTGTACAGGGTTACACAGTTACACAACATGCCTTAGGTGATCTATTCAGNAAACAGCACGTACGCGTTGATTTCTTTTCGTCAATACAGTAAGCGGTGACATGAAGAAACACAATGACTTGAAGCAAGGCAGAAGTGTGTTACTAATGACGCAATCGTCACGTACCAACGTATTCGGTAAAATCGCAATAATCTCTTTCAACACAATAAGCAGATGTGCATTCATTGAAAAGTGACTGCTTCTCAACACATTGCTGACATAACACCATCCGTTCATTGCTTACTGTACTGACGACAACGAATCAAAGCGCACGTGGTGTTCTGCTACTATTGATGTTTTATTAGATGGGTATATCTATGTGCGGGTTTCATAGATACGGAAAAATAGGCGCGGGCGACTCACCCAGCTGTGCCGCTCAGGGACGCGTCTCCACCGTATCAGGGTGCTACAAGGGTCTATATCTCGGCTGCTATTATACTTTTTTTGCGGAAGTCATGTTTATTTACAATGTACAAATTATTTTTCAAACTCTTCGCAGGCCGCACACACTAGGGAATAGAAAGCTAACTTCTAAGTTTATTGGGACTGTAAACACACTTAATCTACTAGTCCACGGCATTAGGGGGTGGCACAAAAGCTGTTATAGGGCATACTTGTGCCGTGGACAGCACGGTACTGGGTGGTTTAAACCCTTGCTACATATTTGAACTCGCAAAACAAAACATAAATAGGGTACCACATATCTGGNACGGTACTGGGTGGTTTAAACCCTTGCTACATATTTGAACTCGCAAAACAAAACATAAATAGGGTACCACATATCTGGAATTGACTTACATTAATTACAAACATTTGTACAGGGTTACACAGTTACACAACATGCCTTAGGTGATCTATTCAGATCACAGTACTTTTACAGTACTCATCTTGGTCTTCTATGCTTCTGTCTCCTGGTAAATCGGGAACTTCCTTGAATATAGGCAAACAATTATGTGGCAGATGACCGGTAATTTGGCACGGCTGTCTGTCAGCATTTACGTGTAGTGACATGCTTCCTTGTTACTGGTAAGGACAGCTTCACAGGCCGTCAAAAGAAAAAAAGAAAAAAACTCTTATCTTAATAGCCTCTCCGCCACTCCTCCGAGCGGTCAGACGTTGGGGCGGAAGTAAACAATACACTTCTCTTAAGTTCTGAATTCAAACTAATTGCCTGCACTCTGCCGCCTTTTACGAGCGGTCTTGAAAAACAAACATATATTTTTTTACACTGGTAATATAAACACACCACAAAATACGGCTAATAGCCTATATTCCTACCTTATACATTTAGTAAACACAGGTATCGGCATCTGGCTGTTTAAGGCTCTGGAACGTCCCGTCCTTTTCACTTGCTGCACTTAAGTGCCAGAGTCACATGGTAAACACAGGTAAACTAAAAACACTTAGTTGCTCTTAAGTTCCGGCGTCATGTCGGGCATGCCGTCCTACTGCTCTCAGCGGGTGACATGAGGTATAAACACACTTACCTCATGCAACACAGAGTCTGTTTCCGTCGGATTCGGGGCGCCTCGTCCTGCCTCGCACTGTGAACCTGGACAGCATGCTGTGAGAAAGGGGAGGGGGGACCTTCTTCTCGTTCTGGTGTCATCTCCGGACTGCTACAGGTTCGTCCTCGGATTGGCTGTGGTCTCCCGGGTTCGATTCTTGGTCAGTGTACTTCTCTTCATTTCTTTGCTTCTCGCCTACTGTCTCTTCTGCATCCACTTTCTGCCTCCATTCGCTTGCTTTCCGACTACCTTGTCTTCCTTCTTCGCTCCCACTCTTCTGTTCCCTTTCGCTGGCTACTTCTCACTTCTCGCCTGTTCTCCATCACACACATTTTGCCATGCGTGCATGTACTTTTGGCCCGGTGCGGGTTTCACTGGTGCCCCGTTCTTCGTTATCGGCTGGCGCCGTGACATGTGCACCCTTGGGACACTGAGATAGCATGTAGGGCTGTGTTGCTTATTACTTTTGCCCACTATATCCCTGTTATGTCATTGTCCCCCCATCCAGGGGACTAGTGACCTAATTTTCCTACTCTTTTTTCTTATCGGCCGGCGCAATTTTTCACCCCTGACCGCCTGACCTATTATCTCACGTCATTTTCCACCATCCAGTGGAAGTGACCTCTCGTTTCCGCTTTCCCTCTCGTTTCCGCTCCTTGCTAATATCCCCTTCGCTTTCCCATCTTGCTCTCTCAAACTTGCTTCTCCCGTTCGTCCTCGTTAAATCTTAGTCTGTTGGCATCTTAATTTTGACTTCTGGTGGGCTAATGCTGTAGTGGGCGCCACAGGGGGTTTTAAGACTCCCCGAAATCGGTTTTACCTTGACTAGCTTGTTATGGGCGAGACCCCTTCTCTCGGGATATAGTCTAGTTCTTGTTTCTGTCTATAAAGACTTAACTATGCCCCATGTTGGGCACCAATTTAACTTGACACTACTCCCCACATGTGTGATACAGGTTGGTTCATAGGATCTGAGTTATTTTTTACCAGGCACAGACTATAAGGTGCCTTGGAGATTTAATAGGGTGAAAAATAATGTATTCACTCGGTGTTTCAAATGTACTAGGTTATATTTGACCTGAAATTCACACATAGTTTATCGGAACTTTATGCATACTTTCTCGGACACACACACACCTGCTGTCCTGGGATTTCACTTACTTTCCTGGGAATTCACATATAGTACTGACCCTGCGAGATGGTACCTTGCATGTTGGGGGTGCCTTAAAGGCGGCTTTAAGTACTCGTGCTAACTGTTTCTGACGTCATGGGGGATGCTAGGCGTTGGGGTGTGTCTCCTCAGCGACGGACGCTTGTACTTATCTGTATTTGATGTTCGGTCGTGTTCCGATGGTGGGTGAGGTCTTGTGATTTGGGCGGTCTTTCCAGGCCCACACTGGTTCTCGTTGGTGTGCTGCACTCAGCTGGCTTTCCTCCTTTGGCTTCGACTGATTGTCTCCCTCGTCCCAGTGAGAGACCCCCGTGGGCCCCCTCCAAGTTTCCACCTTCTCGGTGCTGGGCTGCACTGGATCCAGCTTCCTTTTGGTGTGGCACTCCTCGCTGAAGCTCACCACTTGACTCCCATTCTCAGCGTAGGGTTGTAACTGACAGATTACCTCCCTACCATGTCTTGGCGAGGGAACCTTCGTGGGCCCCCACCCCAGCCTCCCCCTTCTCGGCGCGGGGTTGCACTGGACTACTCTCACTTGACTGACTCACTGACTAACTGGCATCCTGGCATGGTGATACTACTCATCCGATGTAACTCTGGTAACTGTCTAACTGATTCTGCCGGGGCCCGAACCCCGGCGTCGGCTGACTGAATCACTCTCTCTCTCTCTCTCTCTCTCGGTGCGATATTGACACTGACTAGTCCGGCTGATCGCACTGACGTAACTGCGGTNCTGAATCACTCTCTCTCTCTCTCTCTCTCTCTCGGTGCGATATTGACACTGACTAGTCCGGCTGATCGCACTGACGTAACTGCGGTAACTGACTCGGCCGGGGTCTGATTCCCCGGCCTCGGCTGACTGACTGACTTCCTCTCTCGGTGCGTGGTTGTCACTGACTGCTCCTGGCACGGAGATATGACTGACTCGATTAACGTGATGCAACCGACCCCGCCATGTCCTGCAAATTGGCTTTTAAACTCTCTGGATTCCCCCTTAGAACTTTACAAGTGGCTTCACTCGTTAGGGGAAGGGTGAAGGGGGAGAACTCCAGTTGCCCTCAGCCTAATCGCCACACGTGTCCTTTGTTCATGTGTGGTTTGCTAGGGGGAGAGGTGAGTGCCCATGGTGGCACGTGTTAATGTTTTTCATGCGTGTTGCTGGAGTAGGGTGGCGACTCGTAGCACTACTGCCATGCTCTGTCAGCCTTTTTCTCGTTAACTAGCATTGTATCTGTGAAACTCAGCTTACCTCGGTATTTATTCGGCGATATGTTAGCTCTGCCCTCTTTGGCACGCCTCATAATCCCCTCACACAGTTTTTCTCGGGGTGGGGTGGGGGTCTGAGGCAACCTTGACACATGTCAATNGCACGCCTCATAATCCCCTCACACAGTTTTTCTCGGGGTGGGGTGGGGGTCTGAGGCAACCTTGACACATGTCAATCGGTTCTACGTCCTCTCGTTGACCTAATCTGGGCTCCACGTGTCCCGCGACATGTGCCAACTTGTAGGCGCTCGCGGAGGTAAGATGGCGGAGGAGGGGGATTGTGGCAGCGACGTTCTACTTACTATATGCATCACACGTCAGTGTAATACAGCATTGTGCAATGCACATGAGTAAACCATTCGATAAAATAAATTATAATACATTTACATATATCCAATTACACAACATGTAATTAATGTTATTTATTTCATAGACTAACACATAAATGAGAAGATGACATTAAAGTTACAAAAGAAATGTGTTGGATAGCGATATAAAAACGCACAATAAAATTTACTGATGTGTATGTCTCAAGTTAATTGTAGTTGCATTATTAAGCATAAATAATTTAAAATATATAATTTCTGTCAAAATCGTTTTGCAAGGCATATCGTATTTGTTTTTTTATCACACCCAATGCTGATATTTGTTCCACAACTCATGAATTACAAACCACGTTGATGTTTCTTTATTAAGGCACGCATATTTCGAAGTTTCTGTCATTCTTGTCCGTTTTCTTTTTCAGGTATAAACTGGCTGCAGAAAGAGCATCTAGGATATTCCACGACCAAACAGAAACTCCCATGGAACGAGCAGTGTTCTGGGTTGAATATGTTCTGCGTCACAAGGGTGCACGGCACCTGCGGAGTGCAGCACTTGACCTGACGTGGTACCAGTATTACCTGGTAGATGTCGTTGCTGTGCTCGTGGCTTCAGCTGGTGCTGTCATTATGTTGCTGGTGTGGCTGCTGAGAAAACTGACAAGACTGCTGCTGCGGAAACCACAAAAAACAAAAGACAAGAAGAAGAGAGAGTGAATTAATAAATTTTCAACGAGTAGGTCAACCAAAGCGTCTTCAAAAATGAATTCAGAAATTGCAAACTAAGTTACATCCGCGAGGAGTTAATACAGTACATGTGAGACGATTCACCGTTCAAAAAAAAATATTATTTGTTAGATGTCAATATGCGACAAAGTAGAAATATGATGTTATGTGTGCCTAGCTTTACCATACTGTAGGTGTGTCAGATTGTTGTAATTTTTCTAATAGATTCGGAAATATTAAACAGGTTCAGTATAATCTGGAACTATAAATCCAAAATTGTTGTCAACGAATCTATATAATGCTATTTTATAAATGGCGACCATCCCAACATTTTAGGCCTATCATCAATGCTTTGGAATTCTCAGACCTATTTAAACGAAACTTAATGTATAGTAGGTATAAATTATTTTGAAAAAAAAACGTAAAATTTCAAGTAAAAAGTGTTTAGTCATTAATAATGTTTTTATTAATTTTTTTAATTTTTCAAATATATTACAAAATAGAATACNTGTGTCAGATTGTTGTAATTTTTCTAATAGATTCGGAAATATTAAACAGGTTCAGTATAATCTGGAACTATAAATCCAAAATTGTTGTCAACGAATCTATATAATGCTATTTTATAAATGGCGACCATCCCAACATTTTAGGCCTATCATCAATGCTTTGGAATTCTCAGACCTATTTAAACGAAACTTAATGTATAGTAGGTATAAATTATTTTGAAAAAAAAACGTAAAATTTCAAGTAAAAAGTGTTTAGTCATTAATAATGTTTTTATTAATTTTTTTAATTTTTCAAATATATTACAAAATAGAATACTTTTTTTTAATAGCAATAAACATTAGTAAAAGTAAATGGGAGAGTCGATGTGAGCTGAGAGAGCTGGAGCATGTTCAAATTTAATTCTAAACCACAAATTCAATTTATAAAACTTCAATTTATGCATTCACATTTTCATGATTATATTTATATGACTCTTAACACTAATTATTACCTAAAACACTTAGGAAAAACATCAAAAACTTAAAAGGTCGCGGTGATCTATAAAAAAACAAAACCACGCTAATTCTTTTTAAAAATATCTGCAATCGAAATACATTCATATTAAAAATTTTATCGACGTAAGTAAAAAAAAACACTGTAAGTTTAAAATTACAATTTATTTTAGTGATTATTTAATGTGAACATGTTTATGAAAACAAAATTTGAACTTTTCTTAACTTATTTTGTTTGATAACATATTTAAGATTTCGGTTTATGAGTTACATTGAATGAAACAAAACATTTGAATTGAAGGAAACATCAAAATATAAAATATTAGCCAACAAGTCATTTAAAAAGTTGAAAGAATACATGAATTGGGAATTGTTTTGTCCATGAGATGATTTAAAATACACTTTTTTTAAAGCATCTAAAAACTGCACACTTTCTATACTATTAATTAAGAAGGAAAGTTTTCTTCGTTAAACGCCCTTCGACCTGGTGGTGGAAGAAGAGCCGGGTGGGTGAGGGATCGATGGCGGCCCGGAGGCAGTGGGTGCGTTACGTTTTCAGGGGCTCCAGCCCAAGTGGTTTTCCCAGGGGGGCGGGTTTTTCCCCATATACCATAATTATAAGCGTACCGAAAGTATCTTCACATATTTTGTATTTGCAAACCGGCCCGGCTTCGCCCGGGTACAATTAAGTTTTTACAGTGAAATACTAATAAATAAATTGGGAAAAGACAATTCATTTATGTGAAAACAGAATTATAAAATTATACTATGTTGGCATACGTTTTTAACTGATTACGGCAACCCAAAAGGAAGGAAATAATTTCTACCCGATAGCGAAGAAGTAGGGCATTGTTTTTGGAGTGTATTTGTGCACCTATCACGAAGTTACCGCATTTCCGCTTTCCAGCGTCGATGTATGAAAATAAAAACGTGAGTTTCATCAAGTTGTAGCCTTAGAAATAAGTGTACCTAGGTACTACTTTTTGCGCTTGGCTGAGGGATCTTAATCGATCACCAAAGTTAAGCAACGTTCCCAGCGGCAAACATTTGGATAGGCGACCGTTTAATGGCATAACATCTGAAAGCTTCCGGGTTTTGGAGGGCACGTTAAATATTCTGTCCCGGTTGTTATCGATCGAAAGGAGTCGTTAAGCCATTTCAGAGGTCCTTGGGCGGCCTGATACACTCTGACACCAGAGGAAAAAAATATTTGGGTCACGTTCCCACCTGTTGCAGAATTATGTTTTGTTGTTATTCCACAAGACCCGTACAATTTACCGGAATAAAAAGTATTATGTGTCCTATTACAGGACCTAAAGTACCTACATACCAAATTTAATCAAANTAAATATTCTGTCCCGGTTGTTATCGATCGAAAGGAGTCGTTAAGCCATTTCAGAGGTCCTTGGGCGGCCTGATAAACTCTGACACCAGAGGAAAAAAATATGTGGGTCACGTTCCCAGCCGTTGCAGAATTATGTTTTGTTGTTATTCCACAAGACCCATACAATTTACCGGAATAAAAAGTATTATGTGTCCTATTACAGGACCTAAAGTACCTACATACCATATTTAATTAAANTACAATTTACCGGAATAAAAAGTATTATGTGTCCTATTACAGGACCTAAAGTACCTACATACCATATTTAATTAAAATCCATTCAGCCGTTATGGAGCTGAGTGGTAACAAACATACACACACACACATTTATAATATTAGTAGGATAATTATGTGGAGATCCACGGAGACGTTATGTGGTTTGAATTTAATCAAGATCAAACAGAAAAATTAAATAAATAATTTAATGAAGATGAATTGGAACGTTTATGACTGTCAAGAATTACCAGAAAATTACACTAACAAATTTCATTATTATGTGAACTGGGACTTTATTTCTAAATGTCAATTATATTTAAAATTTGAGTATTCAAAATGATTTTAATTCTGAGTTGATTTATAAAGAATTTAATGAAGTTGTGAACTCAAACAATTCAGTATCAATTTTTTTTAATTGGACATTGAAAAAAATACAATATTCCAAAATGTGTAGCTACGGCTACATTAAAATGTCCTTGTTGTGTAGCAATAAAATCATTGGTTTTTTTATAAAACTAAAAAGTGAAACCAAAATGTATAGTAGTTAGGGAAGTAATAAAAATAAGTGAAAAAATTAGTGATTGGTTGTAAAACTAACAATTAGTCATTTAAGACCAAGAACTTCAAATGCATTTTTTAAAATTTGAAAACGAGTCTAAAGCAGTTGTAAATAAATAAATCATTTTTCATACGTCATTTTTAGATATGGTTTTTTACCTATTTTTTGCACAACAAAAAAGTTGATAAAACGTTTTGATAACATGATCCAAAACACAAGTTATGTGTTAACATTTTTTTCATACAATTTGAAATTTTGCTGTTTTATGGTTTATAATAATATCAAATGCATTCAGTTTTTTTTATTCAGTAGATATTTAGCATTTTGATAAATACTTCTAATTTTTTTATTTATAGAAATAAAATGTTAACATATCAAATTAAAAATATAGCATTATAAANTTGATAAATACTTCTAATTTTTTTATTTATAGAAATAAAATGTTAACATATCAAATTAAAAATATAGCATTATAAAGTTTTAGTTAAAAATAAAGTTTGCAGTTTTTTTTAATGTTTAAATAATACAAAAGACACAACATGGAAAATAAAATAACAAATAAATAAAAATGAGCAATGAAATGTTGTTCCTAAAAATATTTTGTTGTAATAATTGTGGTAGTTACATTATAGAAAAATGGGTTCCAAGGAATTAGAAAATAAATAAATCGTGAAAAATTATTATTCTCTCAATAAAGCAATGCAACAAATTTAAATTGTGAGAAGAGCAGTATCATTATTGTAAATTAATATGAAAATATCATATCAAAAGGGAAGTATCTATCACAAATCTTACAAAATGAAAATAAATTGTGAATGTGGCAAATTTATTACAAATTAGTACCTTAATGGGCGTGTGTTGCTTCATAAAGTTTAAAAAAACGTATATTTTTATGTTTTGTATTTATACAAAATAACTTATGATGTATGTATTCCATTCATGTCATATTCCCAAATTCTAAATTTGTATAAACTATAAGCATACANTGATAAATACTTCTAATTTTTTTATTTATAGAAATAAAATGTTAACATATCAAATTAAAAATATAGCATTATAAATTTTAGTTAAAAATAAAGTTTGCAGTTTTTTTTTAATTTTTAAATAATACAAAAGACACAACATGGAAAATAAAATAACAAATAAATAAAAATGAGCAATGAAATGTTGTTCCTAAAAATATTTTGTTGTAATAATTGTGGTAGTTACATTATAGAAAAATGGGTTCCAAGGAATTAGAAAATAAATAAATCGTGAAAAATTATTATTCTCTCAATAAAGTAATGTAAAAAATTTAAATTGTGAGAAGAGCAGTATCATTATTGTAAATTAATGTGAAAATATCATATCAAAAGGGAAGTATCTATCACAAATCTTACAAAATGAAAATAAATTGTGAATGTGGCAAATTTATTACAAATTAGTACCTTAACGGGTGTGTGTTGCTTCATAAAGTTTAAAAAAACGTATATTTTTATGTTTTGTATTTATAAAAAATAACTTATGATGTATGTATTCCATTCATGTCATATTCCCAAATTCTAAATTTGTATAAACTATAAGCATACANAAAATAACTTATGATGTATGTATTCCATTCATGTCATATTCCCAAATTCTAAATTTGTATAAACTATAAGCATACAATATTGATTTTGGTGAGTGAATTTTGCAGTAGAATTAACAAATTAAATAAAAAAAAATTTGAAATAAGACTGATTTTTAAATTTTTTTTAATATCTCTCAATTTAAGATTGATTACTGTAAAAACAAAATTATGATGCATTTAAAAATGGAATTGATATACCGAATTAATTAATTTTATCAACTATTGCAATTTTTGGTTTAATAAATAATATCAATTTATAAAAATATGTTTAAGAGTTAATAAAAAATTATATTATTGTTTATCATTCAACTGTTTCTAAACAATAAGCATGTGATGTTAAAAAATTTGACAGAACTTTAAAAAACCAAATTTAGGAGTTTTATTTAAATGTCAACCATAAATGTATTGTAATTTTAGATTATGTCATAAGTTAATGAAATAAAAGAAAGCACGATATTGACAGATTGAAACTAATTCATGTTAATAAATATTGAAAAACATTAATATGTAGGTTAAATATTTTGAGAGAAAATATAAAAGGTACTTTAAAAGTATATAATTTAAGGCGAAAATTTGAGGAATTAAAGATGGAATTGCATAAAATTTCTGAAGGATTACATTTTGAAGTCCCGACTTATATTTTCTAAGACATTAATGCTGAGTAACTAAAGGAAAATTTTAATGAATCTGAAATCATGGAAAATTAATATCCTAACCAGTACATGGTTGATAAAATTTTTAAAGGAAATCGAGATAACCTGTGTGTTAAATTATTATATTTAGATAATACACATTCTTCTTGGACTAATAAAAGTATTTTGTTAAGAATTATCAATATTTTAGATTATATTTTGATTTAACTAAGTATTTGGGTTCAAAAGTTTTAATTTCTAAGTTATTTACTGATTTTCAAATTTTTATTAACATAAATAAGTTATATTCTATTAGTTTAATTATTTGTATTATTTGGCCATCGTCAGTTTGTAAATTGAAAGGTTTCCTTTGTTTTTAAAACGAACTCAAAATAGTTTACTATGTTTTCACCCGTTTTATCTCTAACATATATATTTAAAAANCCTTTGTTTTTAAAACGAACTCAAAATAGTTTACTATGTTTTCACCCGTTTTATCTCTAACATATATATTTAAAAATTTTTTTTTAATTATTTAATTAATGATTTTGAACTGTAAAAAATTAACCGAATAAATTCCAAACTCATCGGCTTACCATAAATCATCAGTTCCAATTAAATTTTTTTTTCTTATATTAAGTATTTTAATTCGGGAAAATTTGTTTAATTTATTTACAATCCTCTCGAAAGTGACAATTTTTTTATATATGATTTTGAAAAATTATGGTTTTGAATATCGTTGGTTGAACAAATATTCTTGTGAATAATTTTTTTATTGTTCTTGTATTCTCAATTTTAATTATATTATCAGGAATAACATTTTTTATTTCAAACAGAGCGTGTTTTCGAATAAAATGTGTTCATTTAAAACCAAACATGTCTATGTTTACTGTATTTCAAATCCTTTTATAATTGAAATCCCATCAACAATTTCGAATATAATTTTATCTCCAATTGTTACAATGAAATTTATCATGTCCTCTTCTTACAATTCCTTAAGTGCTGGTGTATATGGTGGGTGAGGAAGGAGAGGAAAAGGTGACAAGGTGGGTTCTTAAAAATGGTCATAAATTTTGGCGGGTAGTAAATAGTCTGCTGAAAACACAAGAGTGATGCGATGATGAAATTTGGATGCCGCCTGCTCAAAAGCTGTTGCAGGATGAGACGTGAAGCGCGTTGGTAGACCACCTATGTGGTGCTGCACCCCTGTTCTGCAACTTCTTGATACCTGGTTGGTTGAGGTTGGTTTCGAACCTTCGAAGACATGTGATGCTCCCAATACAGTGCCTGTTCTGAACATAGCAAACTTGTGGTTCTCTCGAACCCGGGAATTTCCCGGACCATGGAGATATCTTTGGCCTCTTCACACGCCAATAAGCATAAATGGTACTGAAAATGGTTGCATCTGTGCTGGGTAATGGGTGCAGCACCCCGACATGGTCGAAAAGTGACTTACGTAAAAATTATAACACATGTTTTCCATGATTAAGATTTATTATGTGAATCACTCAGGTGAAAAATGTTGCACACATTCTTCGAAGATAAAATCTATGTGGTTCCGGTACACAAAGACCACCGGTGGCTTACACTGTACTAAGAGTAGAAATGAGCTCACACAAACGTAAATGAAATGAAAATAATCTCCTGGGGTGCAATAGCCTACATGAGTGAGTAAGTGAAGAGATTTGGGCGGCTCTTAACAGCGAGGTCTTGAGAGCAGATGAGAGTGAAGTGAGGTGAGTATGGAGCAGCACCGGAATGAAAGGGCGGGGAAACGGGAGATCCCCGAGAAAATACGCCGACCAGCAGCATCGTCCGGCATGATTTCCACTTGCGAACTGGTTGGGGATTGAACCAGTTTCGCCTTGGTGGGAGGCGAGCAGTCTAACCGCTCAGCCACCGTGGCCCCAGCAGCCTCCAAGAGAAAAGAGCTCAACACAAGGGCGAAAAAGCAATAAAGGTTCCGAAATTGTATGATTTATTGACGTTAACGTGATTGGGTAAAAAAAAGTGTTGAATGAGTATATGTTGCTTAAAAACCCGGTCAAACTTCCCCTCCCCCCTCCCCCGGCTAACAACATAACCGGATACAGACTGCCGGCATTGGCTAATACTAACAAGCAGGAAGCAAGACTTTGTGACAACACCATAGTGCAAATAAAACAATGTCCTATTAATATAAATAATATGAGCCACAAAACACTTTAAACCCCTCAAAAATTACACAAAAACATGCTAATGGCCCGCAATATAATAATGTATATTTATCTACATATATCTGCATATATTTCACACTACTGTAAAAGATTAGAAACATTCTATTAATACTTCATTTTCCTTCTACCTGTAATTTGGCAGTCTTTCTCAGCCTGTAACCACTTTCGCTCTAAAGAAATAGACATGACACTTATAATAAATTGCGAACGTAATTATTACACATATTATGTGATGATTGCCTGTGACCTGTTGGGTTGGCAGAGTGAGAGGAATGCTGTTACTCTGGGGTTCTTATATGTTTAATTTTGCACTTTTTAATTTGACATTTTGCACTTATTATTGTAGGTATGCCTACTTTACAAATTCGGATTTAGATATTTATACACTTTCCACATGCACATTCTTCAGCAACACTGCTTTCACCCATCATGGTGCCTGCACTTCCTTCCCTGACATCTCCTTCACACAGACACGACACTACCTGGCGTCGCTTTCATGAACCCTGAATCCTGACGATCCCGGCTGGTTGGACATACGCATGCTGCCCTTGACGGTTCCGAACCGAAGGGCTGTGGTAGCCCATGTAATCGGATAAAGGTGAGACTGTCGGTTGACCCACGTGGTGATAGCGAGGTGCGGGTGTTTCCAACCACCTGCAGTGCAACTGCTGACGGTAGCTCGCGAGTGCGAGTGGTGACTGTGGCACGGTGCTCAGCTGGGATGTTGGTGTTATGTGGGCCAAAAAACTCTCAGAAAGGGTGAGCGAGACACAGCTCGCGTCAATATATGAATTACTAGCGAACGGGCCCGGCTGTGACCGGGTAAAATTGAGTTTTACGGTGATACACTAATAAATTATTGGGAAAAGACAATTTATTTATGTGAAGGAAACAGAATTATAAAATTATACTACGTTGGCCTAAGTTTTTAACTGATTACGGCAATCCAAAAGGAAGGAAATATCTTTTACCCGATAGCCAAGAAGTATGGTATTGTTTTTTGGATGGGTGACCGTTTAGTGGCATAACGTCTGAGCGCTTCCGGGCTTCGTAGGGCACGTTTAATATTCGGTTCCGGTTGTTATCGATTGATAGCAGTCGCAAGCCAATTTCAGAGATCCTTGGGCGGCCTGATAAACTCTGACACCGGAAGAAAAAAATATGTGGGTCACGTTCCCAGCCGTTGCAGAATTACGTTTTGTTGTTATTCCACAAGACCCATACAATTTACCGGAATAAAAAGTATTATATGTCCTATTACAGGACCTAAAGTACCTACATACCAAATTTCATCAAAATCCGGTCAGCCCTTATGAGCTGAGTGGTGACAAACATACACACACACACACACACACACACACACATACAAACTTTCGCATTTATAATATTAGTAGAATGATTACTTTTATTAATTTAAAAACTGTTGCATTGAAAGAAATAAAAATTAGTTAATCATATATGCAGTTTAAAAATGTGGCCTGTTTTCCCAGCTGTTAATTTTTCATCTAAATGTATTTATTACTTGTTTTTGGTTTATTGGCAATAATCTAAATTCAAAGCATCACCGGAGTAAGAGGATAAACAAGCCTTCGAAAAATGTACATTATAAGCCCACAAAACAGAGCAGATATTCCAATGGAGAACACTGAAATCACAAGAGAATATAACCGAATGAAATGAAACTAAAATAAAAATAATTAATATAAACCATCAGAAATACAACATAAAACTACAAAACATAGAAACAAAGGGAAAACAATACACGTACACCAGAAACAAACAAGGTTATATATAATAAATACAAAAAAAAAACTAATGAAAACCACTACGACCTATAACAGAATGAAATTCAACAGAAACGAATGTAAAAAGTGAAATACTGCAGAAACAAACAAAATTTAACAGAAACCAATAGACGCCGCCAGAAATACAACAGAATCAAATAGCATGGTATGCAATATAACATAACCAAAAACAATATAAACCTATGGAAAAATAAAAAAATAATATAAAAAGCGACAGGAAACACTGAAAATACGACAGTATCATACAGGTTGTAATCCAACAGAAATCAGAATAGCACATCGCTAACCAGTGGAAACAGCTTGAAATACACCAGGAAAGAAAAGGAAGTTCTCAATTGCATTTTCTAAAGTCAACATATTGAATTAAGTTTTCGGGCAGTGAGAGAATGTGAGCTGTATCATGGAAGGATTTTATAGGTCTACTACCAGTTCCTAAACTATCCACCAGAATTCACTCCAGCTCATTTATTTTAATGCACTATATAACTGTACAATTTCTGTCTACTTAGGTAAAAATCAATAACACTTTTTCCTCGTAACTGTTAATCAAATTCTAACTGGGTGGATAAAAATTTTAATTTTTTTTTTAATATTTTGTTTTCTGCATACATTTTAAAAATGAATATCGCATATGTCAGCAAAAATTAGGTTTAAAATATATTTTGAAGCTATTTTTATCTTCTAAGCATACAACAGAACCCAACTAAATGCTACAATAAACAATAAGTCACCACAGAGAAATCACTGAAAACCAAAGGCAACACGATAGAAAATGTATATTGTGTAATGCAACAGAAGCCAAGAAATGCATTTATTTATTTGATTACTGTAACAGAAACCAGTTACAACCACTAGAAATACGATAGAAATCAATAGGGTGAAATACAGTAAAAACCTTCCAATACCACAAGTCGGGAGCAAATGATTAAATAAAAAATTGCTTCGAACATAACGCCATTGCAGAGTCAGTTAGCCAAGAAATATACAAACGCTGACATTATAAACATACACGAAAACAAGCCAAGACTGACTGTTGTCAGCTGATATTTTAAACATAAAGATATTCTAACAAGAAATTAATTCAAGAGTTCTACCGAACCAAANTGTTTTCTGCATACATTTTAAAAATGAATATCGCATGTCTTAGCAAAAATTAGGTTTAAAATATATTTTGAAGCTATTTTTATCTTCTAAGCATACAACAGAACCCAACTAAATGCTNAGCAAAAATTAGGTTTAAAATATATTTTGAAGCTATTTTTATCTTCTAAGCATACAACAGAACCCAACTAAATGCTACAATAAACAATAAGTCACCACAGAGAAATCACTGAAAACCAAAGGCAACACGATAGAAAATGTATATTGTGTAATGCAACAGAAGCCAAGAAATGCATTTATTTATTTGATTACTGTAACAGAAACCAGTTACAACCACTAGAAATACGATAGAAATCAATAGGGTGAAATACAGTAAAAACCTTCCAATACCACAAGTCGGGAGCAAATGATTAAATAAAAAATTGCTTCGAACATAACGCCATTGCAGAGTCAGTTAGCCAAGAAATATACAAACGCTGACATTATAAACATACACGAAAACAAGCCAAGACTGACTGTTGTCAGCTGATATTTTAAACATAAAGATATTCTAACAAGAAATTAATTCAAGAGTTCTACCGAACCAAACGTAACAAACTAGGACAAGTAACAAACTAACGAGCAAAGCAGACAAGACAATATACACAAATACGCCCACAAAACTCTAGACAATCCCAATAAAGACAAGAAAGACGAATACTGAGATTACGACAAGTATGTAAGCTTAAAACCTGACAACAAAACAAAGACAGCACAGAAGAACACACACAGTTTTCTTGGCGTACCAGTAGCGATGTTTTGGGAACTAGCGTCTGTTTGCGTCTTCAGGTATTTTGATAGTATACATTTGACTAACAAGTGAAGCTTAAGTGACTTTAGTTTGTGTAATACAGTGTTAAGGACTTTAATTGTTGGGTTTGAAACTCGTCCCTATGTTGGTATGTCCGTGGCACCTGTGACGTTGGCCATGATTCTTGTCCATACATTGTCGAGCACTGTGTAAGAATTTTCCAGTTCACGCCTATTTTTCCTAATTTTCCCCTTATTCACCTGCGACGAATAGCACGCGGAAACCTGCGAGTTCGGTCATTCCGGGTAACATTGAATGTGAATTCGGCTCCTGCGTGTTACATTGAGGTCAGGGCTCCACTGGCAGTTATTTACTGCTTTTGTCAGCAGTATTTTACTGCCTGAAAATGAGAATCATGCTTTTCCCCGGATGCGGCTATACTGGCAGTATTTTACTGCAACAATGCGAATGACGACGGCAGTTTCAAGGTCGTACTGCAAAGAAGCACTACAAGAGCCACATGGGCAGGGGGAGAAAGTTTGATAATGTAGCTGTAGAGACCATTTGGAAAGAGTCCCTTGACGTGGTAACCCCCGAGAGGTATTTTTGTCTTTTTTTCCCCAGCCTGAATTTCAGGTGTTTTACCAAGCAGTTGTGAGGTCCCTGTGTGTTATCTTGAGAGTTACAGTTATTTCAGGATAGTATGATACCATACTTTCTACTCCTGGAAACTGACNTACAGTTATTTCAGGATAGTATGATACCATACTTTCTACTCCTGGAAACTGACTCGTGTAGAGTGTAGTACAGTAGCATAGTTCTCGTCACCCTCATATCCTGGTCCAGCTCTTCATCCCCTTCAGTAGTATATACTGTATGTGCTGTTGTGTAGTAACCATTGTCTAGTCTTTTCCAATAACCTCTGTTCTGACTTTATACTTAACCTGTAACTATTAAATCAACTTATCNTTTTTTTCCCCAGCCTGAATTTCAGGTGTTTTACCAAGCAGTTGTGAGGTCCCTGTGTGTTATCTTGAGAGTTACAGTTATTTCAGGATAGTATGATACCATACTTTCTACTCCTGGAAACTGACTCGTGTAGAGTGTAGTACAGTAGCATAGTTCTCCTCACCCTCATATCCTGGTGCAACTCTTCATCCCCATCAGTTGTATATACTGTATGTGCTGTTGTGTAATAACCATTGTCTAGTCTTTTCCAATAACCTCTGTTCTGACTTTCTACTTAACCTGTAACTATTAAATCTACTTATCCTGTGCACTAACTCATACTATTTACTAACTTACGCATGCTTTTGGATATCTTTGTTGTGAACTGTTTGTTTTTCTGTGTTATTTTCTGGACTGTTCTGTTGTCTCATAAACACACTTGACAAGCTCCGTATTAACTCTCTTTGATGCTTAAACATTACACTTTCTGCATTTCCTTTGCTATGGTTTAGTACTGAAACAGTATTTCTGACATGAATAATATTGTGTTCAGATGGTCAAAATGTGTGGATCACGTGGAGAAGATAATTGCAGAGGCCTGGCAGAGTGAGGTCCATCAAGACATTGAAGATATGGCCACATTCATTATTCCCCAACAGATGAAGAAGATGCTGGAGGTGATGACGGAGACGTTTTAGCAGTGCCATTGGGTGAGGTACCGGGGTGTTCTACATGGTAAGTCCGATGGTAAGTTGGGTACACCCAGCAGGCACTGCATCCTGTATCTTTTTTTTGCAAAATCTTTTTGTGTAGTGTTAAATTGTAGGGTAATGTTGTTGAGCATTGCTTTATAGCATTATATGTAAAGTAGCAGTCTACATCAGAGAGCAGCTATTGAAGCATGTAATTTTTTTGAATAATTTGTTTCTAATTTTTGGAGTGGAGATGGATGTATTAATTTCTTTTTTTTTATAGTTACTGCTGTGTTGAGTTTTTTAAGTCCTTTTTTGATTTGATCTATGGCAATTTCTGTATCAAAAGGAATCTAGTGCGGTCAAGTTAGCTTAAAAAATAGATCGTGGAATAGGCCTACCGGGGAAACCACGCTAAAAAAACGCGCCAAGTACACTACCTCACAGGTGGCGTGGAAACGTATGCATATTATGAACACAACTTTTTCAACTTTTTGAATCGTTATATCTCAGAAATGGTGACTCTTAGGAAAAAAAAGGAGTAAGAATAATTTTTATACATAATTGCATGATCTACAATTTTTTATGTGACCTATTTTTATGATACAACTTACCGTATGGCTGAAAAATGCAAAAAACCCATATTTGCGAACTTTGACCTTGAATAAATTTTTTTACAGATGTGGGATCGATAGGGACTTTTCACATTTCATTTATAACGGTGTTCCCAACATTCGTACCAATTTTTAGCTTTATGTGAATTTTTGTAACCTTGAATGTGGATTTTGACCGGGGTATGTCAGCTTCTTTAATTATTGTAAACAACAGTTCTCTCTAATATTTTGTTTACTCGAGCCACATTTTTTGGTTATGTTTAATTTGTTATTGTCATTTCTTTACTAAATCTGTGGCACACTTATTTTGTTCCTCCTTTAATCATTTGCTTTGCAACATGTTTCAATTTAATTGTTTGAATATTAGACATTAGTGAAACCAATGTCTTTTCGTATTAGTTTTAAGTTAGATTTTTGTTTGCAAAAATATTTTAAGATAGCAGCAGAGGTTAACAGCATTGAATACGGGCCCGGAGCCCAACTAAAACATAAAAACAGCGGCCTACCACCGGCTCAATTATTTGAACAAAGTCTGTCGGGTTGCATTTTTTGTTGCAAACCCACTATAAGAGTTATGGGAACTTCGGTTCCTGACCTCGTGACAGCACGGCCATCCGGGGGCTTATGAGAGATTGGCGGTGCCATGTTTATGTTGTTGGATGGACTCCTTGAATGTTGACACATTTTAATGCAAAGTATTGTGCCACATCTATAATATGTAATCAAAGTGAAAGTTTTTCTCCCCCACCCAACCTCCCAGTCAAAATCAAACCTGCACACACACACACACACACACACACACACACACACACACACACACACGAAACATAAAATTTTTAATACTCGCATTTTGTGTTTATATAATGAAATGTTTTTCGCTTGCATCACATATTCTTTTGTGTGAAATTCTCAAGATTAAAAACTTTACGCTTGTGGAATATCCATTAATAGTATATACATTACTTTTATAATGGGTACGTGCATGTACGAACATATGTACACACACACACACAGTGGAATGTAAACACTATCATGTAAACATTGCCATGTGACTGCCACATGGCAGTCACATGGCAATGTTTGTTTACCTTCGGCGGAAGGATACGAAATGGGCTTGGAAGTAGATCTTTAGCAGGACTTCAAGAAAGTCTCTTCCAGTCGTGAACCAACCAAAGTTTGGTATTGTCTTACTTAGGCCGTTTTTCTATTGAGAGGTTATGACGTGCTAGATATAATTAAGACTATTTTTTATTAACTGAGCAAGTGATATTAATTAAAATGTGTAAGAAGTTTTTTAAATTTAATATTTAGAATATAAAATGCTGTTTTGCTTGTAAAATTTTATTGTAACATATGTTATTTTAATTTCTAAAATTTTTAGGCGTTAATTTATTTAATACTCGAGCCACATTAATGGGCGCGTTTAACAAGCAACTTGCTGCTTCAGCGCATTATGCTTCAGCCGCACCGCTGCAAGGTAGCGTTCGTATTCTTATTTAAAACAAATTACATATACCAACTCTGCAAGCGTAATAGCTTAGTCGTGTTTCGTGCGTGCGACACGCTGATAAAGTTTGGCAACAACAGTGCGGTGCAATTTAGAATACTTGATTATATAATGTAAACATACATTATTTCTCACGTAGAGTACATGCAGATTACGTCCCACTTGTCTCGCAAACGTAAAATGTTATTGCCTTTCGTGTGCAGAAACGTACAAGATAATGAAACAAAAGCCCTCAGAAGCATCTTGTACTCATGGTGCTTCATGATTGTAAATAATGTGCTTGTTTAATAGCACAGTGGAAGATAGCTCTACAAATCTCCATTAATATAACAATGAAGAGCCAAAAAACTGGTACACCTGCCTAATATCGTGTAGGGCCCCCGCGAGCACGCAGAAGTGCCGCAAGACGACGTGGCATAGACTCGACTAATGTATGAAGGTATGCAGGAGGCAATTCACACCATGAATTCTGCAGGGCAGTCCACAAATCCATAAGAGTGCGAGGCGNCTCCACAACTCCATAGGAGTGCGAGGCGGGGCAGATCTCTTCTGAAAAGTACGTTGCAAGGCATCCCAGATATGCTCAATAGTGTTCATTTCTGGTGATTTAGGTGGCCGATGGAAGTGTCTAAAATCAGAAGAGTGTTCCTGGAGCCACTCGGTAGCATTGTCCTGCTGGAATTGTCCACGTCTGTCGGAATGCACAATTGACATGAATAGGTGCAGGTTATCGGACAGGATTCTTACGTATATGTCACCAGTTAGAGTTGTATCTAGACGTATCAGGGGTCCCATTTCACGCCAACTGCACACGCCCCATACTATTACAGAGCCTCCACCCGCTTGAACAGTCCCCTGTTGACATGTAGGGTCCATGGATTCATGAGGATGTCTCCATACCCNGCATTTCACACCAACTGCACACGCCCCATACCATGATAGAGCCTCCAACAGCTTTAACAGTCCCCTGTTGACATGTAGGGTCCATGGATTCATGAGGATGTCTCCATACCCGTACACGTCAGTAGTTAGAANAACAGTCCCCTGTTGACATGTAGGGTCCATGGATTCATGAGGATGTCTCCATACCCGTACACGTCAGTAGTTAGAACTAGAGCATTCGAACATACATTCGTGAAAGGGACACAGGGACACCAGAATGCAAGAGCAGGAGGAATGCATTTGCAGGAGGTTTTTTCGTCCAAAATGTCCCTTTTCCCCTCAAAATGGTGCATATATAGTACGAAATGCCACTTTTTCCTNAGGAGGTTTTTTCGTCCAAAATGTCCCTTTTCCCCTCAAAATGGTGCATATATAGTACGAAATGCCACTTTTTCCTCAAAAATGTCCCTTTTTTCCCACGAAATTTCCCTAATTTCCCTCTAAATATTATTTTTTCAAAAAAACTTAAATGACTCCACAATGTGGCTAAGTGACTCCTTTTTGGGCAATGAGGAACTGAGGAGCCTTGTTAGTCGACCCCTACCATACTTCATGTTCTTTCATTCACAACCTATGCTAACTTATAAGCATAGTTGGCTGTAATTNTTAGTCGACCCCTACCATACTTCATGTTCTTTCATTCACAACCTATGCTAACTTATAAGCATAGTTGGCTGTAATTTCCGAACCGTTTAAGATGTAGGTGCCAAATTCATAACATACGTCCATGTTTGCAATCAGTACATTCTAGAACATACCATACCATGGCGGCTATTTTGCCAGCCAGTAAATTAAAAAACTTATTTAAAACTTATGTAAAATTTTATTTTAAATTATTTTTAAAATAATTGGAGACCATGATTGCAGTCATAACAAGTTGTTTTCAGCGGCAGCCATGTCNTATTTTAAATTATTTTTAAAATAATTGGAGACCATGATTGCAGTCATAACAAGTTGTTTTCAGCGGCAGCCATGTCGGCACCACCACCACCCCTTCAGCCATTACATCGTGCGAGGCTGCACACATTGAAGTGTGTTTGTTTAAAACTACTTGATTAGCAGCATAGTTCTAAATTAATTAATGGAAAGTATCAAAAAATAATATGTGTATATGTTGTTTTGTTGTTGTGTTAGTTTCTCAGGCGTTGAAGATGAATATTTAAAATTAAACACTTGCAATTATCTCACCACAGGTATTCAATTGAACTCAACACACACACAGTAAATAAGTATTTAAGAAAAAAAAATTTTTTTTAATAAAAAAGAAATAAAAAGCATGACACTTGCTTATTTACGCCTTTTATTAAATGCAATACGTACACACACATTGTATTTCGCAGTAAGCAATCTGATTTTAATGTCAAGAGTAAAAAAACTTTTTTCTAATGAACCTCGTCACAGGTCACATTTCAAGTAAAAAAACGTGACGTAGAATGAATACACACAATTTTCTAGCGAACCTCGTTACACGTCACACCTGCCTTTCTCTTCAAATTCACCATTTCGATGACTTTGTGAAGGAGCCGGGATAGAAGTTTATCGATCGCAGTCTTCGGGCGGTCCGCATTGACAAACACTTGCACGCCTTGTTGTTGGTGCTTTCAAATGTCCCTGCTCGGCGTTGAAAGAATCTTGGCAGTAGGAAACAATTTCAGTTACAGCATAGACGGCTGAGTTACGTCTGGCGGGTACGTACATTTGTGTAGACGACCGCCGCTCAGAAAAGAAATGAACGAAGCGTAATCTGTAATATTGCCAGAAGTGCTGCTTGCTTCATTGAGTAAGTTTGTAAATGCCTGTTTGAAATCATACATTGAGCAACTCACTTGATCGACGGCGGATGAGGACCCATTCGCTGCAGTGAAGTTCTTGGCATCGACGCACGAGATGTAGGAGGGTAGCAACTTCTCCGCAGCGGCGTCGCCGTTGGTGATGACAGTAGACGCTTCATCCAGTTGAACAATGTTGACTTTGACGCATTCGTGGAAGAAGCTGACCAACCGCTCTTTAGTAGAAGTAAGGGGTAATATTGCGGACGAAGCTAGGAACTCCAAGGCCTGCATCCAATTCCCCCACATCACATTTTTTGATATTTGCAGAATATACTTATGCAGAAAGAAACAATGTCTGTAATGTCCTCTCGCATGGCTATCGCGGTTGTGTGAACACGTATCGTCAGTAGGTCTAGACACTCCCACAGGCCAATACCTAGTACCGCGCATGTAGGCGAAATAATGCTGAAAAATTGTAAAATAACGGCATTCTTAACTACAATCTTCTCGGCCGCCTTCGCAGGGGAAGGTGATCACGCACGTTACGTAGACTGAGACGTAGGCGGAGTAATGATTACCTCAACGTCAGACATATTTTTGCCGGTAGACATAATGCGCGAGTTCGAAAAGTGCCTTCCCCGAGAACGCAAAAACTGAATACTAGCCAATGCAAGTGGCGTATATATGAGACTGCCATCTACACCCAAATTACGCTGGTGTTCCCTTCTCAGAACAAAACATAACAAATGATAGGAAGTAATTTAGGCTTAATTATAGGAGGGGCAGCCGTTAGGGACCTTCTGACGNTTAATTATAGGAGGGGCAGCCGTTAGGGACCTTCTGACGCTACAAAGACGGTCAGACACCGTTAGAAAAACAAATTATGATGAATGTGTCAACACATTCTCATGCCGCCGCGAAGACAGTCAGATGCCTCGGCGGCGTCTTGAGAGGTAATTTATGTCAATTATGAGTCGGCGCAGCAGTGGCATTTAAGAACTTCGTTGAAGGCGAATTATGATTGATGTGTCGGCGGCCAGACTCCTTAACTTCTGAGTCACCGTCAGTGGCATTTAAGAACGCTGTTAAAGACGAATTATAATGTTTGAGTCACTGCTGTGTGACAAACTTTATTGTAATTTACGTGAGATCGACACAAAAACCTGCAGCTACAACATCTTGAGTGATCAGCAAGCGGTAATTGATTTAATTTACATTAATTTACGGGTTGCTTTGCTCGTCAATGATGAGACCTACAGCCTGAGTCATCATCACACAGTAATCGATTTAAATTATATTAATTTACGGGCGTCTCCAAAGACCTGCAGCTGCAACGGCTTGAGTCAGCTCCGCTCGGTAATTGATGCCAATTATGGTAATTTACCGGTTCAACTGGATGAAGCGTCTACTGTCATCACCAACGGCGACGCCGCTGCGGAGAAGTTGCTACCCTCCTACATCTCGTGCGTCGACGCCAAGAACTTCACTGCAGCGAATGGGTCCTCATCCGCCGTCGATCAAGTGAGTTGCTCAATGTATGATTTCAAACAGGCATTTACAAACTTACTCAATGAAGCAAGCAGCACTTCTGGCAATATTACAGATTACGCTTCGTTCATTTCTTTTCGGAGCAGCGGTCGTCTATACAAATGTACGTACCCTCCAGGCTTAACTCAGCCGCCTATGCTGCAACTGAAATTGTTTCCTACTGCCAAGATTCTTTCAACGCCGAGCAGGGACATTTGAAAGCACCAACAACAAGGCGTGCAAGTGTTTGTCAATGCGGACCGCTCGAAGACTGCGATCGATATACATCTATCCCGGCTCCTTCACGAAGTCATCGAAATGGTGAATTTGAAGAGAAAGGCAGGAGTGATGTGTGACGAGGTTCATTAGAAAATTGTGTGTATTCATTCTACGTCACGTTTTTTTACTAGAAATGTAACCTGTGACGAGGTTCATTAGAAAAAAGTTTTTTTTTTACTTTTGACATTAAAATCAGATTGCTTACTGCGAAATACAATGTGTGTATGTACGTATTGCATTTAATAAAAGGCGTAAATAAGCCTGTGTCATGCTTTTTATTTCTTTTTTATTTAAAAAATTGTTTTTTTTTTTTAAATACTTATTTACTGTGTGTGTGTTGAGTTCAATTGAATACCAGGGGTGAGATAATTGCAATTGTTTAATTTGGAATATTCATCTTCAACGCCTGAGAAACTAACACAACAACAAAACAACATATACACATATTATTTTTTGATACTTTCCATTAATTAATTTAGAACTATGCTGCTAATCAAGTAGTTTTAAACAAACACACTTCAATGTGCGCAGTCTCGCACGATTTAATGGCTTGAGGGGTGGTGGTGGTGCCGACATGGCTGATGCTACGGAGGGGTCACGACGAAGAGACAGGGGTGACACAGCATCCAATATGACTGCCGATAATTTAAAAAAAATAATACTTTTTTTAATTTACTGGCTGGCAAAATAGCCTCCATTGAAAACAACTTGTACTGACTGCAAACATGGCAGCCAGCAAATCAATGTACTGACTGCAAAAATGGGTGCCAACATGGCTGCTGCTGAGGTGGTGGTGTCAACATGGCTGCCGCTACGGAGGGTTGGCACCATCCAATATGGCTGCCGATAATTTAAAAAAAAATTATACTTTTTTTACATGAGTTTTAAATAATTGTTTTAATTTACTGGCAGCATTGTCGCCGATAATTTTTAAAAACAATTTTATACATAAAATTTTACATTAGTTTTTCATAATTTTTTTAATTTACTAATTGGCAAAACGGCCGCCATTGAAATAACTTGTACTGACTTCAAACATTGCCGCTAATTATTTTAAAAATAATTGTTTATAAAATTTTACATAAGTTTTAAATAATTGTTTTAATTTATTGGCTGGAAAAATGGCCGCCATTGAAAACAACTTGTACTGACTGCAAACGTGGTCGCCAATTATTAAAAAAAAAATTTTATTCAATTTTACATAAGTTTTAAATAATTTTTTTAATTTGCTGTCTGGCAAAATGGCCGTCATTGTATGGTATGTTCTAGAATGTACTGACTGCAAACATGAACTATGTTATGAATTTGGCGCCTACATCTGAAACGGTTCGGAAATTATGCTTATAAGTTAGCACAGGCTGTGAATGCAAGAGCATGAAGTATGGTAGGGGTCGACTATGAGAAGGCTCCTCAGCTCCTCAGCTCCTCATTGCCCAAAAAGGAGTCACTTAGCCACATTGTGGTGTCATTGAAGCTCTTTTGAAAAAATAATATTTGGATGGAAATTAGGGAAATTTCGTGAGAATAAAGTGCCTTTTTTTTTATTATTTTTTTTTTTGGAAAAAGTGGCATTTCGTACGATATATGCGCAATTTTGAGGGGAAAAAGGTAAATTTGGGGGGGGGAACCTCCTGCAAATGCATTNGGAAAAAGGTAAATTTGGGGGGGGGTTCCTCCTGCAAATGCATTCCTCCTGCAAATGCATTCCTCCTGCAAATGCATTCCTCCTGCTCTTGCATTCCGGTGTCCCTGTGTCCCTGTCACGAATGTGTGTTTGAATGCTCTATTTCTAACTACTCACGTCCATCCGCCCAATACAATTGGAAACGAGACTCGTCAGACCAGGCAACGTGTTTCCAGTCATCAACAGACCAATGACGGTGTTGGCGGGCCCAGGCGAGGCGAAACGCTTTGTGTCGTGCAGTCAACAACGGTACACAAGTGGGCCCTCGGCTCCGAAAGCCCATATCAATGACGGTCCGTTGAATAGTTCGCACGCTGGCACTTGTTGATGCCCCAGCGCTGAAATCTGCGCTAATTTGAGAAAGTGTTGCACGTCTATCACGTTTAATGATTCTCGCCCGTCCTCGTCTGTCTCATTCTTTCACGTTCTTTTTCCGGCCGCAGTGATGTCGAAGATTTGATGTTTTACCGGATTCCCGATATTCACAGTACACTCGTGAAATGGTCGTACGCGAAAATCCAAATTGTATCGCTACCTCGGAGATGCTATGTCCCATTCTCGTGCGCTGACTATAACACCACGTTAAAACTCACTTAAATCGTGATAATCTGTCATTGTAGCAGTAACCAATCTAGCAAATTTGCCAGACGCTTGTTGTCTTATATAGGCGCTGCAGACCGCATCGCGTTACTCTGATTGGTACCCTGTTATTTACATACGCACGCCTATACCAGTTTTTTTTGGTTCTCCAGTGTATTTTTGTGTAGAATAATAGCCATCCAAGCTCAGTGAGGCCTCAATTAACTTAGTGTCTGGTTAATTTTGCGATAAAATAAAGTTTTCTTGAATATCATATTACGAATAAATACTTAAAGTACATCACTATATGCTGCGGACACTGGCATACAAAGGGCTTAAATATTTCTGTCCCCTTTCCAGACACAAAAAATGTTTTGTATTGGACTGGACTGGAAGCGATACTGAAAAGCACCATGTACATTTACACTGTAAACTGAGGTACATATTATTACTTACAGTACTGGGTTGCTACGCTAGCGCCTGTCGCGCAAGACATTTTCTTTGCTTCCAACTCGACGCGGTGGTATACTCCTGTTTCCTCCCTCGCTTTCCCCTCCACTCGTGCATCATAATTTAAAAGGGAGGGACAACCAAATGGTATTTGCATCCTCGACAGCGAGACCAACATGCCTACATTCTAACACTCGTCTGTCGCCTGGTCCAGAATTGTACACTGAGGTGACAAAAGTCATGGGATAGCAATATGCAAATATACAGATGGCAGTAGTATCACGTACAAAATGTATAAATGGGCAGTGCATTGGTTGGGCTTTCATTTGTAGTCAAGTTATTCATGTGAAAAGGTTTCCGACGTGATTATGGCCGCACGACGGGAATTAACAGACTTTGAACACTGAATGGTAGCTGGCGCTAGACGTTTGGGACATTCCATTTCGGAAATGGTTAAAGAATTCAACATTCCGAGATCCACAGTGTCAAGAGTGTGCCGAGAATANTGTCCCATTCTCGTGCGCTGACTATAACACCACGTTAAAACTCACTTAAATCGTGATAATCTGTCATTGTAGCAGCAGTAACCAATGGAAATAAATATATATATATATATTACGAGCACATTCGATAATACCCTGCAACCTGTTGTAATTGGAAAGCCGAACATTAAATAACTTACCAGACTGAATGCTAAAAAGACAAGGAACGGGAGAGAGAGAGAGAGAGAGAGAGAGAGAGAGAGAGAGAGAGCATTTCTTCATGTCTCGTATCAGTCGAGGAACTGTGGTGTAGACCTACTTTCTTCACATTATCTACTTTTCCCACTAGTGCACTCTGGTGGAAAACACTGAAAATAATAGTGGTAGTGGAAAGGGATTAAGCATGAGCGGATAATTGTTCGGACTATAGTGGTGGTGGTGAGCGGGAACAGAATAAATACTCAGTGAAGAGCAGGCTATCTTGATTGGAGAGAGGGAAGGAGGTTGCCTTGAGGAATGCTGGGGGATAAGAGGCGCAGTGAAGCGAAGGTATGAGTAAATGATGAGAGAGANGAAGGAGGTTGCCTTGAGGAATGCTGGGGGATAAGAGGCGCAGTGAAGCGAAGGTATGAGTAAATGATGAGAGAGAGGAGCGAGAAAGAGAGGAGGTTGGTTGTGATGTAAAACCAACAAAATGTATGTTGAATCAAAGGGGAAAATAAGGATAATTAAACACCAAATAAAAAATCGGGGAATGATTTGATGGGAGGAGGGGTTCGAGAAGAGCAATAAAAATTTGGTTTGGGAGATGGGAAGGGGTGTGACTTTAAACCTATGAAATGTTAAAGGGGGGCAAATAAAAATGTCTGCTGGGGGTGAAGGAGTCAAGCTTTGAGTGAATAAAATGAGGGGGAGGGGTGTGGTATATTAACCAATGAATATAAGTGGTGGGGGTCAGTTGTGTGCTGGTCGTCATGCTTAAAGCATGTGCGCTCCACCATCTTTATTCCGAACTCCAAACACCCTGCACATAAGTCTTTAAAATTGTTTTTATTCAACATTAAAAAATATAGTTTATAATTTTTAAATGATTTTTGGAACTTTTACTTGGATTTTTTGCGATATTTTGGATTCAACATCATCCACGGTCATGAGCACGAAGGCAAGGCCATGAGGACAATGTCAAGGTCGAGGTCATACGGATCCAATATGGCGGTTGGGTGATGCCACAACTTGGTGACCGGCCAGTTCCAGCTCCACTCCATCATACCTTTGTCCCAGACTCATCCATATCATTATACTTTTGTCGTTTAANAACATTAAAAAAAATAGTTTATAATTTTTAAATGATTTTTGGAACTTTTACTTGGATTTTTTGCGATATTTTGGATTCTACATCATCCACGGTCATGAGCACGAAGGCAAGGCCATGAGGACAATGTCAAGGTCGAGGTCATACGGATCCAATATGGCGGTTGGGTGATGCCACAACTTGGCGACCGGCCAGTTCCAGCTCCACTCCATCATACCTTTGTCCCAGACTCATCCATATCATTATACTTTTGTCGTTTAAGGATATTTATAGTATTTTATGCAAATATGTTAATGTTATGGTATTATTATTAATATAAAAAGATATATAGGTTGTATGATATAGAATTAATGCTATACAATGATTATCATGGGCAATATCACAATAACGATTTTTCTTTTATGGTTAACTATCACTTGTTATTAAAAAAATTCTTATTTGTTAAATGAAATTATGTACCTAATTTTGAAAAAAAAAAAAAAAAAGACAATTACAGGTAAAGAAACCCCTATTACACAAATTAATTAGTGCGCTAGTGTATTATTTTCTGATGAGAACAAATACAATTGGAAGAATGGTGAATAATTTCCAGATAATATTAAAGCTACAAACTACATAAAATACGTTTGGTTGAATTTAATAAACGGTATATGTGACTAAAAAATTTAATCAACCAAAATAATTTCATATAAAAATAATGTTTTTAAAGTCACCCAAAAAATTAAAATAACTATTTTGAGGCTGGTTTTGTGTGTGTATTTAGATACAGAATGTTCGGAAATTAATCTCCCAAACTGCGGTAGACGATTCTCTATAAAAAATAAAATTGAAAATAAACAAGCTTCAATATACCTAAAGGGAAAATAAAGGAGACATAAGGCTATGTTATATGGGTTTTGAAAAAATATTTTTGCCGAATGCCTTTTACAACGACTACAAAGTCCGCAGCAAAAAGGTGACTTATGCTTCCCATGTTGCAGATAGTCCAGGAGCCAGCTCTGAAAAGTGGTCGTAAAAGGCGGAGATTTTATAAATATAGCAGTTTATGTGACTTATTAGCCTGGATCAATTTCTGCTGGTCTACCGCCTCAAAGCGGGTGGGTTAAGATACGGCAGACGTTTGAAATTGCGAAAATTCGTCAAAATTACAAGTATTTACGGAGAGCCGAAACTTGGACACGAATATAACGAAAAACCATGTCTGCCACCCTATACCCGGTGGGAAGTACTGGCAGACGGCACTTGAAAAAGTGTACTTTTTGTGGAGAAAATGAAACTGTATGCGGACTTTTGAAATTTCGGCCATTGAAACTAATCGACATGGAGAGACAAATAAACCTAGTCTGCCGGCAATAGTCCGGTGGAAAGTACTGGCAGACGACACTTGAAACTTGGTACTTATTGTGAAGAAAATTTAACTTTTTGCAGACTTTTGAAATGTTGGTCATCGAAACAACTTGACATGGAAAGACTAATAAACTTAGTCTGCCGGCACTAGCCCGGTGGGAAGTACTAACAAACTGCTTTTAAAAAAATTGCACTTTTTGTACAGAAAATTAAAGTATTTGCGAACTTTTAAAATTTTGGCCATTGAAACTACATGACATGGTGAGACAAATAAACCTAGTCTGCCGGCATTAGTCTGGTGGGAAGTACTGGCAGACGACACTTGAAAATTTGTACTTTTTGTAGAGAATTCTGAACTATTTGCGGACTTTTGAAATTTGGGCCATGGAAACTGCATGGCATGGAGAGACAAATGATCATAGTATGCCGGCACTAGTCCGATGGAAAGAACTGGCAGACGGTACTCGTGAATTGGCGCTTTCTACTTTGTGGCGCCATCTGCGCTGATGTTCGGCGGCAAGCTCGTGTGCGCGCTTAGCTTCCTTCTCCTGTCTCCTCTCTGTGCCCGTTGCTCCTTGGTTCCCCTCCTTTCTCCTCATTAGTCATGCGTATNGCTTTCTACTTTGTGGCGCCATCTGCGCTGATGTTCGGCGGCAAGCTCGTGTGCGCGCTTAGCTTCCTTCTCCTGTCTCCTCTCTGTGCCCGTTGCTCCTTGGTTCCCCTCCTTTCTCCNAGCTCGTGTGCGCGCTTAGCTTCCTTCTCCTGTCTCCTCTCTGTGCCCGTTGCTCCTTGGTTCCCCTCCTTTCTCCTCATTAGTCATGCGTATTTTGTTACTAGCGATTAGGTTTGTGTCGACAACGATTGCCGGCTGTCTACTTTCCTTCTGCACGTCTTAAGGTGTACGTCTTTATTGTGATGTAGAGCACTTTCTCTGGGGCGTCAAATTACGGTGACTCATGAGTGTATGTGTAAGAGGTTAGGCTGTTTAATGGTTTTATATTGGGTGTTTTTATTAATTGTGGCGTCGCGTATTTGTTTTGGGAGGCGTGCTGTCGTGGAGTTTAGTTTTTATAAATTATGTTTCGTTAGCCGTTTAAAAATGGGTTTGGCAGTAACTTGAGCCGCTTCACGGCAGCTNTTAGTTTTTATAAATTATGTTTCGTTAGCCGTTTAAAAATGGGTTTGGCAGTAACTTGAGCCGCTTCACGGCAGCTTTTTTCCATTCGTTTTAATGCTTTGTGTTTTAATATGTGTGAGTTTGTAACGTGTTTGTTAGCCGCGCCGGTTGTTTGTGGATTGATTTATTTCATGAATGTAACACTCATGGCCCATCATGCAATTCTGAGTTTAGGTTCAATACGAGAAGTCGGCGTGCTCAGTATTAATCTTTTAAAATTGTTCGTGGTTTAACGTAGTGAGGGCTTTGATTTGGGTCCTTATGAACGCCCCTCACTACTTTGTTTTATTTGTGCTTTTAAGAAAGAAGTTAAATATTGTTTGAAGGTGAAGCAAATTGCGCTTTTTGAGAATTATTGTTAAATTGTGTGGTATTAATTGTTCCCCCAGCTTTGTATTGAACACATCATTGCAGAAATTAAAGTTGTTAACTGTATACCGTGTCAAAATTATTTATTAATGAACTTAACACCCCGTACGCAAAATTAATGATTATGGTTCTTTTAATGTTTATAGTATGTTATTTGCTTTACAGTCGATAGTATAGTTTTGATTAAAAAAATGAATGTGTGTGTACAATCGCATTGAGTTAATACTTCAAAAACATCATTCATTTATTACGAAAAATTGAAGGAGTGACTATTGGGCATTAGGAAAATATTTATCACCATTTATTATCACCATTTCATAATTTTTTTCGTCTCATAAATGACTCACAAATGGTGGGCGTCTCAAATCTCTCATAGTAGGCGAGAGTGTGTAAGAGAGGAAGAGAGAGAGAGAGAGAGAGAGAGAGACATACTTTTCAATTGAATCGCGGCAACAATTAACAATAAAAATGTGTACAGTTGCGATTTGTTAAATTGTTCTTAATTTGATATATGTACCATATAACCATAATTTATGGAGCACTCGTGTTTATTCTGCTTTTCCTTGAACTGACGATATGAACTACAATGTAATTTGTGCCAATGGAGATAACACAATGCAACTGCTAGGCTACAAGTATAAATATAAAACGCCGGACGCGTATGTGACATTCATTAGCGTTTAGCGTTCGAAATCGCACAACGACAAAATCGTGTAGCCCGAATGGGGTGCCGCTCAGGGGTTTGCACGGTAAAAACGGAAGTTTAGTTAAAAGTGTGCTTGACAAAACAGTACTAGGGAGCGGACGTTCAGTGGCATTCGGCAGTCAAAAAGGAATCCTTTCTCGCGTGCTTGTCTCACGTGGCAAATTGTTCGCACTGTATATAAATAGGACATAAAACGTGGGAAAATATCTGGCATGACACTTTTGTATATTTGAAATTATATCAGGATAACTGTATTACATAGCCATTAAACTTCACAAAAATGTACACAAAAATTCGTATTGTAGCTGTTATCACAATACCACTGATGTGATGTAAGGTTACTAGTTTTTACAAGTAAGTTTCATAATATACTGATGACACACTTGTTAGAGTGGTAACAAGCAATAAGTAAAGGTTAGGGAATAAAGAAAGCAATCGTTTGGAATTCTGGTGAAATATTTACACATTATTACATGTTTTACTACCCTTTGCACATTCAATTAGGTATTAAAATTTTGGGTAATTATGCAGTTTAGGATCGCATGCTAAAAAAAAATCTGTTTTCCGAAAATATTATATTTCAGCAGTTCTGACGTTCCTAAATCATTCATTCATTCATTCTAAGAAAGACATGATAGTTGGGAGGGCTATGAAGATACAGTAAGGGCAATGTGGGGTAACAACAGTAAAACAACCCAATTTAAATGGCAAATGATATTTTGAGACACGTATACACAGTAAAATAAAATTTTGAATACTAAACTTTGCTTTTACGGTACCTTCCCGAACCGAACTGAACGAAGTCACGGGAGTCGTACGAATCACTTTTTCTCGACTGCTAACCTAGGAGTTTTCGTCGAATTACTCTTTCCGTGCTAACAGTTTTTTACCTTATTTCCTATTTTTCCATACTTCATTTTTCACTTGAACTGACCTAACATAACTGAACCAAGTCGCAGGAGTAGTATGAATACCTTATTTCCTGCTGCGCAGTTACCAAATATCTTGGTTTACCTGCAGTATTATGGTGACTTTGAATAAGAGGAATAGACTGGAACATCACAGGTAGGCCCACCTAATAGTATTTCAGCGAGTTCCGAAAAACTTGATGACTCTGATGATGACCCGAACTTCATTCCTGGTTCCGAGTAGGGTGAAGAAAATTCTAGTGATAATGCTGACAAAACACACAATGAAAGGAGGGAACCACATTGGAAGGGAAGACCGAAACATGGTAGGAAACGAAAACTTGGGATTCAAACATTTGATTCATGTAAAAAATTAAAGGACGGCAATAAAACACATTACACGGTGAAAGGAAAATTGTCTACACCAAAAACATTTAACGATTTCAAATGTAAATGTCCAAATAAATGCTATGAACCGGTGTTTTCAGGTGCTAGAGGAAAGATTTTCGCAAAGTTTTTCGAACTTGGATAGTATGATTGTCAGACGACATTCATAGCTTCACTAATTCAAGATATTAATGTGAAATGTATACGGTCAGCTTCGAAGAAAAGAAAATATACAAAAATGTATGCGTTGGAGCAACAAAAAGTATGCAGACATGTTTGTGCAAACCCTTGGTTTCTCTACCAAGTGATTCAATACTGCATTAAACAAAGTGCGATCTACTAACATAACAGATAAACATGGAGTTTACAAAGGAGCGTCTCGTACACCTGCCGATGTCATCCAAAATGTGAAATATCACATAAGAAGGTTTCTACGATATAAGTCTCATTACTGCCGTAACGAAAATGGATATACTGAATACTTACTTACCGAGGTTACGGAAACAAACATGTATGAGCTATACATGGAAGAAGATGATGGGAGCCAAGTTATAAACTTCAGTTGCTACCGGAATATACTTCACGCATGCTTTAATATTAAATGGAAAAAATTGAAGGAAAAAAACGTGTTCCAAATGCGACAAATGGAATACAAAAAATGGAGAGCTTTACTGATCTCGAAGAAAAGAGAGGCTTGAACCAGCAATTCAACATTCACCACACAGAAGCAGAAAATACCAGGGAATTTATGAAAACTGAATTTGAGTGTGCGTAGGAAGATATTGCAACTGAGGCTTTATCGTATGACATACAAAAATAACTGTCATTGCCGAGAATTCCCACAAACGTAATTTACTACACGAGACAAATTTGGACGTATAACACTGGAGTCTACTCTGGAATGAAAGATAGAAGCATTTTTTACATTTGGTATGAATGTACTGTTGGAAGAGGTGCACAGGAAGTAGGATCATGCTTGAGAGAACATGTAATGAATAATTTAGGACGGGATGTATAAGAGTTGATATTGTGGTCGGACTCACGCGGTGGCCAAAATAGGACTATTACAATTGTACTCCTACTGCAGACATTGTTTGATGGCTTTAAAACCCTAGAATGTGTCAGATTCAAATACTTGATGGTCACAGTTATTTGAAGAATGATTCCGACTTTGGAGACGTTGACTGTGCATTAAAAAATCAGTAGCATCTCTACACAATGCATAACTATGTGTCTGTAATGAAAAAGTTCCTGAAGAAGACGTAATTTGAGGTTCACGAAATGAAGAAAGAACATTTCAAGGGTACTCGGGCATTAGAGAAATGCATCACAAACAGAAAACTGATTCCACTGTGGCCAAATGATATCAAGCCTCATCCCAACTGTTGCCCTAAATTTTTACAAATCATTTTTCTCAAGAGAAGGAGTTACTGATGACATCGAAAAGTTTTGCAATGCCATAGATTTTACTGATGAAGTTGTTGATTAAAGTAATTTATCAATACTTACACAGTAACTTGTTTGTGTGTGAGAACAGTATTTTGTGCATGTAAGAATCCGGTGAACTATCAGTGTAAAATTAATAATGGGAGCCTATTATTTTAAACTGTACTAAAATATTTTATGTAAAATTTTTAGTACCAAGCATGGGTGTGAATCAAACTGCTTTCTGTGTTCTACTACTAATAGTAATTAACACTTTTTTATTCATAATATTTCTGATCATATTGTCAGTTTATTATAAAATATGGATATCATTAACCAGCGATGCGGTGTTCAATACAAATTCATCTCTAGTTTAGTTCAATGTGTTGTTTGCTCATTTAAAGTGGTATACGAAACTGTGATGATAATGAGGTATAAGCACCAACTTTCCTGGTTTACTTACACTTCAATTTCTCTAAAAGGAACCAAGCAACTCTTTATGCCCTTAGAGTACAAAGATAACAATCATTATATTTCTCCAAATTGACGTAGGAATGACATGTTGGCAAATAAACAACAACAATCAATATATAACTTAAAGAAGGATATTCTGATATAATAAAATAACCGTAACTTCACAACTTCTTTTCTTAGTTTCGTGTATATGTTGTTTGGTTCCTTTTATATAACAGCCGTCCAATTATTAAGTTTAATGTTTACTATTCCGAGTACTACATCTTCTGTGGAACGTTCTTTCTCGGCTCATATAAGAATAAACACGTACTTAAGAAACACGCAGTCATAGGGAAGACTGAGTGGGTTAAGTCTACTTTCCATTATAAACAAACCCTTAACACTCTGAAAAGCAAGCCCTCCTCACAACAGCGTCATCGAAAAATTGTTGTCTCGGGAAAGGAGAATTCAATTGATTTACAAGTGACATTCATTTGTAA
>NQII01001214.1:0-21636 GCA_002778355.1 Clitarchus hookeri
CGTATGTGTGCACCAGGTACATTTGCATACCTGGTCCACAGTATGGGTGGCCATCTAATGGTTATATATTGCGACATACGTGCGTCTGGTTAAGAGATAAACCGCAGTCCTACACTAGTGTTTCGGAAAAGAGATTTCAAGACGCGGTCTCCTGCTTTTCCTTAGTAGGTTTGACGACTATAAGGAGGGAAGTCACAATCACCCTAGACTAGGTAAGATAACGTGTTTATTCCCCAGAGGAATAGACACGGTAGCCCATACTAACTCCTAGCTATCGATGAACTGTAACTCTCGAAAGTAAGCTAAGGTAAACCAGGTGAAGGGGACCTGGGGCTGAACTAAACAAGAACAGAAAAAGGCTAGGTAGCTATGATAACAACTGACCGTAACTAATCTATGCTGTTGTCCATAAGGGACTCGGGGTTCACTATCAAAGTGTGTGTGTGTAGAGGGGGGGGTGGGGCGAAGACTTCTTTGGGGGTTGCTGGGCGAATGTCTAGAAGACTTCTGGAATGTAGCGGTGGTCCTTCGTGAGGAAGGCGGTGGGCAGAGAACTCCAGCACACGAGGTGGTGGAGCGAGCTGTGGAGTATCAACTGGCAATAAATCTCAGAAGAAAATTATATAAATCTAAAAGAAGTACGAACATAGCAACTAAACTTTTAATGAGAATAAGAAAATTTTTTAGGAATTAGGTATGTATTTGAAACAAGAATTAGGGTGTGAAATAAGATTATGTTACACAAGAAACTGGATGTGAAATAAATGTACGTCGCACAACAATTCTGAAGCTAAATAAAGTTAATTACACAAGAAGGTGTTGCTATCAGAAGACTTATCTTTTGGTGCATTTATGGCAGTCCACGAGGCCAACGTCAGGCAAGGTTACTTGTTTTGAAAGGGGGAGAGGCATAGGCGAGTAGGTAGGTGAATATATTAAATCAGAGTGTATCTTAGATTTGCATGTAAACTACTTAGAATCGATGGCGTTTTAGACTTAGTAAATACAATATTTCCATCACCAAAATTGGAAAATGTGCAGGTAAAGGGTTGCTTACTGTACATGATTTCACAGTGTCAGCATGTTGACGTGCTGTTTCAGTCAGAACAGAAAATGGTGTTAATTTAATCTATAAATGAAAATCATAATTTGTCTGTATATATGATATTTTTTTTAAATTTTCTGTAGGATTGGAAAAGCAGGAGTAAAGATGTGTTGTGCAAAAATTATGAATATATTCCATGCAAAATACATCATACAAGTTGTTAGAGTCTGTCTCATATAAGTTGGAGAGATTTTGACAGTTTGACGAAAGTAGCGCCAATGTTTACTTTCCGTTTATGTATCCTTTCACCACCAGCTGGTGCGTCAAGTGGTGGCTGTATATTTATTTAATTAACACGCTGTCATTGTATAATGCTAAACAAATTTTAAGGTATTTATAGACTCACATCGGTTTAACAAATTTGTAGGTTTTAAAAGTAAAAACAGAAAACCTGGCAAAAATAAAATATTTGTTACCTATTTTTTTATTTATTACAGACAACGAATTTGGGTTAACATTTGCGAGACTGTAATTGTAGTTCTTATCACACTTTGGATGTTACAGCTAATATGTTAAGACTGGAAATAAAAGTAATTCGGGAAACTTGCTTAACAATACGTTGATCATTCCCCAACAAACAACTTACCATTGACTTTTGCAAAGCAGTTATTCTGCTATTACTAATACTAAACAGCTTGAGTTAGAAATATGTGGCGTGGAATAACGTAAGAATTCTTCAAAACTACCCACGCGTATCCCATTTTCTTCCTTTTATCAATACAGAATAGTAACAACACGAAAACAACAAAAATTTGGGTTTGCGGGAGAAGTTTGCATCTAATGGACGTTAGCGTAACGAAAAATATTACAGGCTGGTTGTAGTTTGGGATCTTGCTAACAGATAGCGTGGAAGGGCGTGTTGTAACATATGGCATGGTAGGCCTTGTTGTCAGCTAACTCAACAGAGAGCAGCACTTTGACCTGCCTCGTGATTCCGTATTTGTAAAAGTTAACTTTTCACCTTTTATTGGCTCAAAATGACAAGAGTTAAAATATATTTAGTCAAATTATTTGAAAAAATAATATAATAATACAAATATAATAATATAAAAATAATAATCCGATATTTCTGTAGACTTTTGGAATTAATATCAAACATTTATGGAAGGTGTGGAGAGACGGGGTACGACATAAAAGGAACTTCCAATGTTTGAAGTTGAATTTCATTTGAATACAAACTGTTTTAATGTCCGTTTCATTTTGAACACATATAAATTACTACTTTAGCAGGAAGTTTAGTTTGTAACACTAATAACAGCTGGTTTGTGGTAAAATAAAAGATATTAATTCATCTAGGAACTCTTTCTTATCCGCGTATTTTCTGCTTGTTTGATGTGCGTTGGCAGTGCAGTCAGAATGGCCAACGTAATATTAATTTTCATTCGTTCATGCATCATCTGATACAGGATTGGTATTAGCATTATTTGTGTTGGTGCAGCAGGCTACAGTAAAATCATGTCTAATAATTCCCACGTAAAACATTTTTCTGCTTTATGAACTTGCATTGTATGGCACCTGACCAGTAAACACATCAGGAATTTGATTTTTCCGAGTTTCCCTGGTTAGTGAACTTAAATTTGTCCGTCTTTTCTGAAACATATTATAATGGATTTGGTATTATATTAATGTAGACGTAGTTGCCTACTACTATAGTTGAAATTTAGTTATTTATGGTGACCAGTTGTGTGTCACTATACATAAAATACTGTGACCTCTTTACTCACTATTTTAAATCCTATTAAAATCTTACCGATGGAAAACTTCAGAGGTTGGAAGGTCCAGTAGTATAAGAGGGAAGTAACTGAAAAGCATTGCATTACACAGTGAGATATATATTGTATAATGTATTGTTTTTGTCACCAGATGAAACACCAGTAGATGTATTACCAGCAGAAGTACCTATCCTAGACCAAGAGCCAAATGTTGGCTCTGGTGTAGCTGGGGCCCTATGTCTGGCTCTTAGCAAAGGGTATCTGGAGAAGGAAGATAAGAGCAAACCATCAGTTTCACGCTTTGCTCACCTTCAAGCACAAAATTACTCTATTGAGGACAAGACATACTTGTAAGTAGCTTCCAGTTGTGGTGAAAGTATGCATGTCACCATAGTTGTATTTGTGGCNTTGAGGACAAGACATACTTGTAAGTAGCTTCCAGTTGTGGTGAAAGTATGCATGTCACCATAGTTGTATTTGTGGTAAATAGTGTGATTATTGAGGTTATAATTGGAGTCAATGTAATACAAGTGTAAAGTGTAAATCCTACAAGCTAAGTGTTTTAGAATTTTTAAGTTGTAATGTTTATATTTTGTATGCTGTGGTATGCTCTCCATGGATACAGTTTACAACATAAAATTTATGTTAAAGGACAGGAATTCAAGTACATACTCACATTGTAGTACTTGTCGACAGGCGCACACACACACGCAAAGAAGGACGACACATTTTCCATGCGGTTGCACGATCTTAGTGTTTCGCTGGCTAAACCAGCTTTATCAGGCGGCGANTCTTAGTGTTTCGCTGGCTAAACCAGCTTTATCAGGCGGCGAGTTGTAGGACAATGCAGTATGGTGGAAGGGCGTTATTATTAGTAAACCTAGTTGCCGGGTAGTAAACTAGGACGGGACGGGAAAATTTAAAATTGCCGGTATAGCTGATGAGTGTAGTTAGGAGCTGTGATTATCTTATGTTGAGGCCTGGCGGCTGCCTGGATTTTGTTATAAGTTGGTGAGTTAATTCCCAGCATCTTAGTTTTGAGCTATTGCTTGAAGGTGGTAGGGCTCTCAAAACCCTGGTACTGTAGCAGGAGTCAAAATCTTTGTTGTGTAATGCTACATATGCTGAAACTGGTTTGTCCTGTAGGTTATTGATGTGACCAGCTATGGCTTGTTTGGTGTCTGCTCTGTGGTCATTCATTCTCTGCCTTAGTGTGTTGGTGGTGAGACCGATGTATTCTGCATTACAGTGTTGGCACTGTAGCTGATAAATCAGATTTTCTGTTGTGCAGTTGTAGTTACCTTGGATGGGATATGTAGTGAGTCTGCTATTGAAAGAAGTTGAGTGTTGGTGGATGACATAGGAGCCACAGTGTGAGCTATTGCAGGGGTGGGATCCTTAGGGGGTGATAGTTTGGTTGGCATTTGTTGTGGGCTGCAGCTTTGATTGAACCAGTTTGTTGCGGAGGTTAGGTGGTCTTTTGAAGAATAATCTGAGTTACTCAGGAACATTCTCCACTCTAGATGCAAAATTCTGGCTTCCTCACCACAAACACAAGACCTGCTCTCCAAACTGCCCAGATTATTTTACGCAGGAGTGGCAGGAGTTCTGAAGAGCTCAGTGCAAAGTGCTCCATATACCAGTTTTTTCTGCATGTAAACACACATGCGTATGTGTGTGTGTGTGTGTGTGTGTGTGTGTCTATATATATATATATATATATTTATGCAGCCACCAANAATTATCGTACAATTCACCAACGAAAACTAAATGTAAATTAGGGATGGGTCGAATAACCAAAAATGTCGATTCCGGTTCCGGTGCCGATTCTACAATTTAAATATCGGTTCCAGTATTTGGTTCTATTTTGAATACTTGCCTTTTGCTTGCAACTTTTTTAAACCAATGCAGGTAAAATTCATTAAATGTTTTATTTAACCTATGGAAGAATTGAAATTTAACAAAGTGTGAAGATAAGTTNAAGTGTGAAGATAAGTTTTAATGTATACAGATAAACTTGTTGTATTAAATTTATTTAAGGTTAGTAAATATGTAAAAAATTATTCTTTTTTTACATTAATATGTGGTGTTTGTGATATGTTTGGAAAATACTTTGAATAGCTCGTGGCCCTAAAACCATACATTATGCCGTGCTGTACAATGAAGGTAACCTACAAAGGTTCGTTAAAAGAACGTCAACAACTCTGGTAGGCAGCCGGATTCCTTATCAATTTTTCTTCTTTTATGGTGACTAGCCAGCCCTTTTTTTTTTTTTTTGCATCTTTTATGCAGTGCCTCACTGGGGTTTTTTTTTGTGGTGCTAGAATGTGACACCTCTAAAAAACATCTCTTCTTCCTCTATTACTCCCAGCCGCATTCACCCTGCCAAACAAAGAAGGCTGTATCCATCGGCTAGCAGTGTTGTTTACTGGGGAGGGCTGAGAGAAAAAGAGTGTGTGAAGAGAGAAGAGTGTTGATGTAAGAGGGAGAGATGAGATAACAGACTGTTCCCATAAACTTCCCTCCAAACATCAGGGAACAGTTTCCTTTATGTTGGGGAAAAAAGGGCGCGCTATACATGAATAAATACCATAGTTATTTTTGTAACAACAGAGTTTTGCCATTGCTGTGTAGAACCAAGAACCGAGTAATTGTTGTTAACCTAAAACCGGTTCCGAGTCAAACCTCAAGAACCGGTATAAATTGGAACCGAAGAACCGAACCGACCCATCCCTAGTATAATCACTTTTCTATGTTTAAACCATGAATCATAAAATAGCATCTCAAAGTACTGGTATTAGAAATCCTGTTAACCATTACATCTATGTCATCTATGTAACTTAAACATTTTGTTATTTGTGTTTTTACTTTACAGCAGATTCTGTACACTGGGGTAGTTTTTTATCTTTTAAAAACGGTACTGGTGGATTGCAGATACGGCATAGTGCGAACAAGGCGCCTATACTCCATGATTGCCACAGTGACTGTGGCCTTGTTAGAGGTCAGACCCAGCCAAGCTATAAGGGGATGCGCTTGATACAAAAATGGCATGTTTTTATGAACTGGGGCCACTTTATTAAATTACTATTAGGGCTGCAATGGTACTGGTATATATACAGTCTCCATTTGATCACTTATTATATATATACTTGGTTGGAACTGTATGTAATATTGCCTGTCCCGATTCTAAGCCGAGGTGTAATTTCGGAAGATTCAAATTGATAAATAAAGGTTGGCTTACGATACTGTAAATATGGTACATCGACCTCGCCACAAACACACTCAGGCATACAATGAATGACCAGAGATCAGACACCAAACAAGCCATAGCTGGTCACATCAATAACCTACAGGACAAACCAGTTACAGCACATGCAGCATCACACAACAAAGATTTTGATTCCTGCTACAGTACCAGAGTTGTGAGAGCCCTACCACCTTCAAGCAATAGCTCAGAATTCAGATGCTGGGAATTAGTTCACCAATTTATAACAAAATCCAGGCAGCCGCAGGTCTCAACATAAAATAATCACAGCTCCTAGCCACACATCAGCTATACCAGCAATTTTTAAATTTTTCCGCCCCGCCCTAGTTTGTCACTCGGCCACTAGGTTTACTATTAACAGTGTCCTTCCACCATATTGTATTGTCCTACAACTCGCCACCTAATGAAGCTGGCTTAGCCAGCAAAATGTCGCAATCGTGCAACCGCATGGAAAATGTGTCAGCCTTTGTATGTGTGTGCCTGTTTACAAGTACTACACTGTAAGTACTTGAATTCCTGTCTTTTTATATATTTTTGGTAACCTAGCAGCCTATTTGCAACCTTAACAACGTGTTTATAACATAAGAGTGTTACTTAAAATTATGTGAAAATTAATTGGGAGAGACAAGACACAATATAATGTATAATGTACACCAAATATTGTGATGATTTTGAATGCTCATTGGACAAATAATTGTCGCCCATTTTAGGTAGTTGATTTTTCTTTAAAAACAACTAATAAACACCATTTATGGATATAAAAAGTAACTGGGAGTGGTTTGAGCAGTACGTGAAAGTTGTGGTGATCATTCAACAGCAATTAAACACAAACATGTGCATTGAAAACTCAATATAATCCCGCTCAATACAAAACACCAGATTATGTAAAGTACTTTTACACTCCCGTGAAATGAAGTAGGCCTAATAATGCTAAACTGCTGATGTACAAAATATGGTTAATACATATGTAATTCAAAGTGGTTTTAACCCCACAAGCCTTTGATTACGTATATTTTTATACTGTTTGTATGAAGTTCACCAGCAGAAACAACATACCCATGAAAAAGTATCAATCACCAAAATGTAAACAAACCGACCACATGTGAATAGGTTTCATAGCACAGTGTCAAAAAAAGTGGACAAGGGAGCGCTCTAGTGGTCACACTTGTAGCTGTAATCATTTGGGATGCCATATTTTACACCAAACATATGCATTTTGTGGGAAGTGGTATCTGATAGTATTATCAGTTATCATTGAAGAAAATTTTTTACACAAGTACACAATTTCTTTTTACTTCAGTCTGTTTAATTGGAACTTCGTAATTACAAAGTGCCAAAATTTTGCCCCTTCAAGTTTTCAATGAGGTTTCACTGCCGCTGTTTTTGTGTGAAAACAATAGGTAGAGGAGAATGTTGTGTTTTCAAAATATTATTTAAAACTTTTGANAATAGGTAGAGGAGAATGTTGTGTTTTCAAAATTTTATTTAAAACTTTTGAATAATTCGCATTGCAGTCAGTACCATACTTGTGTACCACCTACATATTTTTGCACAGGAACAAATTTGAAAAGTAGGGGTGTGGGTTTTAAAAGAAAATGCAGAACTGAAAATAGTGTTTAATTATAACATAGACTGCTATTCCTCTCCCGCAGATGAGCGCGTAGCTACGGCAAGGATAGTATCTGGCATTAGTTTGTAGAAACAAAGTAGACAACCATTAGTGGGCGGGCGTGGTTGGGTAGCTTCCAGGCTGGACTGCAAGCATGCTGCCGGCCTCACAGACAAGCAGTTGACATTTGAAGTTTCTGTTGCAAGTTATTCAAGTTTCCCGTAGACAAGTAACTTTTTAAACTCTAATTACAAGACAAACTATGGTATGTTTGTCATAATATTTACATTAAAGGTGTGACATCATGAAATAAGTAGCATTGGTCATAAAATATCTTGTCTTTTTCCATTGCGCCTAGACTGTACCCAATGATGGACAGTTTCGACTAATGTTCTTGATCACCTGGTAGGCAGCATCACGTTGTTGGTGGAAAAACAGCCTAAATTATAAAAGATAATGCCCAGGAGGGCATTTGTTTTGAGTAAATATAGTATTGCTCATTCTACATTTATTTTTGTAACACACGTATAGCTTGTGCAACACAGCTGTCTACTAAAACATAAGTTTCAAAACTAAACTGCGTATGTATATTTTTTAATTTTTTTATTTAGGGATGATAAAATGTGTAGTGCATATCTTACAGGGGTAAATATAGTATTCTTCTGTCATGACAATGTGCATACCACATCATGTTCCCAAGCAGTAACGGAAGTTCTTCACGTGTGTGAAGTTTATTATGAGCATTACGTTTATTGTGTGTTTAGCATGATGCATCAAGATATATGCCTCAACACTGCAAGGCCAGTTTGGAGATAATTTGTTTCTTGTATAGTGTTTGGCATATGAATGCTCTTCGGTTTGTGTGTTCACAAAAACATATGGAAGAGCTGAGTAATGTTTTCAAAAGTTAATAATGCATTTCTAAACATAATGAAAATGTAAGCATCAGTACAAAAATATTCTGCAGATGTTATTTCTACAGCCAGTACTCAACATTCTTGGTTTCTCTATGTTGAGTGCAGTAGTCAGATATTGTTTCAGCTGCTATTGTTACACAATAACAACCTTTAATTCAGTGGTTCTCAAACTGTGGCTTGTGGGTTGGTCCTATATAATTCACAAAATAAATTAAATAATTCATTATATTAATTTTTTTAAATTTCTGATGATGGTTATATTTTTTATGGTGACTTTTGTCTCATGTTAACGCCAAGTGTTTATGATTGTAATTCATTTTAATGAGTAGTTACAGTATATCTTTACGTATGGCTATATTTTGCTACTTGAATGGCGACATTGCCAACAAAGTGGCTCGTGTTAGGTAGACAGACTATACCTAGTGGTCCATGGTAATATAAGTCTGAGAATCACTGCTTTAATTGCTGAGGTATGAAGTGTTACATACTTTGAAACAAAACATAATATATTAAGTACATTTTTAGCACTTTCATAATAAATAATTTTTTAAGCTGGTTATTGTATTTTAATGAAATATTTTTAAGGGGGGGTGAGGGAAATCATTTTTTTCTTATGAAGTTCTGCTATTAGTAATTTCTACAGTGTATTTAAATGAAGTGTAATGTATTATTGTTATTATATATATTCGTGCTGTAATAGTTAACTGTATCAAATTATTTTGTTCTTAGTGATGATGACAAATTTGGACGGCGTGAACGCTACAATGGCCCATCATCAGACTTCAAAGAGAAGGATACTTTCAAGCCCAACGTGAAATTGGAGTATATTGATGATGATGGGCACATACTTAATGCCAAAGAAGCTTTCAGGTATGTTGGGTATTGTGGCTATGTGAAATGACATGAATGTCTTGTAGGCAGGGAGATTGTGCAATATACAATAGACCCGAATTTGCAAGACCTCACGGTGCCTGAGAATAACCTTGCAAAATCGCTGACCTCGCAAATTAGTTTCCAACCGATTTTAACCCCCTGAAAATCTCAAAAATTGCATTAAAATATCATTTTTCTTCTTAAGTCGGCCTATGGTCTCTACTCTTTGGTCTCTACTCTACATGTTTTTAATAGGGAAATATTAATTTATTTTAATAGGCAGATGTCTTCCAAATCCTGTATATTTAGAGGGCGTATACGAACTCCCCTTGTCCCAAAAAAAATGTAAACTGCGGGCGCCAATTCACTGTAACATTGCGTTTCCAGTAGCTTCCTGAGGGAAAATCAGACAATGTATTACTGAAGTATTATTTTAATTCAATAGACAGACGTCTTCCAAACAAGATTATACAGTACGAGCCCGATATAACGCGGCTGTTGTGGGACAACTCGGATCTGCGTTATAGCTCTAGGTGCTCTTCCAGGAGTGACAGTTTATCTCAGAATGGTGAAGGGCGGACCAGCATCAAAGCAAGAACTACTCAAATACCAAAAACTAGTCATTACAGAAAGACAATCGCTAATAATTGGGTTGATATAGAGGTTTTACTGTAGTCATATTGCCAGAAAAGCAGTTCAACATTGGGAAATGGAGACCTGTTATTGACAGCTAGCATGATCACGCAACCCCATGTTCCCTCTGCTGTATCAAACATCATTAAAAGAACCATATTTGCCATTTAAATTTTCCAGAATATTTTTGTTCCCCGAAAATTATTGGAAGTTGTATGGTAGTATTAACAGTTGAAAAATTTACTTCGGTAGGATGTCCTTCCTTCACGAAACTTCCTGTAATTAGTCAGTAGTAAACAATCTTCTTTGTGAACACTCATCATTTTCTGTTTGTGCTGTCCATAATTTATTATGTTTTATTCAATGTGTTTGTAGAATATTTTGTGTACTGAGTATGATATAGCAATCTAATGTGTTGTAATTATCTAATTATATAGTGTGTTGCTATATAATTATTATAAATACAAACATAGTACACAATTTTTTTTTCTTGCTCTTTTGCAGATATTTATCCCACAAGTTTCATGGAAAGGGTCCTGGGAAGAATAAAGTTGAGAAACGGATGAAGAAAAACGAACAGGAAGGGGTAAGTTTATTAAAAATGAGCACAGTGTCCTGAACCTTTTGTTCGTACGTAGTTTGAGTAAGTTAAGCTGAACTTATGATGATATACCCAATGGTCACTCGAGAAAGAATTTCAAAGGAGGGCACAAAGATAAGCGAGAACATACTGTATGTATAAAATAGTAAACAAATTTAATAAGGAATGTAAAAATAACTTGTATTATTGTTACTTTTCAACATACAATGCATAAATGTAAATATACAGTCGAACCCGATTATTACATCCCCTCTTATAACATTTTCCTGCATAATAAGCTGCCTTCTCTGGTCCACATACATGTTTTTCAATACAAAATTACTCTCTTATAAAGTTTTCCCTTAATATAAGGCTAACATTTTTTGGGTATTTTTTTTTTAGAAATTTTATAACAGGGTTTTGCTGTACTTGTCTGGCATTATATTATTGTTACACACTACTTGATTTGTGGACCTTGAATAAAAGTATTTTTCCTTGAAATATTTTATTGAATATACATAAAATTATAAATGAAATTAAAATTAGTTAAAGTGTCACAGTTGCAAATCCAGTTCTTCTCACCATTACAAAAAAGGTATTGTTATGTTTAAATGAAAGTACAGTGGAGTCTCGGCTAACCATCACCCTTTTAACCGTGAGTTTCTATTAACCGTCAGTAAACTGACACGACAAGTAAAATAATAAAATTCGATACAAAAAACCAATTTTATAAACTAAAAATGAAATAACTTTTTTCTTGCTTCATATTAGATCAAATTAAGCACATTATTGAGTTGAACAATAAGTATACTGTACTGTAATACTTTTGTGAATGAATACCCAGTAAAAATACATTCTGTGCTGTGCGAAAGCGAATGACTCACGTTTGTTGTTGTTTATGTACAACCTACATATGTACTTCGTAGAATCGTTCATACTTCCTCACCATCCTACCGGAATTCCTAGACACTCATCCGCCCTCCCATTCCTACAGTCAGTTCAGAGGCGGTAGTCACTTAGTAAGCAAGTCATTGTCCTTTGTCAAAATGTAGTGTGTTTAAAAATGTCTGAGAAACGGAAACGTGTTGTATTGGGACTTTCTCAAAAACTTGANCAGCTAGCATGATCACGCAACCCCATGTTCCCTCTGCTGTATCAAACATCATTAAAAGAACCATATTTGCCATTTTAATTTTCCAGAATATTTTTGTTCCCCGAAAATTATTGGAAGTTGTATGGTAGTATTAACAGTTCAAAAATTTTCTTTGGTACAATGTCCTTCCTTCACGAAACTTCTTGTAATTAGTCAGTAGTAAACAATCTTCTTTGTGAACACTCATCATTTTCTGTTTGTGCTGTCCATAATTGATTATGTTTTATTCAATGTGTTTGTAGAATATTTTGTGTACTGAGTATGATATAGCAATCTAATGTGTTGTAATTATCTAATTATATAGTGTGTTACTATATAATTATTATAAATACAAACATAGTACACAATTTTTTTTTCTCGCTCTTTTGCAGATATTTATCCCACAAGTTTCATGGAAAGGGTCCTGGGAAGAATAAAGTTGAGAAACGAATGAAGAAAAACGAACAGGAAGGGGTAAGTTTATTAAAAATGAGCACAGTGTCTTGAACCTTTTGTTCGTACGTAGTTTGAGTAAGTTAAGCTGAACTTATGATGATATACCCAATGGTTACTCGAGAAAGAATTTCAAAGGAGGGCACAAAGATAAGCGAGAACATACTGTATGTATAAAATAGTAAACAAATTTAATAAGGAATGTAAAAATAACTTGTATTATTGTTACTTTTCAACATACAATGCATAAATGTAAATATACAGTGGAACCCTGTTATTACATCCCCTCTTATAACATTTTCCTGCATAATAAGCTGCCTTCTCTGGTCCACATACATGTTTTTCAATACAAAATTACTCTCTTATAAAGTTTTCCCTTAATATAAGGCTAACATTTTTTGGGTATTTTTTTTTTAGAAATTTTATAACAGGGTTTTGCTGTACTTGTCTAGCATTATATTATTGTTACACACTACTTGATTTGTGGACCTTGAATAAAAGTATTTTTCCTTGAAACATTTTATTGAATATACATAAAATTATAAATGAAATTAAAATTAGTTAAAGTGTCACAGTTGCAATTCCAGTTCTTCTCACCATAACAATACCTTTTTTATAATGTTTAAATGAAATTACAGTGGAGTCTCGGTTAACCATCACCCTTTTAACCGTGAGTTTCTGTTAACCGTCAGTAAACTGACACAACAAGTATAATAATAAAATTGGATACAAAAAACAAATTTTATAAACTAAAAATGAAATAACTTTTTTCTTGCTTCATATTAGATCAAATTAAGCAACGTTTGTTGTTGATTATGTACAACCTACATATGTACTTCGTAGAATCATTCAGTCTTCCTCGCCATCCTACCGGAATTCCTAGACACTCATCCGCCCTCCCATGCCTACAGTCAGTTCAGAGGCGGTAGTCACTTAGTAAGCAAGTCATTGTCGTTTGTCAAAATGTAGTGTGTTTAAAAATGTCTGAGAAACGGAAACGTGTTGTATTGGGACTTTCTCAAAAACTTGAAATTATAAAACGACTGCGTAAAGGAGAAAGCGCGACGAGTATCGCTCCGCTGGGTGGGTGGGTGCGTGCGTGCGTGCGTGCGTGCCGCTTCCTCAACGTGCACATAGTCCTGTCCTTGAGATGGCAGAGTGCGTTGAAAGTTTGGAATGCAAAGCAGTAAAGACAATAATGGACTTTAAATGGGGCAACCTGGCATTGAAACCATACAGTACACTCACCATTAAAAAAACAACCTTTACAATAAAAATGCAGAACCTAATGTTAACTTTTGCTAAAACAAGGAAAACACATTTTAAAAAAGTTTAAATTTATTTATTTCAAAGTTTGTGACAACCATAACGAATTTTACAAAAATGTAAGCACTCACCTCAACCAACCTGCTTTTTCATTCAGTCTTAATAGGCTGTGTTGAAACATCTTAGATTTCTATACATCTTTAATTACTAGGAACTTACTTAAATTTTACTGACTTACACACACACGCACATGCGTCCACGCACACACACAAAATGTAAGAAAAGTTCAACCGTGCCGTTCTTGAAAAAGTCTGCAATTTTTTTTTGTTTGGCACCAGAATTGATGTTTTTGTTAATAACACACCATGCTCAAATTTTTTTATTATTTCTAACTTTTCTGCGATAGTTGAAATTGTCCTTTCACACTTTGTTGACATTGCGAAAACGACCCTACAACCAGTGAACAACAACAACCGTGCCCCGAGCAATCGATAAACTTGCAAGATGTGGTGTTGGGGTGGTAACTGAGATGAGTGCAATCGTGTTGGGGTGGTAACTGAGATGAGTGCAATCAGATGCATGCTTCAACGGACGGAAATGAATGGCTCACGCATGTCTCTGTGACAGACTGACAGTTTAAAGAAATAAGCATAAGCTCACGCGGCACAGTGATAGATGTACATGGTACCGCTACTTGTTAAACAACACATGTTATAACATCGCCTTACCACAAAATTTACAGTGGACTTTGAAAAAAGCCAAAAAGCTGCACGGATAAGCTAGGAGTGTGTACTGTAATGGTTACGGCTCGAGCTGTTCTGGACACATGGACATTTGTCATTCCCTTCACTATTCCTCTGCACAGTGTAAGAGGTTAGTTGTGTAATTTTCTGGTGTTGAATATACTGCAGTTGTAATAGTTATGAAGTGGAGTGAAGAATCCATCATCAAAGTCATAGCAATTTATAGAAGTAGGAAGGAAATACAGAATCCAAAGCATCCATTGCATTTCCACAAAGTAAAAAGAGATGATATGAGGGAAGAAATATTTGTGATTGTTGACAGACCAGTGGAATATTGCAAACAGAAAATGGAGGGGTTGTCCTTAATATGGTAGCATTATGTAGTTAAACATACATTGCTGCAACTACTTGCACATCCATGTTTACCAGCTTTCCTCGCATCCATGTTAACCAGTTGTGGTCACAATAATGATAGCTGATTGTTTTGTTACTACAAAATGAAGTAATGGGTGATAAACTCTGGGCTTTAACAATGTCACATGATATGATTGCAAGCTATGTTGCATGGTACAGTTTCTTATATAGTTGTACCGATACAGATACAAAGTATCGGTATTGGCCGATACTTAACCTTTTTTAAATGTATCTGTATCGGGTATGGTATCAGGCCGATACATTAGTATCTGTAATAGACAATGGAATCAGGTTATTGCTTTCTTTAACCACAACAATTATATGGTGTGGTACGTTTTACAATATTAATCAGCCCTGCCATTTTTTTACAGAATTTTAAACCAACAAAAAGACTTGGATGAAGGCAAACATCGCAGATTTTCTATCACGCTACTCATGACTCTTACATCTGTGCTCTGGGTGGCGATATTGTGAACTACAATTGATACCATTTAGAATNTCATTATAACAAACAAGTGGTAATTTGGGTCCCTTGGAGTTTGTTATAGCGAAGCTTTACTGTATTTACTTTGACCTCTTGCGGCTGCACTGAGAACTATTCTGTAACCACCAATGTGTTCTATAATCTTGCACGTATATGTTTGGAATTTTTTTTTTTTTGTTGTTTGTTATTATTGTCTGGCATGAAAAACGTAACTACGCCAAACTGAAATGTATGCTTTATACTTAAACGAATATATTGTGAGCTGTTTAAAAATATTTGAATAATAACTTTCATTGCTGGAAATAAATATTGCAGCCTTGTAACTGTTGTAAAGTATTTATCTTCCAGACGGCGAGCTGCAATAAGATGCGCATAAAAACGTAAATAAATCAGAGGAACGATACATTACTACAAACGAGCAAGTGAAAAGACACAGAATTGATAAAAGTTGAAAGCCGGCATATGCAATTACAATCTGGACCATTGGTAAAACTTATTAAGTCTCCGTCTGTGGTCATTAAATACTTGACGCTAGCGGACACTACTCTGCAAAAAGTACTGAGCATCTGACTATCTGAGCATAATCCTGATTGGTTTTTGTTTGTCGTTTTTTTCAATGCGTGAAATGCATTTTATGGCACCCATGAACTGTTGCATACTGCGTTAAAATGTCTAGTGTGTGGAAATACTTTTCTAAAGACTTGATAGACGTAAGCAAAGCAAAATGCAACCAGTGTTGTAAAATAGTGTGTCGGGGTTCTAAAGATAAAAGCTGTTTTACCACATCAAATTTAAACAAGCACCTGACACATTGTGACGCACATCAAAATATGTTGAAAACTCCGAGCTTAGAAACGAGCACGAGGGGAGGGCATTGGTATCGGGGTATCTGCATTAGTATCGGGGTACCTCATTTCATATAAGAAGGCCACATTGTGACAGTCAGTGAGTGGCACTTGACGTATTGAAAACAAACAACGTGCCATTTACAAAATCCTATATCAGCTGATGCACGAACGAACAAAAGTTACTATTACGTTGGCTATTTTCTGAGTGCACTGCCAACACACATTAGACCAGCTGAAAATACGCGATAAGAAAGAGTTCCAAGGTTAATTAATAAATTTTATATTACGTGGTCATAAAACAGCGGGTTTTAGTGTTAAAAACTAAACTTTGAGCTAAAGTAGAAATGTATAGGTGTTCAAAATTAGTCACATTAAAACAATCCATATCCAAATGAAACACAATTTCAAAAACTTTTTTCTCATCTAATCCTCTTTCTCCAACCTGGCTTTCCTATGTGTTTGATATTAATTCAAAAAGCATACAGAAATATTGCATATTATTGTTGGATTATTTTTTTCTAATAATCTGACTGAAAAATATTTTAAATTCCTTTCGTTCCGAGCCAGTAATAGAACAGTAAACTTTACAAATACGCTACCTCTTGAGAAAAAATGTGGCTCAGAGCACGCGGCTGAAATGTTGTGCGCGCCATCTGTGGGGTTATTTTCGAAGCATTACAAGCCAGAAGAGAAGAGCGTTTGTTTGCTTTATATAATATATTTAGGAACAGATATTAATAGTTTTATTTTTCACGAGTTCTGCATAATTTTTAAAGTAACATATATTTCATGTACAGCTTTTACGAACAACCCTACATGCTCTTCAAACCTCCTCTCGCCGCCTGCCAAGTAGTTCACTAGTTGCAGCACCTCTTGGACGCGCTGACTCGTCGCATCAAAGCCAGTTGATGGTGAATGGATACATAAACTAAAAGTAATCATTGGTGCGGCGTTCGTCAACTGTCATGAATGTGGCTTTCATATATGGTACAGAGTATAATGGGGTAACTGCATCTGTATCGGAAAACATGGTCTCGGAACAACTCCAGTTTCTAATATGTAAGCACCTTTACAGTACATGCCACTAATGTTTAAAACATTAACAAACTGTGCTGTGTAATTAGTAAAATAAAAGATAGATATAGAAAGTGAGACTTATTTAGGTTTTAATGCATTTGAGGTTTAACAGTATTAACAGCAAATAATTTGACTATGTTATACTCTTATTTAAGTGCCATAAAAAAATTCAGCTAAATTACATGACCAGATAATTTGTGGAGAACTAGTTTCTCTGTAGTTCAAAGTAAAATTGTTGCAGTCCTCTATTTTTGAGGTGGTTCTATATCGAAGTGAATACAGTAGGTGAGAAAAAACAGGCACGTGTAACATTTGGACATGGAGTATAATTAAAGGTTTTCTGATGTAATTTTATTTGTGTTTAATTTTGTGTTTTACTTTCAGCTAATGAAGCAGATGAGTTCAACTGATACACCTTTAGGTACGCTGAACTTGTTGCAACAGAAACAGAAAGAAACACAGTCTGCATTTATTGTCCTCAGTGGCAGTAAGCAAATGTAAGTAATATTCCTGCTTCGTACTTCTGTTGCTATGGCAGTGTTCAGATCTTTTAACTATAAGCCATGTTTGCTCAGAGAAGAGTTTGCTGTTGTGGAGGTTATGTTGTTATTTTTAACACCCTTGTTATGTTTTGCTATTTTAAACTAAGCAATAAAAAGGTGTGGAGGTAAGGAAAGTGTAGAAACAGGGCTGGTGAAGTGGGTGGAGCCAGAACAGCATGCAGACTGTCAGATTTGGTTTGAACCTTTGTAATTTACCCACCAATTCTAGGCCTGTTGGAAAATTGTCTGCATTAATTGGTGAATTAAGGATAGGAAAATATTTGTAGGTTTCAATTATCACTTAGGTTAATGCTGAATAGGTTGAGAGTGGAACATCATCAAGGTTTTCCCCTTTCGTAGCAACATTCCATTGACACCTCTCCGGGATTCTCTTTCAGGCCTCATATACGGAGTTGGTGACTATGGTCTGCTTTTTGGCTAAATGTTGGATGCTATAGGCCTTGAGTGCTATCCAGGGATTGCAGGGTCCAGGTGTCTTGAAAGGAGAGAATCATCCCAGTAGGACCGCTGGTACTTAATGCACATATCTCCTCCTCTCCTGTTGGGCCTGTTCTCTTTGAGCAACATAAATGACTCGGATACCTCGTGCTTCTGGTAAATATTTCAAGCCCAGTCCAACGACTGCAGGCCCCTGGAGTCTTGGCAGGAGGATGGAAAAACTCTTGTCCATATTAAGGGGGTTCTTTTACTTGGTTCTCCTAGATGAGTTGGACGAGTTCCATCTGCTTTGTATAGACAATCGAAGCTAAGGACTTGGTTCTTCTGTTCTCAAGTTTTTTGGATCACAGTTTCTTTACCTGTGTATTTGTCCTTTCGGTGGAGAACGGCATGGTCGGTGGGAGGTACAAGGGTGGTACAGAGGTTCTAAGCAGTAGCAAGTAGGTTTAGCTGAGTTCCTTTGGGAGAGATCAGAACTGTATAGGCACTTCACCATCCTCATAACCTCTGCACCCTGCAGTGAATTGTGGTGGACCATACAGAGGTGGATGAGTAGGTTCAGTGGCTATCCCTATCCTGTCTGCCAGAATCCCATGGTACTCCCAGGTATCCTCTAATTCCAACACCCAGCGGTGAATCATGATGACGTGTTGAATTGTTATGAACGTCGTGTGCTCGGCCGTCGTTTCTGGACGACTCCGGCTCAACTTAGATAGGTGGAGCAGCCATAGTACTGTACATGGGTTGGATTTTGTCTATGGATGTTAGGTTTTGGCAGAAGATACTTGAAGTAGATTGGCAGGGAGGTCCTATCTACAGTAAGAAGGGTTTTTTACAACTAAAAGTTTTTCAGTGGGAATCTTTACCCTTCATAAGCCAAATTTTTCCCCAAGCAGAGTAAATTTGACTATGGGACTGCCCCAAGCAAAGAGTGGCTTCAGTCACTTCACTTACTCACTCCTCCCCCCCTACTCTAAGCTAAAACCCTAGGGACATGAATTGTTCTAGTGGCCCGCAGAGGCAGGCGGCATGACTAGCATGGCCTCCGGATACTCCGGCTCTTACGACTATCTTGCATGCATCCCTAATGGTCAGTTTGGTAACTATTGCTGCGGTAGGTTGCTTCTTCCAATGGTAGGGAGGTGTAGACCATACGTAAAGTAGCATTTTGTGGGCCAGCAACTGAATACAGTAAAATTCTGTTAACACGTTTTTTAAGGGACTGAAAAAATAATGCTTATTAACCAGGAAAATTTATTAAAAGGGTCAAATTACACATGTGCAAACAGTCAAGGTGCAAAATTATTCAACTTATTAAGCAGGAATACTCAGGGTTTCACAGTATATACCAGTGCAGTAGACATAATGAGGGCTGGGGGTGCAAAGGGGTGTAGCTGTGTCCATCGTCCCTACCCCCACCCAGCAGTTGCACGAGCACGTTGCACACAGAGGGGAGGGGCAGCAGTGGGTAGCAGCTGAGCTAGACCTGCTTGCAACACATGAACTACGTGTCACACGGATAGTATCAACACCCAGTTTTGGGCTGTCCATCCTTGCCATTTCTTTTCCAATGTCTGCAGTGGGGCAGCAGCGTTTGTGATATTGTGTCGTGCAGCAAGGGTTTTCTGTAATTTCTTCTGAAATGATAGCGGGGGGGATTGAGAAATTGATTTGTGTGCATGGGTGTGCAGGCATTCATGCGTGCACTTTTATATGTGTTGGGTTAACAGGAGAGCATACACATCTGTCGAGAAAGCTTGGGTCGACCCCTGCAGTTTTGGTATTGCAGAAGTAGTGAGCCGGATGGTCACAAAGAACAGAAAAACATCCTCCATAATAATTAAATGTAGAATTTATGGTTATGCCTAGTGTAAAACAACAATGTTTTTTATTGTTAATGTAGAATTTGATAACTTTTGAAAAATTATTTGCTGAGACAGTGTTTGTAGATAATACATAGGGAATTGGATTTGTTATTTTTTTCATGCTTGTCTTGAAATGTTAGCAAAAAAATTTTACTTACGTCTTGAATGTGTTATGTAGCCGTTTCAAAATAAAAAGTGGTAACTGGACTCTACTTGACTGATGGGGCTGCAGTGGTGTAGTGGTCCAACTAATCACCTCCCACCAAGGCAAGCAGGGTTCAATTCCTGGAGCCCCCAAATTTTTGCACGTGGGAAATGTGATGGATGTAGCTGTTGGCCAGCAGGGTTCCCTCGCCCTCACATCCTGCTGCTGTTCTTTCTTACCTCATTTTATCCTCACCAATGCTTAAGAGCTCACTGTTAATTGCAGACTGATACCTCGCAGCTGAACACTGCTAGATTGTAGTAAATAATTGGTTTTCTCTAGATTGTATTTTCCGGTCCTTGAAAGTGTTTGAAAAGTCCTTGCATTTACTTGTTCAATTTCCATAAGAACCCTAATGATCAGTGTTTTCTTTCTTTCAGGGCTACCATCTCAAAAACGAAGATATGAATGAGGGCAAACAATACAGGGTGATACCTGGGAATTACTACAAAGACATTTTTTGTGAGAGTGGCGTACATTAAAGGAAGAGTGCAAGTTTTGTGAAATTTTAATGTGCACAATAATACTTGTAGTGTTGGGTGTTAATGTACGGAATTGTGAGCTGCATGTCTTTTCCACAATTGTGTGTAATGTGTGTATGTGTACATATTATATATGTATGTAAGCTCTAGTGAATTGTTGGTGTAACAAAATTTTAGTATTTTTTGTTATGCATGTGGATGTAGTTGTTACTATAAATTAGTTTATTTAACGTGGCCTTTCATTTAAAAGTATGCTTCAATAAAAATGCTACTTATTTCCAATTGACAGTGATGTATTGGGGTGGTGGGGGGGAGCATTTATGTTGGTTTTGATTTTCTATTTGATGACAACTGAGGTAGTATGAAAGTGGTTGCAAACTGATACTGTTGTGAGCATGTAATTGGTAACATAGTTTTAACATGTATACTGCTGGAGCTTAAAGCTGAAATTGTATTTAGTTAGTGTTCAATAATTACTTATCTAATGTCTGAAGACTAGGGGATGCTAATTGCAAAAAGACTTGCGAGTCAGCTGCACTGGTTTCAGTTGATAATATCTGCGTGTTGTCAGACTATTATAAGTCACCAGCAGTGAATGTGTTAAGCTAAAACATTTTGCAAGCCAAAGGAAATGGAGATAATCACGTCTGGAGTGTGCGTTGTTCTTTGAATTAATATGGATGTATATACTGTTGTGGTGCTTTAAATACCGTGTAGGAAAATATCCCTTACAATTTGTCATGGGCCCAGTACTATCTCGCTTCATCCCCTTGGATGCTGAAGATATTGTGAAGTGCCCTCCATATCTTGTAACATCACTCAGCTCATATTCTGTGAAAACGCAGAGTATTGGAGACCACAGTTGCATCCCACCAAGGCAAACAGTGTTCCATATCTTTCAGTGTTGTTCCAGATTTTCACATGTATGAATCGTGCTGTGCGATTCAGCTGGTCTGGGGATCTTCTGAGGGA
>NQII01001214.1:21696-48900 GCA_002778355.1 Clitarchus hookeri
GGGGGGGGGGAGCACAGTGGTTGAGCGGTTAGGTTGCTCGTCTCTCACCAAGGCTAACCGGGTTGAATCCCCAGCCTGGTCGCTTCGGATTCTCGCAAGTGGGAATTGTTCTGGAAGATGCCGCTGGTTGGCTGGTTTTCTCTGGGATCTCTAGTTTCCCCCGCCCTTGCATTCTGGCGCTGCTCCATTCTCACCTCATTTCACCCTCATCGACTTTCAAGGCCTCGTTTAGAGCTGCCCAAATCTCTCAACTCAACTCTCTTCCCCCCACCACCACTCGCCTCTCCTCCTGCAACTTTGCGTTCCAGTGTTGCTGCATACTCCCTTGCTTCACCCTCATCGGCTCTCTCATTGTTAAAGAGCAGCCCAAACCTCTTTGCTCAACAAAAATATTACTTTTCTGTGGACACTTGTTTAAAAATTAATCTAAACATATTACTGTATCCCCTTATTTTCCAAGATCATAATTGCACTCTCCCTGCTCAATGCCTGTGATTTTGAGTTCTGGCAGTTTTGGTATTGCAGAAGTAGTGAGCCGGACGGTCGCAAAGAACAGAAAAACATCCTCCATAATAATTGTATGTAGAATTTATGGTTATGCCTAGTGTAAAACAATACATTTTTTTATTGTTAATGTAGAATTTGATAACTTTTAAAGAATTATTTGCTGAGACAGTGTTTGTAGATAATACATAGAGAATTGGATTTATTTTTTTCATGCCTGTTGTCGTATAGTAGAACCCATTATTTAATTTGTTATGCTTTGCAATCTGCTATTTCTCCTTACAAAATTACACATCTACATGCATCTGTAAAACTTCAGAAGAAACACATTTCAAAATTTCTTTCTTATAATTTGAATGATTCCCACACACAAAATATCCTTATAAAATCTTGTTTGCAAAATATTATTTCAGATGATTGGTAATGCTGTTTTACCTAAAGCGTTACATAATTCAAGCTAAAGGCAGTTAGGTTGGCATTCATTGATGTGTTTATAAGGATTTTGTTGCAGGTTATCTCATGTCATAATTTATCTGCACTACAGATTGCCAAATAATTTTTAGGTAACTAAGCTTTGGCCTATTCATTAATTATACAGGCCACATTTTGGTGATTTATCTGCAACCTTAACTGATGGATATGCAAAATGCATAATATTTTGCCATTCGCCTGACTATATCCTCAACCAACATGGCATGTCCAAATTGTTATTCCTCAAATTTACAAATTAAGGATAGGGTGGAAGTAGGAAACTAGAGTGATTTAAGTGTATTTGAAATAAGAATTAATTTTGAAAAGAATTCCACATTACATATTACATATATTACATGTAAAGGCTCCCATCATATGAAACAAAGCAAGAAACGCAATTACTGTGCTTAAGGTGGCCGCCGAATTGTGTGCAGAGCTCCAGCAGAAAACGTTGTATTAAAAAACTGTCCAACGTGTCGGAGTGAGGTCTGCTTACGAATAGCATTTAAGAATTGTTACGCCTCTTTATACGTTTTTCCATTCCTCCATTTCTCTCTAAAGCATGTTTTTGTGATAGTGAAAATGGCTCAAATGGGTGTTTTCAATGACATTTTTAGTTATAAACATTCCAGTACAAAACATTAAAAAAAGGACTAGGGACATGCATCAAATGTTTATTGTTATTATTAACGTCATAAAATGGTAGGGAGTCTTGCTGAAAGTCTCGTATATAGGCACGTTATTGATGGCACATGTTTCAGAAAGTAATTGTGTGACATTTGTCCTTTGGTGCAAATTCAAATCGAACCAAGGGGAAAATCTGCGTAACCATGAACGGCAGGCTTTCAAGTTTGCACTCCACACACTTGCAGTTTGGATTGCCTTTACGGTTGCCAAACTTATACGCGACAGTTTCTGCTGAATTNGGGGGGTAGCATCAGAGGCTGAGGCTTGTGAATGTAACAGACAGAGACGAAACTGCCTTTAAAAGTTTTTTCTCTTTTCTTCAGTTTCGTGTGTAGTTTTTACACCAGACTTTCTTCCTGAAGTGCATTGTTTCTTGTGCTTAAACTAAATTCAGTTTTTCATTCACAAGGGAAGATCACAGGCATTGTTTGCTCGTTTCCAGTAAAAGCTAATTACTTCACAAATATTTAACTGCAAGATATGTAGGTACTGCAAGGGGGTGGCTAGAGGGTGGCAGTTAGGACTGCTTTTGCTGGCTGGGTACTATCAGCATGGTGAAGTTTGGCACGGACTAGCAAGTGGCTGAGAGTAATTCGCTTTACCAGTATACTTATCACATTCTTGCCACTAAAGGACAACTATCTTGCGGAAACGGGTTGCTGACTTCTGTTAAATTGTAATAAAACATTTAAGGAGTCTTGTGTTTTGGCAACTTTATTATTTTCCAGACGTGAATGTTTCTCCACGACTTAATCTGCGTTTAGGACCCCACTGCCATAGTTTTCATGTTTCTTTCTGAGAGAAATTGTGCTTTTGGTATACAGGTAAATACTGTATATATTGTGTATATACTGTATTACATCATCTTACAGGCCATCAATGATAAAGTGAGCACTTTTGAAAGTCCTGCTTAATTTATATTCTTTGTTTAATTTTCAGCAGTAAAATCTGATAAAAATTTACTTGGAATTTTTTAACATCTGTAGAAAAACTTAAGATTATGTATAAGTACTAGTATAATCACAGATTGAGTTTAAATCTCCCATAATGTCCCTCAACATGTACACTATATAGGTGTTATCGGTTAGAGTATTTATTGAACACAAAAAATGTCAGTACACAGCCTGTTCGCACCAGGCAGGTAATGAATGCAACATACTTCATCTGAATGCTAACAAAGTTAATTCTCATTATTAACGCAACAAAAAGTAGCTAAGTGAATTAATTATATTTTCACCATAGCAAATTTGCATCTTTTGTAATTTGACGTGTGTGCAGCAGAGAGTGAACAATTCCGAACGAAAAATAGACACTTTGCTGCATGTTTGAAATCATTTCAAGCATAATCACTGTGTTAGATCTCAGCAAAATAGTAAACATTTGTAGTCAAAATAACACAAAATATTAATTGTGCATTGCTGTGTGTTTTTTATGTATTGTTGTCTGGGTTATGTATATTGAAACTTGCATCCCGCATCAACCAGCAGTTGATACTTGCGCAGTGAATAGTTCAACAACGTATAGATGTTATCTGCTGGGAATACAAATCCAGTGCACTCAGTTTACAGTAACTTCATACTCGTGCATGTTTGTAACCATTTTTTTTATAAATTTTCCCCAATAAAATACATAGTACAGTATGTTCCATGTTCACTTACTTTGTTTTTCGATGCAGTTGAGCTTTTTCAATGACATCAGATCACTACCGTAACTACTTGTGTCAGTGAAAAATGTACTTGCTTTTATTTCAGAAGCTTGCGAATATGTTCAACACAAATTTATACTTTTCTCTCATCGTGTAGTGACGTGATTACTCTTACTGGGGCAGATACATAATATCTGATGTACAAAAATTTTTGTAGGTAGTTCATGAAATAAAATTTGAAATTGGTGAATGAGGAAAAAATTGAAATTATTTTGGCAAGATTCAATTTATCAGACCATAATCGTTCATGTGAAGAGTCAATACATACAAAACTTTGAGCTTGTATTTCATTTGGAACAACCTACAGACGTGAACAAGATTTTTTTCCCCTCCCAACAAGAAAATTGTTGCATATTCCTGAAATTTTTCCTGAAGTTTGGAATTTTGCACACCCCTATCTATATTGTAACAATGTTAGGTCCTTTAGCTGTGCTTACAATAAAGCAGGGCTGCCACCGATCTTCGAACAAAAATTCTTGATCCAGCTCCGAAATATCCTTAAAAATACTTAAAACTAAAATGTTTGTGTCCATTAAAATAAATTGATATATAAATAAAGTAATTGTGCCTATAAAATATTCAGCGTTATGAGCATGCGCTCTGAAGTTCACTTTGTTGCAATAAAACTGGCCAACACCACCGCAAGTAGGAAAGTAAGAGAATTTTCTATTATTTACAAATTAGGCCAGAACGGTACATTATATTTGCAAGATTATGTTAAGCATTAACTTGTGAGTAGAATGTCTTTTTCTTTTGTGAATGGGGTTGATGTTAGCAACCAATAATTTCATACAATGGTCATGTTGTGTTAGATTTTGTGACAAAAGTATGGTAAATTAAACTTTTGTTTAAAAATATCTTGCAGAATAGGCCTATGCTTTGTTTCAAATTAAAATTGCAAATTTTATGTAAGTGATCCATATAAAATCAGAATTTAATTCACCAAAAATATTTTTAAAACTGCAACATTAGACATTAGAATACAGGTCGTCATAAGATCTTGGGATGTCACTGAAGTTCCTAATGTTTACACTTCACTAGGCTTACTGTTTTATTTACAGTCACCTAATTCTTTCAGGATCTTTGGTAGTACAATTTTTTTGTTCATCGCAATACTTCCGTGGAATAATTAGCATCTACTTTCCACGAATCGCAAACACTTTGACTTCAAAATCACGTGGTGCAATCATAACCTTATCATATGTGCAGGTTATCAACTTAACACACAACAGANTCCACGAATCGCAAACACTTTGACTTCAAAATCACGTGGTGCAATCATAACCTTATCATATGTGCAGGTTATCAACATAACACACAGCAAATTTTCTCGTAAAGATATTTATAGATATCTTGCGCAGTAAAAAATGTCAGTGAGATTTTTTCTTGTGACATGTAAANATTTTCTCGTAAAGATATTTATAGATATCTTGCGCAGTAAAAAATGTCAGTGAGATTTTTTCTTGTGACATGTAAACTTTCCTCACCTTTCGGAATTTTAACATGTCACTGCGACAATGAAACTCAACTTGGGAGAATGAACGCACGTTCCATACAATAAATACCTACAGCATTTTTCTCACTTTATGAATCGTTTATAGCAAAACAATATTTTTAATGACCAGAATTAGATATCGTGTAAATGACAGACCATTTTGACTCAAATAATCAGAGTAAAATTTAGTACCTGCATTCTTGCAACATGTATTTTTTTGCGAGCATATTGTTCTTAGGTTACGTACAACGTATATAGAAACTAGTAAACTAATTGATACCAGACATGCATNTTTTGCGAGCATATTGTTCTTAGGTTACGTACAACGTATATAGAAACTAGTAAACTAATTGATACCAGACATGCATGATGCCGCACATGCAATACATATCTCGTACCTTTTATTTAAGCAGAATTTGTAATACACGTTCGTCTGATTAATTACTGTATTTTTCTCGCGTGGAGGCAGATATTTTACTCCTATTGACATACATAAAAACAGATAAAATTCGTAGAAAGGGCAGTCTTGCAATAAAGAATTAGTTTTCATAGCTTTGTGTGCGTGTTAACACTCTTGTTTACTAAACAGCAATTGAGTATTCACTCTGAAGTGGACATAATATGCTATCTGTCAGTGAAGAGTTCGATGTTTAGCATGGACCGTAGTGCCTTGTGCATGCGTGTGCCATTAACATTTTCAGATCATTAGCAATCTAAATATGTTAATCATATCAAGTAGGGATATAACGATTCCACTTTTCCTCGATTCTCAATTCCAAAAATCGCTATACCTTTAGTTACAGTACTAAATACTGTTTAGGAGGGGGTGAAATTTAATTATTTAAACTAGGCTTACATTAGTAGTAGGCCTATTACCAACAAAAATAATATAATACTTGAACAGTGGGAGCTTATTCTTATGAAATTCCAAAACGTTGAAAAGAAGCATATGACATAATATTGAAAACATGCATATATATATATACATTTGTATATACGTATATATGCATACATATATATTAGTTCACATAGTTTATTCTAATATATTTCAAAACCTCTCTTGCCATGATAAATATTCACCAACACATGAAATTATTAAAAAGTATGCAAGAATAGCACAGTGAAAACACATTATGTTTTACAACTAAAGGAATCTTTTTGTCACACACAACTGATAGACACAATAAGTGTAGATTGATAATACTATAATAGGCTGGTGTTTACCATAAACAAAACATAGCTGGGTGGGATTGAAGATTTTGGGCGGGGCTGAAAATAAATGTTCCCACGAGACAATGACGAGATTGGGAATGTATCATTAGTAAATACAGAAAATCTCCATTATTGCCTCTACATATAAAGGTGTTTCGCAGACACTTTATTTGGCATTTTGTTTGTAAGACAGGTAACTTACACAGTTCATTTTTTAAAAGGTTTACATGGAAATGTTTTTCTTGTTATAATCAAACGTGCTTTGTTTTTGAAATGGCATAGCTATTTGCTTGAGTACTATCAATGCTGCCATGGAATTAAACCAACTGCGCTAGTAGTCTAGTAAACAACTATGGCAGACGCCAGATGGTCATCCGAAGAAACTCTGTTTCCTTTTACGATAACACTATTTTGTAAATTTATTTCTTGGAAATATTACAACGGTACAAATATAATTTCTTCTCGCAAACAGTGAAGTATGCGCACTTAATTTACGATGTGAACGAAGAAACGTCATATCAAAGCCACAAGAAGGCACAGAAAGTACAAAAGTGGACATTCCANTGGAAATATTACAACGGTACAAATATAATTTCTTCTCGCAAACAGTGAAGTATGCGCACTTAATTTACGATGTGAAGGAAGAAACGTCATATCAAAGCCACAAGAAGGCACAGAAAGTACAAAAGTGAACATTCCAAGAGTGGAATGAAAAGTTAGCTTCTGCCACAGGCAAATTAATAAAGTACTATTTTCTTTATATAAGTCCTTTGCCGTGATAATGTTGAAATCATGTGTTGTATGTCGTAGGTTTTTTAAACATTCTTTTTTAATGAATTGAGAAAAGTATAGGTTACGCAAAAAGNCAAGAGTGGAATAAAAAGTTAGCTTCTGCCACAGGCAAATTAATAAAGTACTATTTTCTTTATATAAGTCCTTTGCTGTGATAATGTTGAAATCATGTCTTGTATGTCGTAGGTTTTTTAAACATTATTTTTTAATGAATTGAGAAAAGTATAGGTTACGCAAAAAGTGAGGCTGTGTTTGAATTGGCACTTTTATTTTACTATAAGGTCACGTGACCTGAATTAGTCGACAAAATTACGACGTACTTGGTATTTTAGTATTTAGTTTTTAGTATGTAACGAAACTTGCTAAAATACAAAACTACCAAATCGCGACCGAACCGAAGCTACTAAATACTAAATGGTGAATTTGAACACAGCCAGTAGAGTTGTGTGTGGTCAGTTGTTTTTTTTTTCCCCGCGTCTTATGTTTTAACGCACAAAATAATTTTCCAAGAGTAATTCAATTACTGGCATAAATTAAGTAATTTTAAACAGTTTTTGAGAGGTGATAGGTTATTTATTTGTAGTAATTGGTTTTTAATGCTTTGATTCTTGGTCTTCCGATTCTAGATTATATGATTCTTCAAGAATCGTGGAATCAAGTTTGACATCCCTAATATTAAGTAATCTTCATAAAATGCAAAGAAACCTATTTCATTCACTGCTGAATCATACATTCTTCTGTCAATCAGATGTTAAAATGTGGGGCTTGTTTTTTTAAATTTAATGCCAACTTCACAGGTAATGAGGCAACCAATGTTAATGCTGAAATACGCAGAGTTATGGACAGTGGTTTTTTTTGCAAAGCTTGGTTTCAAAAGTGCTCACTGTACCGTGAACAGTGTATACATGTTAGAAAATACTGTTTGCCAAACTTACATATTTCTGTAGCCATCCTGCATACTTAAAACTCGAGAAACTAATTAACTTATATGAACATATTGTGTTATGTGAAATCATGCCTACACTTTTTCATTTCTGACATAAAGAGGATTTTAGAACATGTGTGAATATTCTGTAGATATTAATAGTATAAATATGGTAATTGTCAGTGTAATTTAGAGACAGTAAACAGTATAATAAATAAATTACAAAAGTGAATTTTTACACTAGATTATTCTGTGGCAATTTAATCCGTCATTGTTTTCATTACTTTCGGACCATAAAGTTATTGGTTGTTTGTAAAAATGTATAAAATATACTGGTATGAGAATTGTATTCAGTTTGACTGTCAAGTCATGTGTTTGTATTAGATTAACATGGATACAGTAACATATGTTCATTTTTGTAAATTTGTTTTACTCTAAAGTAGCATGGTAGTTTGTAATTCATAATGAAACTTTTTTTCAGTTAAGTGTCTGTACCATAATATTAGTTTTTAATTAAAATGTATTTTTAATATTGTGTATATAAATGGTTTTCCTCCCAGCCTTAGAAATATGTTTGTCATTACCAGTGTGTGATATTTGAGATATGGTGGGAATAGGCTGTAGGCTAGGGTTTACATTATAAAAGGTAGACAGAATGCTTAAGTACTCGCAGGGCGGTACTCGTAGATACACACACAAACAAAAGTTAGACAAACACATTTTTCACGGGGATGTGCAGTCGCACAATGTTTCGCTGGTTAGGCCAGCTTCATCAGGCAGCGAGCGGCAGCACACTGCAGTCTGGTGACCGGTGGTTGGCAAACTGTGAACCCAGTGGCCAGGAGGCGAACTAAGGTGAGGCGGGAAACTTTAAATGTAGTGGAGAAGTTATCTTATGTTTAAGTCAGGTGTCTGTCTTGGATTTTGTGATGTATTGGTCGGCCAGTTTCCAGCATCGCAGTTCTGCGCTAGTGTAAGGTAGAACCCTCACCACTCTGTCAAAGTTTTAGTTGTGAGATGCTGCATGTGCTCTATAACAGCCATTTTTGTTGATATGGCGCTGATCTCTGGAGGCATAAATAACTTGAATTAAACACAAATAAATGGTAACTTAACAAGAAGTTACTGATAACTAATAAGCCTACTTTCCTCAGCGTGGGTCCAATTAATTTTTAAATAAGTTCTTAAAAGTTTAGTTGGTAGGTAGGACTTGACTTCTCTTTGAAAGCAATAACATTAGAAATGAAACTATGAACGTATGCAATAGTGGTGAGTCAATTACAAATACACACGTGCCTTACCCGGGAGTTCAACCCAGTATACCTCTCAATAAGCTAGATTGCAATGCACTGCAATATAGAGGTAGGATTCGGAGCATCAACTTCGGATTTAATCAGTCTGCTGTTTCGAATGATAGGGTTTACTAACCTAAAATATTTACAGGGCCATCATTTTGAAAATAAGTGACTGAGCCACTTAAAAAATGTAAGTTTACATGATCTACCATAGTGCTACTTGTGTGAAGAATTTGGTGGAAATCGATTGTTTAGTCCCTAAGATATGGCATAAAAAACTTTTAATTTTTTTATTTAATGTTATCTTACAAAATTGCCAAAAAAAAAAAGGCGCTATATACTATTCTTCTAATGTATACTGTTTAATACAAATTTTGGTTGAATTTGGTTAAATTGTTTAATATAGTATATGGTAAACTTACCTACATTATTTAGGACACCACAATTTGAACATTGTTGTGTGGCCCATTTAAATCATGAAAGTTTACATGCCTTTCTGTAGCATTTATGGTGTTCATAATTTGGTACATATTAGTTTAAATGTTCCAGTGGAACATTTGGTGGGTATTGGTCGATTGTTCCTTGAGATATAACATAAAACCAGCATAATTTTCATATGGCGATCTTCATAAATGGAGTACAAAAAAGTAATGTAGCACATTCGATTATTGTATAATATACTGCCAATAAACAAAGTTAAATTAAAATAGATTAAATACTTAAAATTGTTTCCAGAGATGATAAAAACTTGTGTTATTATCATACAAAATGGACAAATGATATTCCATGTAGATACAGTTGGAAGTTGTAATATCTACTGCCAGCATACAAAGATAAGTTGGAATTGATTACATGGTTTAAAACATGCAATTTTACATCATCTGCCTCAGTACTACTTGTTTGCCATATTTGATAGGAATTGGTCAATCCTAAGGTATGGCATAAAAACTTTATTTATTTGCATGGTGTTATCTTACAAAATGGAGGGAAAATGATGCTCCGTGTAGACACAGTTAATAGTTGTAAAATATACTGCCAGCATACATAGCTAATTGGCCACTATTTTAAAATAATTGCGTAACATGCTTAAAACAAATCACTTATCATCTGCATCAGAACTACTAGTTTGCCAAATTTGGTAGAATCAATTTTTTTTTTCTAACCTACTCTAAAACTAAGTGTTATATGTTAGTCCGCGGTAGGAACGGGATTATTGTGTCTCAGGGCTAACCCCTTACGCTTGCAAAGGAAGGGAAAACATGCAAGGAGACGTGCATCGCAGCAAAGAGAGATTGGGTTTCCCATGGCCGAGTTTGGCCATGAAAAACCTCCCCAAAGTACTTATAGTTAAACTACATCTAGAAGAGAAAGGGAAAAACCCTTTCGATAGGAAAAAATTAAAAATTGTTACATGCATTATGAGAAAATGCTACAGGAGAAAGATAGGTGGATACCATGCTCTTTNAAACTAAGTGTTATATGTTAGTCCGCGGTAGGAACGGGATTATTGCGTCTCAGGGCTAACCCCTTACGCTTGCAAAGGAAGGGAAAACATGCAAGGAGACGTGCATCGCGGCAAAGAGAGATTGGGTTTCCCATGGCCGAGTTAGGCCATGAAAAACCTCCCTAAAGTACTTATAATTAAACTACATCTAGAAGAGAAAGGGAAAAACCCTTTCGAGAGGAAAAAATTAAAAATTGTTACATGCATTATGAGAAAATGCTACAGGAGAAAGATAGGTGGATACCATGCTCTTTATTAACGGGAGAGGAGAAACTAGTAGAGAGGTGGCTGGGCATCTTTTAATTTGCACTGGATTAACCAGGATGATGTGGTACATCACTCTGGTGAGGGGAGTGCGCGAATGTGCTACTCCCCCCGAATCCTCAGTGGATCCTGAAACCTTAAAGAAAAAACTGAATTAATTGTCAGGAGTGCCAGCAGAGCTGGCACAAGCCGACTTTTACTAATCCACGACAAGATGGTATTATCTGAAAGAAAAGATGGTTAATCCAAAAACCTAAAAGTAAATCCACGAGGACATTTATTTATTATTATCGTCCTACTAAACTAAATTATTAATTATTTGAATTACTATTTAATTAATACTAGGTAGCCCCTGACCCCTACCCTGACTGGCATGTGTGTCCCTGACCTGGAAAACAAGTGGTGGTTGAGGCTATTTCCCACCTTCCACGAATTCCCACATAACCAGCCTGGGCAGAGCGCCCATGTACTGGTACTTTTAGTTACTAACATCAATTTCAACTAATTAGTTAACTGCTGATGACTGCACTAATTCTAACCTTTATACTAAGGTTAAATAGGCTACAGATAATGTAGTCTGAGCCTTTATTCTACTTATCANTGCACTAATTCTAACCTTTATACTAAGGTTAAATAGGCTACAGATAATGTAGTCTGAGCCTTTATTCTACTTATCGTTAGACATGGATGGAAACATAGTAATATATATTCTTAAAAGCTGCGCAGAGGCAACATAATTGGCCTGGCAGTGTGTTACACACAGGGCTAAGGGGGCCTGTGCGCTAGAAGCGATTTTGGTCGCTTATAGCGCTGCGTCAAATCGATATCATAATCCCCAAGGGCAGTTATGAGAGGATTTGAATGTTCCTCTGTTGATTTATAGAAAGAATCGGTATGCTTGCGAATTACTTCGTCCAGNCAGTTATGAGAGGATTTGAATGTTCCTCTGTTGATTTATAGAAAGAATCGGTATGCTTGCGAATTACTTCGTCCAGTTTGTCTATTTTTAATTCGGTGTGCAAGCATCTAACAGGGACATACCTGGGTGCATCTGCAGCCAATCTGAGGCATTTATTTTACAGCACCTACAATGAATTTAAATGGGTTTGCGCACAGTATTATATCATTGCCTGATATAATCGGATTCCATTTTGCTGTGACAAACCTGAGCCGCGAGCTAGAAGAGGATATAAGGCTGACATGCGTGCATAAGCAAGATTTCTCTTGGCCTCCACATGTCGCCGCCATGTCAGCTTTTTATCCATAAGAAGGCAGAGGTTAGAATCAATTAATTTTTTACTGAGATNTCCACATGTCGCCGCCATGTCAGCTTTTTATCCATAAGAAGGCAGAGGTTAGAATCAATTAATTTTTTACTGAGATATGTCATAATAACTTTATTTATTCATATGGTGCTGTCTTCCAAAATGGCCGACAAAAGTGGTAATGTGTTGGTATATATGATGCTTGTAACAAAAACTTTCAATGTACAAAATTTGTTTGGCCGTCATTTTGAAAATAATTGTACCTACTCAAGTTCAATCACTTAAGTTTACTTGGCCTATCATAGTATGTATTACTTATAGGCTATTCATGGTAATTTGAACACTTTTGGAAGCCCTCTAAACTGGAATAATAGTCAATATATCTTATTTTAGCCTTTGACGTTAACTTCTGAGTGTGGTGGAATATTCACACACTCTCTCACTCACACACACACACTCTCTCTCTCTCACACTCACACTCACTCTCTCTCTCTCTCTCTCTCTGTGAGAGAGAGAGACAGACACACACACACACACACACTTACACAGCAATATTTATTAAAAATGTTTTTTAAATGATAAATAATGACTGGAAGGAACAAGTAACTAGAACTTCAAACGGACTCACTTTACCATGAACGACCTATACCTACCAAATTTGGTGAGAATTGGTTTAATAGTTTTTTAGACATAATGTAAAACGTTTATTTCTTAATTTTCTGCTATTTCCCAAAATGGTGAACCAGCAACAATATCCATCTCAAAATTTAATGCTTATTTGATGCTCTGCTAGCATACAAAATTTGGTTTAAATCTGTTAAATGGTTTCAAAGAAATATCACCCAAAATTTCAAAATAGCTGCCATTTTGAAAGTAAATACCCGACGTGGTAGAAAACTATAAGAGTCAGGTTGTTCTTACTAAGCATTATTTATGTACCAAGTTTGGTGGAATTTAGTTCATGTGTTAAAAAAATTGATAAAGTACACACACACAGACAGGAAAGTGATCTCATAAGCCTGTCTTTCCTTCGGAAAGTATGGTAAAAACACAGAAATTGTTTACTCATTCTAAAACCGCATTGTGTTAAAAATTTTGGTAAACATTTGTGTTTATTTTGATGAATGACGCTTTCTACACATTGTCGATTTTGCATCATCACGTGCCCCCGAGGAAGGCGAACCTCGACTGGCCACCTCAAAGGTCAGCAACCACATAATTATAGGAAGTCATGTCAATAGCCCTGCCACTTGTAAACTTGCTAAGAAGTAGCCGCGGGCATGCAAGAGTTTGCCGCTAAGCGAGCGTTGGATATCGCCTGCATCCAGGCCAAACCTCTGTGCTGCCACCCCGCCAATAGATGGCAGCAGCGGCAGCGCCCAGCCCAAACCTGAAAAGAGAGATGGCCGAAGATTACCAAAAGTGAAAGTGAAGTAAGCATGTGGGAACCCTCCAATTACCAAAAATATAATGCCCATGCACCCTGAAGAAACGCCAGTTGAGGCGAGGCAGTTCGCCCTAGCACCTCACAGTGCTAGGAGACTCTGCCAACCCCGTTCCTTCCTGAGCAGTCAACAATAGTTGTCCACGTAGCTCACCTCAGCACAAGTCGTGCTAAGGCCCTCTACTGCACAGCCACAGTCCACCTCAGGACTCTCCAAACTCTACAAGTCTTCTATCAGTTCTTCAGCAGACTACTCCTTCCCTACCCCAGCAGTTGAAGAGTCGTTTCTACCCCCTGACACTTGCAGTCAAGAGTCACCACACCTGACACATACACCACATGTGGTGTCCCAGATCAGTTCATTACTACAAACAACAATTACAGTCTAAATGTTTTCANCATAAACGTATAATGCTGAAGTTATGAGTGAAGGTGGTTTCTAAACCACACAGAAGTAAAATCATAAAAATGCACTCGTCCTTACTCGTGTTGCAACAAGTATCGTTGGATAGGTTATTCCAAAGAACCCTCCATAACTGCTTGTCTGCAGGCTTAGGTAGCAGGTTCCGTGGAAGTTTCCACGTGAGCTTGTACGGAAAATTTTATCGTGGCATACAGACTTATGTTAGCTTGAAGTCGAAGAGCAGTTATCCTCCAAGTCTATTTGTGCATTTTTGTGTGTTTCATCAAAAAGGCTGTTCATGTTGAGCTGGCCTCTGATCTGTCNCATAAACGTATAATGCTGAAGTTATGAGTGAAGGTGGTTTCTAAACCACACAGAAGTAAAATCATAAAAATGCACGCGTCCTTACTTGTGCTGCAACAAGTATCGTTGGATAGGTTATTCCAAAGAACCCTCCATAACTGCTTGTCTGCAGGCTTAGGTAGCAGGTTTCGTGGAAGTTTCCACGTGAGCTTGTACGGAAAATTTTATCGTGGCATACAGACTTATGTTAGCTTGAAGTCGAAGAGCAGTTGTCCTCCAAGTCTATTTGTGCATTTTTGTGTGTTTCATCAAAAAGGCTGTTCATGTTGAGCTGGCCTCTGATCTGTCGACGAATGTGTTCCTACCTGTCTACAAGCATTTCCTTGATCGCCGAGGCCGATATCCCATCATCTATAGCGACTGTGGAACCAACTTTATTGGTGCCCACAATCAGCTGCGGGAATTGCATGAGCTGCTCATATCCTCGTGCTCACCAAACAGCTGTTGTGAACTACCTATCGTACCTGGGTGAAAGGTACCTAGTGTTCAGAAAAGTCTGGGAATTACCAAGGAAATTTGTGCAAAGTCAGGGAATTTAGATAAAATACATTGTTATAAATGTATTTAATAAGAAAATAAATATTGGATTCTAGCTCTTCTGCTAGATGGCATCCCTTGAATCATACTGTTACTTTACTTTGTTCCACTTTTATAGGAACATTTATGAGCCTGGGGACAATTTTGTTGCTGTATGTGTAATCATAACTATTAACCCACGTTTTCGTGGCTAATAAAAAAAAAAAAAAAAAAAGAGCATACAGCAAGCATTGGCATAGTTAAAAATATGATTTTAGGTGCAAGCATAAGATTTTGCAAATAAAATATGCACCGAAAAAATAATTTTAACACTTTAGTGGTTCTCATTAAAATAGTACATTGTCTTTTGTCTTTGGCTCTGAGATAAGTATTTAACTTGTGTCTCACCTTTTCCGCATGCCATCTTTGTATGCATATTTTATTTACGAGGCCACGGTGGTGTAGTGGTTAGACTACTCGCCTCCTACCTAGGCGAACCTGGTTTGATTCCCGACAGGGTCACTCTTGGATTTTCATATGTGGGAATTGTACTGAGTGATGCCGCTAGTTGGCAGGCAGGTTTTCTCAGGGATCTCCCATTTACCCCTCGTCTGCTCTCGAGACCTCGATGTTAAGCGTTGCCCAAATATCTTCATTCACTTTTTTTCTTCTTCTTCAATATTTGTTATTGCATAGGAAAGCACTCATAAAAGAAGGTTATGTTAATGCTATTCATAAAAAATTTGTAATTNTCAATATTTGTTATTGCATAGGAAAGCACTCATAAAAGAAGGTTATGTTAATGCTATTCATAAAAAATTTGTAATTTATTAGGTAACAAAAAATATTTATATTTTTGCAGCATATGTTCGTTAGGGAAATGTTGGGGAATTTGTTATAAGGATGCTGTTAGCCACTCTGTGGGTGTCAGGTGGCACTTGAACCCTCTAGCTTTTCCTCACTTTGGCTGTAGAAAGCCTGAGTAAAATCATTCAAGTCCCACTTGGAAGGGTTATAGGAGTTAAAATTCTCACCACTTATATGCTATATCTCTTGAGTAGTGACTCCAACAACTTTGGGGCACTTACCCCAGACCACTTGACTCTTGAGCCCCTTGTTACTGTGCCTGTGCCAAACACATGAGAGATTCATCTAAATTGTCTGTAACATTGGCAGCTCGTAATGTCTCTTTGGCGATGGTGGCATATCGACTATCCCCATACTCTATAGCAGCGCCAGAAGTGGTAGGAGCTGAAGAGATGGCCCACTCACTGTGTTATGAACAGTACATCAGGATAAAAAAAATAATTATTTTAAGAGAAATTTAATTTTTGTGTAAATCTATTTTTGAACCAGTCCTGCAACTTTTTTTAAATTTTTTTTTCTGTGTGTGCATTAATGTCACTTGCAGTGAAGGCATAATGCAGTATATGTACAAAATATGCCAATCAGGACACTATAGACTCACTATCCAAGTCGGACACTGAATTTAATAGACTAGTGATATTGTACTATTACATAAAAACTCAGAAATATCAGCTACTCACCATGACATGCAGGAAACATTGATAAACTATGTGAAACACAGTTACTTCCATTACAAAGTAATTGAATGAGAAAAATTATTGTGTTTCAAAACAAAGGTTTACCGATAACTATATTCTGCACGTGCGTATGTAGAGACACTGCAAATGTCTTAAGTACTAAAGGTGGATTTTAAATATATATATAATAAAATAAACATTGAAAATGCATAATCTGAAGATATTCCTTTTAAAATTCATAGAAAAGTCAATTAATTAGCTACACCTACTCAATGAACTTTTCATTTTCTTATTTTTAAGCATTCGGCCCCAGGAATTTTGGGTGAAATAAATAGAAATATTTAATAACATCTTTGGAATCCTAATAGTGTCTTGTGATTCTTCCACATTATAATCCACTTAATTTGAGGGCCCGGCCATCATCCTTTTCTTGATGAGACAAGCTCAAAAGCCACAGTGTGTCCGGCGNAATCCACTTAATTTGAGGGCCCGGCCATCATCCTTTTCTTGATGAGACAAGCTCAAAAGCCACAGTGTGTCCGGCGAGTGGGAATGCCCTGCCACGAAACTGCCCTCCTCTAACTTGGTTTTTGAAATGTATTATTTCAGGGTAAGCAGAACATTTAGTAGCCCCAGAGAGCATGTGCCAAAATATAATACACTGCCATCAACCTACAGCTGAGCAGACACCAGTTTAGTGCTGGAATTGAGCTTCCCTTTGGCCAATCTGCAATTTTACTAGTGATCATCTCGAATACTCATTTGTTTACAGTTGACAGTCCACCTTTACTTATGTGATAAAGCAAAAATTTGCAGCAGATTAGACCTCTCCCTCCTCCTGGATTTTTGCATGTGGGAATCGTGCCGGACGATGCCGCTGGTTGGCGGGTCTATGGGGTCTCCCGTTTCCCCCGCCCCTTCATTCCGGCGCTGCTCCACACGCATCTTAGTCACTCTCATCGACTCTCAAGGCCTCACTGTTAAGAGCCGCCCAAATCTCTTCACTCTTTCTCCCCCCTCCCCCTCCACAACTGATGCTAGAGCATTACTGGCTATGCAGACGGTGTAGACTAAACTGGGCAGGGTCCCGAAAACATTAAATCCCTTGACAGCCGAGCAAGACAATAAAGATTTATATTACTGAAATTCCACGACAGGAACCACAAAGGTCCTGCCAAATTCATAAGAATTGCAGCTGCACAAATGTGACATACTATGTGGAGGAAAGCAAAACATGTGCTATTAAATGAAGGATAATGATTACACATTGCAAAATTATGGTGAATTTGTGGTAAACCTAGAGGAACTAGACAAATTACTACCAACAGGATGTCCACCCACAGGGAAAAGCTAGGGNGTGAATTTGTGGTAAACCTAGAGGAACTAGACAAATTACTACCAACAGGATGTCCACCCACAGGGAAAAGCTAGGGAATTTCATGTGATAGGGAATAAGTAAGTAAAATGTCACTGGATTTTGACATGGGTCAGGGTAAATGTAAATAATTGCTATTCAGCATAAGGTGTTAGTTGTGTGGATACAGGATAATGTAATTGTGAGCATTTACATTTTAAAATTTTAGTTTTAAAATTTGTGTATTTGCGATAATACATCTTGGCCAAGCGACATAGGGCCTATATTACATGTAATGAGCACTTGTGTGAGGTCAATAATGTGTATTGCGAGAAATGATTGGGTGAACAAAGCATTGGCCATGCTTGCTTAATCAGTTGGTGTAATTTAATTCACCTCACTGATAGCATACTTGTTCTGTCAGCGTTGAAAAAATATGGTATGGGAAAGTTTCTGTCCTGAAAATAGGTCAGAGAAAATGGTAAAATTCTGCCTGGAAAATAGGGAAAAGTCTGGGAATTCCAAAATGGAATTTCAGTTGACACACTGTGCCAAGATGTTCTGGAGACACTATGCATAGTTTTGTACAGTCAAACACAGTGGGGACACTAAGAAGTTGATTTCTTCACCTCAGCTGGACCCACGTGTTTCTTTTGACGCGTGACGCTTATTTGACGTAGATATAAACATGACTTCACCTCATCTGTATGTGTCATCACGTTATCCCTGGCGGGGTTTGAAGCCCAAAATGACTTGCTATGAGAGCCTACAAGTACGCCCCAATTTTTGGGAACACCCACAGACACGTCAGCCAAGATTGTTCGCCCTTATGTCGGACGTCACACCACCCCCTCATGTGTGATTGAGGCTAGCCAAACAGCAGAATTACGCTCCTAAGCTCGCGCAACCAAGGCAACCCAGCATTACAGAGGCGCATAGTTCGGCCGAGAGATCGCGCTAGAAAGCAAAGCTTCGCCCAGGAGGAGCAGCTCGCCGACCTGGAACCCTCGCATTCCAGACGAGCCCGCGGGCAAGTAGAATATATGGCCGTGCACTGCCGAGGAACATCAGTTGTTCTCCAGCAGCTCGCTCCACCACCTTGTGTGCTGGGGCTCTCTGCTGACCCCAATGTCTTCTCGACCTACCAAAAGCCTACCCTTCTGGTAGTTTTAAACACACACTACCCGTCTGGTAGTGGTCCTCGAAGTCCCTTCTGGACAACGGCATTGAGATAGTTGGGGACAGTTGTTAAAAGCTACGTAGCCACATCTGCTCTTGTTCAGGTTAGACCCAGGTCCCCTTTATGTGGTTTACTTCCATTCANTCCACCACCTTGTGTGCTGGGGCTCTCTGCTGACCCCAATGTCTTCTCGACCTACCAAAAGCCTACCCTTCTGGTAGTTTTAAACACACACTACCCGTCTGGTAGTGGTCCTCGAAGTCCCTTCTGGACAACGGCATTGAGATAGTTGGGGACAGTTGTTAAAAGCTACGTAGCCACATCTGCTCTTGTTCAGGTTAGACCCAGGTCCCCTTTATGTGGTTTACTTCCATTCAGTTCCTGATTAGCTATGAGGTAGTACGGGCCACCGTGTTTATTCCTCATGGAATAAACACATTTTCTTTCAAACCTCGTGCTAATTCACGACTTCAGCCCACCAGGGTAAAGAAGGAGACAGCGTCTTTGACAAACCAATTACCGAACCTAGAGTAGGATTGCGGGCTCCCTTAACCAGACGCACGTACGTCGTAAAAAAAAACCCAGTCAACAGCCACTCGTACTGTGCACCTGGTGCGCAGAAGGCAGCGCCACAACCACTAGCAACACAATCCAAGGACTGTCACTCAGCTAATCCAGCAGATTCACTCCATCCACCATGCTGAACTGATGCCAGAAGGAGAGAGAGACTGGTTCTGGAGGACTGCCCACCTTTGGTACACCCAACATCTTCGTCGGACTAACAGGGTAAACCCACTGCTCCAACCATCGCGTTGAATTGTCGCCGGTTGGAGTAATTGGGTACAACTCTGGTTGGTTTGGCCTCTCCTTGGTTCTACACCTAGCTACGGAATATCGTTGCCTGTTCTCTCGTGAGGCAGATATTTCCACCTACCTGTATGCCGTATATCCAAAGGAGTGGTACGAAGCAGCAGGAAAGGGAAGCAGCTGCGGCCTCCAAAGCTGTAACCCAGCCCCAACTGCACTTAGCAGCATAACCCCTCGGGAACAAGGTCAAGCCGCCTACCAGCTGGAAAGGCCTCACCTCCCAGCTCCCTCCTACTTCTTATTTCAGCTCAAGACAGCCGGCCGACCACACTCGATTGTCACCGATCTCCGACAAGAACGGCCCATTTCACTAGGGATGGCGAATCCCTGGTTCCAGTGTCGCCGGACCAGCAGCCCTCCCCGGGCTCAGCGCAGCACCGCCAGCCACAGTACCACCGTCGCCCCAGGTCATGGCACTTGTTCCAGTCAACTTCAGCAGCAGCTGGGTCAGCCGCCACCTCCAGCACAGGTAAACCTGTGGCTGTGTGCCACCCAGTACGCAGGACCGCTAAGCCACGTTTGACTTTGTACCATGCCGTCAAGCCACTTGTCCTGTATTATATACCGGCCGGGGCTCTGTCAGCCGTTAATGTCAGCCAGTTGAACCACCCGTGTATCTGACCAACACGCCAAAACCTTGCCCAACCATGATGTTGCAGTCAGCCACCCGACGTCACGCGTCACTTTGTGGATATGTTACATCAATGCAACCAGCCCAAATTGTAGTATGTTCAATCAACAATACTTACTTTAACAAGAGTGCTGTTAGCCCCAAGGAAATGGAAAATAAAACATATTGCACAAGGGCAGATGCTGCCATTCTTGGTATTGCAAGCATGCCAGCTGTCAGTAAGTTAAGATGAAGTTTACTGCTGTGCAGTTGAACCAAACTAGTAGGATAAGAAATGCATTAAAATTTACGTCCTGTAATGACATGCACATCTGCATTTCACCTTTTAGCATGGGTGCCATCTGCTCCCCTTAGCAAAAAGGAATGTTACGTGAGCCTCTTGCAAGCCAACAACAGTGCTTTCTAGAAGCATGCCCTCATGATTTGTACTCCATTTGCAAATACAGATTATTGCATCACTCTGCATTTAAAATATCATCTTTTGTACCATCTTTAATCAAATTTTGAAAGTTCTTTATTAGGCTTGAATAACTTGGTGACTTGGTCTTATTGTCGGAAACTATGACATTTTTTCCTGCTGCATCAAATTTGTAAGAACACTTCGAACAGCATCACATTACCTAAACTGTTAAAAGTTGAACAAGGCCAGTGTAAACAATATTACATTTTCAATTCTATACCTGTCAAAATTTTTTCCCTTGCAAAAATATTATAGAAGTATAGTTTTAAAATCTGTTATACAAAATATGTGTAAGACTATACTTGTGTGGAATTAATTTGAGAATTATGGTTTGTGTATATCAGGCCTAAGAACTGCAATTTTTCCATTTTATTTCTTCAATTTGGATAAGAGCCACTGAAAATAAATTCCTAAAATACTCTATACTTGTGATTGTATCGTCACAGTGGTATGTGATGCGCAGGTTAAGTGGCTTTTTAAGAATGTTGGCAACACTGTTTTGTTTATTGTGTCACTGTGATTTTATATTATGTTGTTTAAAATACATGCAGTTTATTGTATTGTTTCATCCTTGTTTAGTTTTAATGTAAATTTGCATTTTATCATTTGTGAGCAAGTATTAACATAACTAGTTCCATAGGTGGCCACTTGATTTTGCTGCAGTCTGGTACAGAGTAGCTAGCACGGTGTAGGGAGCGGAAGTTGCCTTCGAGCTGTGGTCAGTGGCAGTTGTTGCCTGGCGGTCATCAGCCGTGGCAGTTGTTCCGTGGTCGTTGAATGTGGACGTGTGTGCTACGGACTTGTACACTAATGCTGGGCCACATGTCGGTTGATTAAACTGACAGAGGGCTAGAGTCTGACACTCAATGACTGATGTTTCGTTAAGGGCTCTGACGTGGGTCCGGAGTTATAAATGGTGACTATAGGAANAATGACTGATGTTTCGTTAAGGGCTCTGACGTGGGTCCGGAGTTATAAATGGTGACTATAGGAAGTTCATCAAGAATTTTGACGAAAATTGCAACATAGATGATGGCAACTGCTATTGACCTTGAGATGGGGCCGCGGTGGCTGAATGATTCGCATGTGGGAATCGTGCCGGACGATGCCATTGTTCGGCAGGTTTTCTCTGGGATCTTCCATTTCCCTCGCCCTTTCATCCCGGCGCTGCTCCATACTCACCTAAAATCACCTNGCCCATTTCACTAGGGATGGCGAATCCCTGGTTCCAGTGTCGCCGGACCAGCAGCCCTCCCCGGGCTCAGCGCAGCACCGCCAGCCACAGTACCACCGTCGCCCCAGGTCATGGCACTTGTTCCAGTCAACTTCAGCAGCAGCTGGGTCAGCCGCCACCTCCAGCACAGGTAAACCTGTGGCTGTGTGCCACCCAGTACGCAGGACCGCTAAGCCACGTTTGACTTTGTACCATGCCGTCAAGCCACTTGTCCTGTATTATATACCGGCCGGGGCTCTGTCAGCCGTTAATGTCAGCCAGTTGAACCACCCGTGTATCTGACCAACACGCCAAAACCTTGCCCAACCATGATGTTGCAGTCAGCCACCCGACGTCACGCGTCACTTTGTGGATATGTTACATCAATGCAACCAGCCCAAATTGTAGTATGTTCAATCAACAATACTTACTTTAACAAGAGTGCTGTTAGCCCCAAGGAAATGGAAAATAAAACATATTGCACAAGGGCAGATGCTGCCATTCTTGGTATTGCAAGCATGCCAGCTGTCAGTAAGTTAAGATGAAGTTTACTGCTGTGCAGTTGAACCAAACTAGTAGGATAAGAAATGCATTAAAATTTACGTCCTGCNAGTTAAGATGAAGTTTACTGCTGTGCAGTTGAACCAAACTAGTAGGATAAGAAATGCATTAAAATTTACGTCCTGCAATGACATGCACATCTGCATTTCACCTTTTAGCATGGGTGCCATCTGCTCCCCTTAGCAAAAAAGGAATGTTACGTGAGCCTCTTGCAAGCCAACAACAGTGCTTTCTAGAAGCATGCCCTCATTATTTGTACTCCATTTGCAAATACAGATTATTGCATCACTCTGCATTAAAAATATCATCTTTTGTACCATCTTTAATCAAATTTTGAAAGTTCTTTATTAGGCTTGAATAACTTGGTGACAGAAGCCTTATTGTCGGAAACTATGACATTTTTTCCTGCTGCATCAAATTTGTAAGAACACTTCGAACAGCATCACATTACCTAAACTGTTAAAAGTTGAACAAGGCCAGTGTAAACAATATTACATTTTCAATTCTATACCTGTCAAAATTTTTTCCCTTGCAAAAATATTATAGAAGTATAGTTTTAAAATCTGTTATACAAAATATGTGTAAGACTATACTTGTGTGGAATTAATTTGAGAATTATGGTTTGTGTATATCAGGCCTAAGAACTGCAATTTTTCCATTTTATTTCTTCAATTTGGATAAGAGCCACTGAAAATAAATTCTTAAAATACTCTATACTTGTGGTGATTGTATCGTCACAGTGGTATGTGATGCGCAGGTTTAGTGGCTTTTTAAGAATGTTGGCAACACTGTTTTGTTTATTGTGTCAGTGTGATTTTATATTATGTTTAAAATACGTGCAGTTTATTGTATTGTTTCATCCTTGTTTAGTTTTAATATAAATTTGCATTTTATTATTTGTGAGCAAGTATTATCATAACTAGTTCCATAGGTGGCCACTTGATTTTACTGCAGTCTGGTACAGAATAGCTAGCACGGTGTAGGGAGTAGAAGTTGCCTTCGAGCTGTGGTCAGTGGCAGTTGTTGCCTGGCGGTCATCAGCTGTGGCAGTTGTTCCGTGGTGGTTGAATGTGGATGTGTGTGCTACGGACTTGTACACTAATGCTGGGCCACATGTCGGTTGATTAAACTGACAGAGGGCTAGAGTCTGACACTCGATGACTGATGTTTCGTTAAGGGCTCTGACGTGGGCCCGGAGTTATAAATGGTGACTATAGGAAGTTCGTCAAGAATTTTGACGAAAATTGCAACATAGATGATGGCAACTGCTATTGACCTTGAGATGGGGCCGCGGTAGCTGAATGATTCGTCTGCTCGCTTCCCACCAAGGCGAACCTGGTTCAATCCCCAGCCGGGTCACTCCCGGATTTTCGCATGTGGGAATCGTGCCGGACGATGCCATTGTTCGGCAGGTTTTCTCTGGGATCTCCCATTTCCCTCGCTCTTTCATCCCGGCGCTGCTCCATACTCACCTAAAATCACCCTCATTGGCTCTCGAGACTTCGGCTGTTAAGAGCCGCCTAAAACTCTTCACTCACAACTCACTTTGAGACATCTACATGGCAATGAGATATTACATGGAGGACTTAAGCGGTGTTTCTGTCGGAGCAGTAAGTGCAAGCGGCAGACCGAGTCGCTGCATGGGCGTATCACAGCAGTGGTGACTAATGAGCCGCTGGGGCGTTAAAACGGGAGCCAGCACGTTGAGGTTCATGTCAATGTATTGAGAGAATACTTCTGTCATCAAACTTGCAGGTACTGTTCTGACATAGTTACAATTACACCCATTATTTCCTAGGGTGTGTTCAGATGCAGTGGAATATTAATTTTTTTGAGATACTGCAGAAGTGTTTTGTTAGTACCGTAATTGGGATTATTTTGCTACACCAAACCATATAAATGTTACGTCAAGTAAACATGATAGCAGGATCCATCTTTTATTATAGGTTTAAAGTTCCAAATGTTTCAGCACAGCTCAAAAGTATCTTCGCGAGACTGATTTGAAACTGTTGGGAGGGGGAGGGTTATGCTTTAAAGGCTGAAACACATTTGACTCTCACAGCCCTTGGTTTGGCAGTTTCGTGCTATGTTCTATATTCAAACCCATGTCTTTCCTCCTAGTATGATATTCCTTACCTATTTGTAATTCATCAGATGTCATACTATCACAATTGTTACCCATTTTTCACATGACAGGAATTTTGTATTTGTGATAAAATAGTATCATGTAAACTTAGTCAGTTCTTTTTAATTATGGAAAAAACAGTAAACATTTATTTTATGAAACCCATTCATCTGCTAAGTTCCTATTATAACACGTGTGTGCCTGCTTTTTTTTTTTTCGTGAATTATCTGTTACTGTTACCTACAATAGATGTGTGAATTATTTCCTTCTGGAGTAACAACATCTAATTCATCATTTAAATCTTGGTTCATGCATATTCATCTAGGTTATCAGATCAAAAATTTATTCAACAAGAAGTGTGATGTGGTCAGTTCAGGTTTGGTTAGCACAATTTCAATTTCCATATAAGTTTCTAGTAAGTTGGAATTATGACGCTAACCAAAATTGAATTTGCCTGGAAATTTTTCAGGACTGCAATGTATAACTGTCGGAAAAGTAGAAGTTTGTAATATTAAAATATTAAAAGTGTAAATTACTATTTACAAAAAAAAAAAATTAAAAGTAAGAATGAATATCTTTAGCAACAATACTCACAATTGCAGGGAAGCAGTTCTTGTGTTTTTAATTCTTGCGGTCAAAGGGAAGTTCAGGCTAATACTGGATGGTGTACCACCCACACATTCCTCCTAGTTTTCCAAGCAAGCCTTGTGTTGGTTCTGGGCCGTTTTTAAACTATACCTCAGAGGCGAGTGGAGACTGCCCACTACTGGAAGACAAGACCTGAACTTTGTGGTGCAGATTGTCTGTTGGCTGTCATGAAAACAGGTCTGGTGAAAGGGAAAAGAAAGAGTTCCCCCCCATCCAGGAAAGGAAGTATATAAGACAGCATAATCCACAGGTCTTTGGCTGTAACCTCAAGTAGTGGGTTTCAAAAATTGTACTCGTTCATTTATTTACAACAGCGAGAATGCTGTCATCACTTCGCAAGAGGATTTAATTCTACTGCATTAAGTTGTAAATGATTGTCCCAGTACCTACCCTGTTTGACATTTAGAAAAATTCCATGTTGGTATTATTGTATGACTGTACGAGTTATCCAAAATAATGAGAAATTTTTTTGAAAGGGTAATGATTTCTCTTTAAATGATTGTAAAAAAAAATATGTGTATTCACCACATGCCAGTGTTGTAGGTTCTCAATTTTGTTAACTGCTGAAATGTGGAATGGAATGCATTTTCTGTATCATACAGCAAAAACATTTATTTGTAGATATTCTTTGATCACGGAGAGAAAAATAAAAAATACAAAAGTTTGCAACTTTAGTAGTACATGTAAAACAATAAAAAGCCATTTTTAATTCTTACCCTAACTAGTTTGCACGATTATTATGTTTTTGTATTCCATATAAAATACATTATACAAGTATAAATTCATGTAGTAAACATACATACAATAATATACAGTTCTATAGTTAATATTTTATAAATAACCTGTAAATAGTATCACAGACCACTGATAATATGTCAGTGTCTAATTAATGACTAGTTTGATATACAATTTCCAGTGTCGCACACATTTAGAACAAGCAAATAAGATAAATTACAGAACACCACTTTTTTTTTTTACAGTTGTCTGCTATTTCTTGCCATTCTAATATAACCCTTTCATCAAAAATTTCGATTTTTTTTAATGCATCCAAAATTTTGTTATTGTATTCAGAACAGATGAGTGAACTCGGCGACAGAGCTTCTCTGCGTACAGAACATTGGAATTTTAGTCGTTCAACATTTTCCTCATTCCTCAAAGCATCAATCACACTAAATATTGCTTCAAGACTTATTAGAACATATTGTAGTCTTAACAATTCAATACAAATGCACTGATAATTCTTAAAAAAAAAAAAAAACTACTAGCTGAACAAATAAGTTCAAAATGTTCACTAGTAGTCCACAAATAATTTTCTTAAAGAAGCGCACAAGTAAAAGCTGATGCTATGGCTCTTTACGTGTTATATATTTTACACAATATGTTAATAGAACAGAAAAAAAAAAAATACATCACCTTGCAACAGGGCTTAACAAGAAAAGAAAAAATTAACAATAGAAAGCTTGCTGTCATTGAAGCATCCTTAAATAACAATTAGCACAGTTATCACATAATTTACTGTGAAGGGCACTATGTCCCCTGGTACATCATCACATTAAAAACTAACCACATAACAAATGTTAAAGTAATGTTCGCACCAGATGTTTTACAATACCTGTGGCAAAATTAATTGCGCCTTAGATGTGTGTACAAACACAAATAAAACAAATAATTTTTTTTCTTTTTAGACAGGTAGAGTTTTCCCGCTGTATTTACAGTTTAGGAAAGCAATTACGAACCATTACATATTCATGTTCAAGAGCAAAAGGAGTTGGGGGG
>NQII01001214.1:48946-70647 GCA_002778355.1 Clitarchus hookeri
TTTCACTCCAATCTTTACTTTTTTAAAAAATTAAAAATATTCTTGATGTTTTAAACTGTGAAGTTTAAGACTGTAATGTACTGTATGTAGTCATTAGAAGTGGTAAATTTTTTTTAGCACAAATTATCTTAACAGCTGCTAATAATTTTTCCATGAACCCTAATTTCTGTGTATTTGCTCAAATATTGTGTATTACAAAAAATTCAAGATCAGTAAGCAAGTTACAAGTGTGCTTCTGTTAGCGTCCTTGTAATATGAATAGTCGCGCGTCGATACTACAAGAAACATTCTGTAGTCGACAGCTGTGTGTACATTATTATTAAATGCATGGGTTTGCACCCAGAAACAGATCCTTTAAGGCTTCAAAACCCAACTCCCACACACTAGGAATTAAGATACGATCAATCAGTGACGGCCAGATAATTGAAATTGCAGAAAGACTGTATTGTACCTACCGTGATGTAAACCGTTCTTGTATGTTTCAAACATTATCTGGCAAGTACCCTTACAATGAGCTATTGTAATCACCAACAGCACAGTTTACCATTATCAAACAATAAATACAAATTTCACATACCCACTGCACTGTCTTTGAAATTCTATTAAGTGGACTACTTCAAAGCAAATGTTTTATAATGATGTGGTGCAGAATGCAGTACATTACAGTTTTAAAACAGCACATCTTAGTTTTGGTGGTAAAGTAACATATACTGATGTGCGTATGTAGTTCAAACACCTTAAACTTGTTTACACAATGGAAACAAATTTGCATGCCCNAATTAGTACCTCGCCCAACAGCACAATGGAAACAAATTTGCATGCCCCATGTTAAAACAGCAGCTACAGTTTTCTGGCAGACATTTTTTTTAATTTAAAAAACTTTAAGTTAACATAAAATGTATTTTAAAAAGAACATACGTACATAACTTTATCACTGTTTAGTATTTAGTATGCTGCACTATAGTGCATCTCACTATTAGATTGCAGTGGGTAGCTAATCAAACAATTTTATATTTATACACTACTATACAATGTGATGATTTGTTACATATTCCTGTTGGTATTTATTCTTCTTTTGATGCAGCGTAGCTTCTTGACTGTTGGCCATTGTCATCTGGTAACAGAGCACGACATTTACCCTTTACTGCAATCTTCGAGTGAGATGCACGTTAATTGTTCACAACCCATACAAACAAAAATAATTTTAAAAGAACTCTGAACAAATAGATGCGGTAGGATTTGAATGCAAATGCGTTTTGTATAGTAGTGAATCCTAATACCACAACTAATAAAATGTCTTCAGTTGAATTGTAATGGTAATCTTGCTTTGTATCTTCCCTTCTTGTGTTTAAATACATTGTTTTTTTTTATGGCATGTGTACTGAGCACACCTGCACACCATTTTTTTAAGCTACATGCAAAACTACCACACACACACGTGGTGGCCATTTATACTGAAGCAGTTACACTTGCACTACACGTGTATTTGCATATATTGTTATACTCATTCTTTAGATGTATTCAATATTTACTGTCTGCAAATTTCTTGCTGTTGCATTTTCATCACAAACTATGGATATGCATACGTCTTTTTAACATACGTAACCTCCCTACCTCAAACGAACAACTACAGACCATGTGTAAAAAGTGTTCAATTTTTGATGATATGTTCTCCATGTGACTTGGAAAAAAAAAAAAGTAACAAGTAGAAAACAGAGGTTGGAATATCACAAAGAAAAGACATACAGTAAGCCGTATTAATACAAATAAAATGATAAGGAGGTACTCTGTAGGACCACTTAGGTTTGGTAGCTAAATATCTGATGTCAACAGATGAGATAACAATTGGCATGTCCAGCTAATAGAGTCACAATTGATTGGTGGTAACAAATCTAAGCAACACATAGTTTGTCTTTCATGTCAATTTTCAATCTAACAGACTTCATTGTACAATCATCTTGCAAGTGTTTATGTTTGTTACTTGCAATTTAATGGTGGAAATGTTACAACAGTCCTGGATATCATCAGAAAAATGACCCTACTTTCAACCAAAGTGAGTCTCAGCTGTTGACCTGGTCAGCACACACTAAAATACTTGGTCATTTATGTACTGAAGCAGATTATTCACCCTTCTTTACATACTTCCTTTGCCTTCCAAACGCGTCTGTCCAGCATACACTAACATCCGGCCACCTTCCATCCCGATAAACATTCAAACTCAACGTGAGTCGCTACTTCAAACATTAGTTCCAGCTACTCACATCTTGCATTGTCATGGAACAGTCTTCTTTACAAGCAGACTGAATCCTCGCTTCATTGAAGGAGAGCCGTAGCCATTTTTGAAGATTGCAATTATTCTTCCTGAAAAAAATAACATTCAGAATTGCATAAATATGTACTGTCAAGTAGCATCAGACTCAACAGATTCGTCAAATTATTGGCACAAAATATGGAGGGATGATGTGCCAGTTGTGTTGGCACTTGTTTCATGTCATTGTAATTTTATTAATTTTCATTCTAATTTAATTGGTACTACACAAATTTTTTTTTTCTATTGGAATGTGCTCTAGTTATGCTTAATTATTTTTTTTATTAAATTTGAGCGTGTGCGCATGCACCCCCTGCCTCTTTTTGTAATAACAGGAGCACTCCCATTATTTATGCTTTCAGCAGTAAAAACCCTAGTCTACACAGGAATCCCACCTTCCATTTCTGTGCCATCCTTGTGTTGTAATGAGAGTACCTACGGGTGCTGACACGAAGGTGCTACATAACAATAGCACAGAGGAAGGATGCTTCCCCTCTCCAAATTTGAACTTAAGTGATACTCTGTATTTCCACCTATTCCAGGATAATAATCGGCTTCTCGATGTAAATGTGGAGGAATACAGAAGATGTTACTACATGCCAAACATGGATTTTAAACTGTTTGCCCTTTTTTCTCCTCCTCTCCCTTTTTTAGATAAAATTTTTACATAAAAAAATACTTTTCAAATTATCTTAATCTGTGATTGATGTTGAATACATCTACATACTTTTTTTGTGCATTCTGTTATTTTATAAAATTTTTCTGTTGATATTCAACTACTGCTAGTTGAAATTGGGAAGCAACTATAAATCTTGACACCAGCAGTAAAAGTAAATGTCACTTTTGCAGCCTACTAAACTTTGGTTGTCCTGGGAAAGTTTTTAGGTTTTCAGGTATCTAATCTGAGAAGGATCAGGTGACATGCATTTCATTGTGGACTCTCTTCATATAGCACCCTGAATTCAAGACTAACGTAACTCAAAATGTCTTATATACGGTAAAAGTGAGTAAAAGAATTGGATGTTTTTTAAACTTATTAAAGTACTGTGTCAGCGAAAGAATTTGCAGTATTAAAACTGAAATAATGTAGCAACATGCTATTCAATCCTTTTAAAACACTTGTATGTGAAGATATGAAATGTTAATGTTTGAGAATTAAATGTTTTCCAAAAATCAATGCTAATTTACCTGCCGTACAGACAGTAAAAGTAAATAGAATGTTGCAACAGTCTTTTGCTTTTAAGTGATTGATATTATCCTCCTCCTGACACAAAAATTGCAAGAACTCAATTTTTTGATTTATGATTGTCTTGCATTCTTGGTGCGATATATGCAATGGCAATGCCATGTTGTATTATGAAAGAAACTAATTTTTTAAATACGTCACCCAACAGTGCAATGGCATAAAATTTGCCTGCCCATGTCAAAACAGCATCTACAGTTTGCTGGCAGACATTTTTTTCTTTAAGAGACGTTAATAACTGTTTGCTTCCTTACACCCTGTTTTCGTGACCACCGAGGACAGGCACACTATCCCTTTAATCAATTCCAATATTGTGAGTGACTGCAGCCAAAATCAGTGGACTGTTATTTCTGACTGAAGTTTGACAACTGTACTGGTTTTGAAACTTTTTTTTTTTAATGAAAAATATTAATGAGGTTAGGATGGAAGGATGGCATGATCGCTAAAAGTTCATGGATGTCAGAAGGCCCTTTTGTTTTGTATGTCTACTAGCTAATGTTCACTTAAACAAGTGCATCAATAGTTTTCTCAACTGGGCCCATTTTTTCAAAGAGTACATATGAAAGTATTTATTAAATTACCTACTTTGCAGTATAACAAAACAAACAGTAGGTAGGTACTGCTACACCATGGTTATGCTCTGGGAATGTGCAACTTCGTAGAAGAAATCTTTATAGAAGTTATATTTTCCCACAAGATCAATGTTAAATGTTGGGGGGCCACAGTGATGTAGTGGTTAGACTACTCGTCTCTCACCTAGGCAAACTGGGTCCAATTCCCGGCAGGGTCACTCCCGGATTTTTGCATGTGGGAATCGTGCCGATGATGCCCCTGGCGGATTTCCTCAGGGATCTCTCATTCCTCCCCGTATTCTGGCACTGCTTCATATTCAAGTTGCTTCACCCTCATCAACTCTCAAGACCTCGTGTTAAGAGCCACCAAAATCTCTCCACTTTAACGTTAAATCTTGTAATTAGATTTCCAAGAATACCAATAATTGGTTATATACATATAAACTGTGAACTATATGGAAAAATGTAAAATACATTATTTTTTGGAAATAAAGACGACAATGAAAGTGCTTCTACTTTTCATATTATTGTTAAGTTAGTTAATTTTCATTGAGAGAGAAATTCTTAGGCAGAATTTTTGAGCAAGTTCCTCTTGGCTACCTTAAGTCGAGAGCAATGTGAACATATGCAGCTTTTGTAGCAAAAACAGTCACAAATTTCTAATAACGTTTCACTGAAGCAATTTTGTGGCAGCGAATAGGCATACATTTACTTATATCATAATCCTGCAATAATTACAACTATATTAACAACATTTTTATTATAACACATTAAATTGAAGTTGTTTCATAAAGATACTTTTAGAATGAATTTAGGATTTATTATAATGTCAATATTATTGTTTTATAGAATGTACATTTTAAAATTGAATTTCTGCCTATCCCAAAGTTGAAGGATTGGTAGCAGAGAAATTTATGTTGATTGCAACTTGAGATGTTTTGCATTATCATATTCTAAATATACCTAAGAACATGGAGAAAGTCCTCCACTTAGTTAAGTTGGTATCCTGGCCAGAAGTGAGTGACTGCTGGTAATTACCTGTCCACGTATGATCTTGCCCAAGCACAACTGCATGGCACTCTGAGTCGCGTGTGCACATCTCAGCTGCCTCCAGCTCGTTGAACACAGAGACCACACAACTGACTGCAGAGATGGAGTTGTGACAGCGGTAGTCGAACTGGCCTGGCAGGTCGCTGTCCGGAACCTTCTCGAACCCTGCACCCCAGTCAAACTACACTCAGCTTGAGGAAGGAAGTGTAAATAAGTATGACTGCAAAACAGGAGAGGTTTTCATATGTTCAGGGTCCAGACAACTTTATCTTACAGTATTTTATCAGTGCAGTCTTGCATCATGTTTATTACATCACACAGATTAAGTCTTCGTGCTTCAGCATGTTCACATTTTTATGCACATGCATTTTACACACAAACAAAAGAAGCCAATCTTGAAGGTTCTGTGAATAAATTAATAACTTGCACCAGTTTTCCTGGCAACTTGTAGGGAGAATTCTTTGAACTTGGACTGTAGTACCAACTGCGGCTATAAATTTAACTATACAAATTGTTATTATCTGAAAATACTTTTCCAGGGATGCAGTTCCTTCTGTACAAATCTCAAAATGTGGCACACTTTTGGTAGAAGCAATTATAATTCTCGTATTCCGTCTTTTCTGAACTTAATACTACAAAATCATTCTCTGTGTAAGGTAGTTTAAGTGATAACCACCTTGCAACTGATAACTCACATAGTCTCACGACTGTACCAGTCCTTCAACCCCAACTTTTGACTACAACACCTATAACTGCATCCCCTTCACTATAAAAAAAATGACAAAAATGTGAAATGAATTTTTACTGCTTATAGAGTGGCACAGTCTATTAACTAAATCATATAAACTACAGGAGGCATATACACAAACCTCATTTGAAATATGCAGGTTACAAGCTCCCTTCTAGCTGATCTATGCCAAAAATTATGGCTAGATTTTTTATTATTTCCTATTTAGCCATTTTGTACGGAATAAGACATGAAATCATACTAAATCCATGTGGGATTCATATATAAGCTTCTGGGTGCTCACGAATATCAAAATAAGTGTCAACATTAAACTGGATCACACACTCCACGCATGTTGGATGAACAAATGATGCATTCACATTAAATACTAGAGGATGTTCATGGTTAATTGAGCACTTTTGAAAGCCCTGTTTAAGATATACTTTCTTCTCATTTTGTATCATTTTCTATATGTAAAATTAACATTGCCATGGACTGTCTCTTCAGTTCAACATCAACCAACTGACGCTGTGGAATTTTTGGTACAGTAAATGTGTTTATAATATTCACATTCGTATTCTTAATGCATATAAAATAAGAAACACTGACTCTGCTAGCCAAACATTATGCTCTCAATACCACTTCAAAAGTCTGAGAACTATTTACATTGATTTAATGCCAACTACTGAGTGCCTGCATGCTGATGTGCACTGTAACTCATATGACTCATATGTAGATACGGGCAGTGAATTTTTTCACTTAACCGTGAACAGCCTTTAATAGTTAATGGTATGCAAACTGCCCCTGCTAGAGCAATAAGTAGGCAGGCAGGCAGGCAGGAGGCTCTCTCTCACCTAGGTTGCGGACGGCTGCGGTGGGCGGTCGCGGCGCGAGGTAGCGTCCCGACACGAAGTGGCTGACGAGGCGACGCGTGGCGGCGAGGATGCGGTCCGTGTCCCAGTCGCCCGGGTGCGTGTAGGCGACCAGCAGCTCCTGGACGTGCGGCTCGAGGGAGGCCGGCGCACTCAGCGGCAGGAAGAGGCGCACGAAGTGCCGGCCCGCGTGCCAGATGTTGAGGCGCTCGTTGTGGCCCTCGCAGCGCCCGCCCTTGCACCGCAGCCTGCAACAGTACCGGCCCTCCTCCACAACGTCGCTCCAGAGAAGACAGTTCCACGCACCGCGCTACCTGTCGCTCAGTGGCGTGTTGCAAGGTAAGCTGGTGCTTGCTTTGACTCAGCGCACCCACCAGTTACCAGAATGCAGCCGGGATATTGCTGCCACTCACGGGAAAGCGGCGACTCACCCATGCACCTGCTGTGACGTCAACTGCAATACTACGTTTAAGTGGCCGATGTGGAAACGATTGGATATAGCACAGAGAAAAACACAGCTTACCTTGCAACAGATCACCACACGCCGCTGATGTTGCTTGAATTGCGTTGCAGTGTGTTCGAAATCCGCGTTTTTTTTTTTTATAAAACCATTTAACTTGTTCCCATTATTCCTATACACGAAAATAAAAGAGAAAAAACTTGATACGAGGTACGAATATCACGCTGAAAACATCACGCACATTATAAATACTATTCACAAGCCCTCCAATATATCTAAAAACGACTTTTTCACACTGCTGTATTTAAAAATATACAGATGTGAAACTATCATAGGGACCTGCGTTTAGCTTTACTTCATATTTCCCGTCAATAAAATTAAAGGGTCACCCCCTTAAAGTCCCGCAGGTGCACGACGAGAAAACTTCACGCCAGTTCAGGAGCTTGCGCATAGGAGCGATGGGGCACTTGATGTACGCGACTTTGTCGCCCTTATCGCTTCCGCGTTTCTCGCCCTTGTAGGCGCACAACACCTCCAGGTAGACGACGCCATTAAGGCTCGGCGTCACCCAACATATCGGATGCTTTCATTCCTTGCTCATTCAAGTTCTTGTGAAGTTAACTTCAATAAAATAAAATGCTACTACAGACGTTTAGCTTTTTACCTTTGCTGTTCAGACACAAATTCCGAAATATTAATGAAAATTTCTGTTACAAATAGTGTAATATAAACTAAAACATTAGTACGTCCCTGCCTTTTTTACAGCTACCAAATATGTAGTAAAATTAAGTACAGAGAAAATAGTACTTAACCACTCGTAAAATAAAATGTTTTCCACAGACATAAATTCTCAATAATTAATCTGAAACTGAAATTGTGACACGAAAACGAAGAATTCCATTGGCTACGTGTATTCGCCAGAAGAGAGGGCGGTATTTGACTCGATCAATCAAAATAATGTTCATTACTCCGGTACTGAACGTCGGAGTCTTGACTCAAGGGCAGGGACCGAAGACGGGTAGCAGTTAACAGTCCAATCACGAAAGTGGATTTGAATCAAAGTGTTTATACAACAAGACAGAAACTCTTTTCGCAAAAATCTGGTGTCCCCACATCAGTATCAAATCACAAAACAATTGTTTTGATGTAGCCTAACTTTCTTCTTTCGGAACTAAAGGAACGATGAAGGATTTTTGTTATGACTTCGCGTCTCATTGGCAGAGTGATTACTACAGACGAATATAATCAAGAGTGAGGACGCAAGCGGTATGACCTCTATGAAAGAAGATAGGCGGTATTTGAACTCGGCTCATCCCAAACACGAGCCTGCATCGTTGCTACTACGCTACCTCGCTTGCTGACATGAAGGATATAAAAATCAGATAGTCGTGGGCAACAGTAGTATTAGTAAATGTAAATCTTTTAAAATCAACGTCTGGTGAGTGGTGCTTTGCAGAAACAAAACATAGCTCATAAATAAACCAAAATAGGGATTGGATGGAGAGGTTTTTTTTTCTTCCTCCAAAAATTGGAGGTGATAATCCCATGTTTAACGATAGCCACACTGATGTTCTAAAATATACTGTTTGGTCTCCTCTACTCGCACACACTATTGAACATTTGAACTTTAGTGTTGATGTGGTGTCAACTACCAGCTGTTTTTAACTCTTCGGTAAAACAGCACAGAAAAACACCAAGGTGTATAATGATGATTAATGTGTTCATGCTAGCTGTTGCTAGCACGACTGTTAACAGGCGTTTTAAAAATATCTTGACATGTGAGTCAATACTTTCCCGTAAAGTCACTGTGTATTGCTCATGCCAATACATAGTGCACATTCATTAGTCTGCGGTTTTCAAGTCAGCAGCTGAATGCAACTGTAGTTCTATGGCGCTATGTTTGTGCAGTTGGGGAACCGCCCAATTGATCTGGCGTATTTTTAAATACCATGTTCACGATTCGTGCCGTGCCGGAATGCAAGGGCGGGGGAGAACGGGAGATCCCCGAGAAAACCCGCCGACCAGCAGAATCGTCCAGCACGATTCCTACATGCGAAAATCCGGGAATCGAACCCGGTTCGCCTAGGTGGGAGGGGAGTGATGGCCGCGTGTGGTGGAGTGGGGAGTGTACCTGGGGGTGTCCGGGGTGGTGGCGTTGACGAGCTGCGGTATGTCGCAGTCGTCGTCGGAGCCGCACTCCGGCTCTTTGACGCCTATGTCGTCGACGTCGGAGAGCTTGAGCAAGCCGCCCACCAGCACGAACTGCTGCCGCCGGAAGTCGTTCATGGAGAGCGAGCCGAGCGGCGAGTGCGCCAGGTGGTGCAAGATCTGCGCGATGCCCAGCGCCAGCTGCCAAACACACAACAACCGCCCCAGCCTCTTAAAAAGATGGCCACCAAACAATTAATTATCATATATATGTACGAAATATCGTCCAACTTGTAGACATTACTTGTATAGTCCACTCATGGTTACTTTCAACTTTTATAAATCCCTGCCAAAGTTCTACTTCCAGGATATCCCTCCGCCTCATGCAAACAAAGCTGACAAAATTACACCAGAAGACCAACGCGCCGCATTCGTGACCACTCACTGCAATAACCTTTTACATAATAACTATTTAGAACTAGGCATTACCAACAACCCTATTATTTACCTGTCTTTATTCATGTTAGTTATTAATGAAATATTGTAATTTATAGACCAAAAATAAGGTACTTATATGTTGACACAAGTATAAAAAGTTTGTGATACATGAAGTATTTAAGGAAGAAATTAAACACGTCTTACATGGTGTATTTTTTCAAAGGTTTGATTCAAAAAGTGTGAAGAAACCAGTCGCAGTGGTGGCTGTTGCCGATGTCCTCACATGTACCGTTGTTGCACAGTTCCTCCTTGCTCATTACGAGCGGGGGCAAATGAGTTTTCTCAGAGTAGTCGCATGTTTTTCTTCATCCTTGAAAATATGTACAGTAGGGCCTTGATAATCCGAACACCAAAAATGTTCACCCTGTTCGGATCCGAACGCTCCGTGGAGAATCTTTAATTAGGCATTTTTTGAAATGAAACAAAGATTTTGCGAAATTAGGAATGTACTATAAAAATAACATATTGTCATTCAATCAAAAACGTAACTAATTACACTTTAATATTAAACTTTTTTGAATAAATCAAGAATAGTAGTTTGTCGGGAGGTATTGAGCGACATGTAAAATGCTTTTTCTCTCAATTTACGTAAAAGCATCTTCTCTGGCACAGGAATGTCCACTTGGGTCAGCCCATTCTAAGCATATGTTTAAGGCAGATACGACATTAGAATGGGAAATGCTTGTGTTACTTGCCTTATTATTTTTTCGTCAGTAATGTGCTCCTGAGTTTCATCAATGTCATCATTGCTTGACAAGAAGTTGGCAATTTCAACCTCAGAATAGCCTCTGTTACTGAAAAAGGCTAAAGGAAGATCATCTTCGGGCTCGAAATCGTCGTCACAATCTTCTTCGACGTTTAGCTGGGGTGTCCAGGATTTTTTTTATTAGACTTTAATTTAATTGACGCCAACGTTGAGCTAGTGAAAATACTGCGTCTTTCATAGTGGTTTTATTGAGGACATCGGATACAGAGCATTCAGGAACCAGTTCTTGCTGCGCAAAAACTTGCTGTAAAAGTTTTTTCTTGTAATTCACCTTTATATTCNAGAGCATTCAGGAACCAGTTCTTGCTGCGCAAAAACTTGCTGTAAAAGTTTTTTCTTGTAATTCACCTTTATATTCTGGATAACCTTTTGATTCATTGGTTGTATGTGAGTTGTACAATTGAGTGGCATGTACACGAAAGAAAAATTTTCATAAATGGAATGCAAGTCTTCATCGAGTGGATGCGCTGGCGCATTATCAAGGAGTAAAATTACTTTCAGCGGTATTTTTTTTATAAAAATTTCTTTACTTCGGGAATAAAAGTCCTCTAAGCCAGTCTAAAAATATTGATCTTGTAACCCACGCATTCNATAAAAATTTCTTTACTTCGGGAATAAAAGTCCTCTAAGCCAGTCTAAAAATATTGATCTTGTAACCCACGCATTCCTTTGTCCCGTGTAATGAACTGGTAACTTTCCACTGATGCAAATGCACGCGGTCTTTGTGCTTTGCCTATAACCAACAAAGGCAGTTTGTGTGTACCAGCAGCATTCGCGCAAGGCATAAATGTTATTCTCACTTTTGATACTTTAGAACCTGGAGCTCTAACTTCTGATCCAGAAGCCAGCATTTTATCGGTATAGTTTTCCAATACAACCCAGACTCATCGGCATTATAGATTTGCTCTGATAATGTCCATGAATTTATCTTGAAATGGCTTTACGGCTTCTTCATTATTTGACAACTTCTCACCAGTTATATTGAGTTCACGTATGCCATGTCTTTTCTTGAAATTGTCCAGCCAAACTCTACTGGCAGCGAACTCTCCTCGTCCAAGCCTTTCATGAAAATATTTCGCCTTATCGATCAGTATGTCGCCTGACAAAGGAACNCAGCGAACTCTCCTCGTCCAAGCCTTTCATGAAAATATTTCGCCTTATCGATCAGTATGTCGCCTGACAAAGGAACGTTCTTTCTTGGTTGTTCTATGAACCATGTAAACAACGCATCTTCAAGCTGTGGATTCTCGGGCTTTTTTTTTTTTTNTTCTTTCTTGGTTGTTCTATGAACCATGTAAACAACGCATCTTCAAGCTGTGGATTCTCGGGCTTTTTTTTTTTTTTAAAGTTTTTCAACTATTTGGGCCCTTTTCCGTTCTCACAATATACGATTGTATCTTCTCTTCCTTGCTCTCAATATAAAAAAATTGTACACTTTCCAACGTTATATTGCTGCGCAAGAGAACTTAAACACCTTTTATTTTATCTAAAATCTCGCATTTCTGAGAAATAGTTAATATCACATATTTTCTTTTCTTCGATGTTGAAGCGATGACTTAAAATGCACAAAAAATGTACTGACGAGATATACAAGCAATGCAACGGTAAACAAAATGGCGGAACGACAAACACTACGTATGACACCTAAAATGCACGTCACGCGACTGGTGAGTGAGCGATGCGGGAAGGGCAGGGCCTTCGGATTGTAGAAGCATTCGGATTAGCTTGGGTTCGGATTATCAAGGCCCTGTTGTATGTGTATACAGTATTTAAAATGAAAAAACTTTTTTAGCTTGCTTTGTAAAACTTGATTCCTATCGTAAAGAAGTGCATGACTGACTCGGCTGGTATGCTACTCTGGAGCCTGACTCGACTCGCGACTAGTGAATGTACTATCCCGTGGACTCGCTGAGACCTGCACAGTGCCTACACTGTCAGTCGACCACCTGGCTACCTTTCAGATTCTCGAGATGCTAGTTGATCACGCAGTGTCGGACAGGGTGGGTACGTTCCACTGCTAGCGATGCGGGTTGTGAGTGTTGGCTGTGATCTGAATTTGACAGTTTCATTCCGATAGGTTCGTAAGGAAATCGTTTGCTATTCTGCCGTACTAGCCAGGACAGCCTGGTCTTGATTAGCATCATCTAACACGACGCACAACACTCGATGCTTGTGCAATATGTGCTGGTTGGTAAGTGCTTATAGCTAGTTTCCTTTACATTTCATTTTTTATATCTGTTTGCATCGGTATGTAGCAGTGTCGACTTTTAAACTCCCCCTGCTTCTCGACTCTGTCATAGTATTTATTTTATTTTAGTCTAAAGTGACGTACGTTGCTCGATGCTCGCACATTATGCGTTGGTTGGTAGTGGAATTCGTGCCCCTCTGTACTGTAGGTCAGAGGTCAGAGGGTGTACGTGAGGAATATCGTTTGCTATTCTGCTGTACTAATCAAGGCTACCACGTCAGTTTTCAGATACATGGTCTTGTCTAGCAACGACTGATGTTATGTACTGTGCTCGTCGCTTGTGCAATATGTGTTGGTTGGTAGGTGATTATAACAATTTTTCTTTTTTTTTATGTTTGCTGGCATCAGTTCTTCGCGACGGTATTTTTTTTTTGGTCTAACATAATGTACAGTGATCGTTGCTCGCGCAATATGCATCGATTGGTAGGTGATTATAATTATGTTCCTTTGCATTTTTTATATCAAATCATCAATATGTATCAGTGTCATCTCTTGCATGACCACTGGTTTAAATGCATGATGTTTTGTGGCATGCAAAGGAACACACACATTACAAGTCGTGTAATGCATCTTCAAATCATCACCGCTGGTAAATAGTACACTGCACTTGACATATTGTCGAATTTTTTTGAGGTTGCTCCTTGTGAACATAAGTTATTTTTCCCGTTGATGGGCGTTCCAGGTTTTTACTAAAGTTCTCGTCGCAATAGCAACACTGGTATCGCTATTATGGACAGTGGAACTATCGGCTATTATTTTTTATATAGTATACGTCCGATGCGACATCGTACTCTCAGCGTACTTGCGTCTATGTTGAGCCTTTATTATTTATTATTATGTGACCTAATTTTTTAATGTATGGGCCGGTTTTATATGTTGCACGAGGTTACCCCAAACCATGTGTTAGGCTAACGCTTTTTATTGCGACCTTTTGCCCTCACAGTCGAACCATACCGCTGTAGTCCCCTGTGCTATCGGTACCGTCGAGCTGCAGCCCTCATTGGCGGTTGGATCGACACCTCGTCTGTCTGGCATTTTTTGAGCTAATTGCACCGAGTACTGCATGCATGGGCGAGTGTTCTGCATGCTGCACGTCGGAATTCGGTCACGTGTTTCGACAAGAGTGCTGTTGACTGAAGAAATGAAGATGGTGAGAGCATCTGTGTATTGCTCAAGCAGCCGCCGGTAGGGACCCCGAGTTCGAGATTTTACACTATAAAAAAATATTAATTCTCTTTCAGACTTAGACACTCAATTTCTTTACACTCGTTCATCTTTCAGTGTTGGAGGTGCTTTGTTTTTCTTTTGCTGATGTTGCCCGCTCCCGATGTCTTAAATCAGCTCCTGGGATGTGGTGTGTCAGTAATGGTAGCACTACCTTGAAAACATCCTAGCTATGGGAGACAGCCAAGAATCTCTTCGTCTTGTTGCAGATAGACAGATAGGTGTTTGTAGACGGATTTTATTTTGTTTTGTGGATATGCGAGAAGGAAATCTTTAGGAAGGTATGCAAGCTCGGTATCTTAGTCGAGTACTGCAAGTGATTTAATATTTCCATATGCCATGACAGCCGATAAAATTTTCTGACCACTAGAACAGTATCCCATAATTTTCGCTATGTCCTCTCAACGAGAAAAATAAGTTCTGAGCGATGTGTGGTGGTGGTACGAACTGCTTTTTATAGACCTAAAAGAGAGTAGGGTGGACAGAAGCGATATCCTCTACCAACAACAGTTTATTCTAAGCGATATTTGAAAGAGATGTGCTAATATTTACAGCTTGATGTATTTAAACGAAATAAATTTTTACCTTGTGCTGTATAACTGAATTCCTCTCGTAAACGCACATGCATGTATAATATGTGATTGCGGTGGTTGGTAAGTGCTTATAATTATTTGCCTTTACATTTTATTTTTATATCAGTTTGCATAACTTATAACGCGTAGCATTGTTGACCTTATCGTTCCCACAATTCACAATGAAAATTGTTTCGCCTAACATAACGTACAGCACTCGATGCTCGCGCAATATTCACTGGTTGTAAAATGCTTATAACTATTTGTGTACATAATTGTTTTTGTTTTTCATATCTGTCTGCATCAGTGCGTAGCAATGACGTTCCTCTTGCATGACTAATGGTTTAAAATTTATGTTTTTTTGTGGCAAGCAAAGGAACACAGTCTTTACAAGTCGCGTAATGTGTATCGCACTTGATGCATTGTAATTTTTGCGGTTGGCCCTTGCGATCATGTCGGCGTTCATTCTAGCTTTTACTAAACATCCTGGCATGATAGCAACACTTGATATCACTATTATGGACTGTGGCTCCATCGGGTATTTTTTATATATTGTGACTCGTTATGACATCACACTCGTGATGTACGTTCATGTATGCAAGTCCTTTATTGTTTATTATGCGGCTGATTTTTCATGTACAGGGCAGTTTCATATATTCTACACATGGTTTCCCCGATCCTTGCGTTAGGCTGACGGTATATTAACACGTACATGTTTTAGTGTAACCTGCAACTACGTATGTCTTGCTATCGGTACAATTGTATATCGCTTTATTTTTCAGTATATGACTTGTTAAGGTTACCAAGACTAACGATGACTCGGACCACCGGCCCTTGTGTACGACTAACACCATCAGTCGAACACATCATAGTCGATTTCGCAGTGCTGACCCCTCAGTGCTGCCTTCATGCAGTACCGACGCCGAGCAGTTCTGTTTAACAACTGGTCAGTTTTATATGGTTGTAATTATTTATGTCACCATATAGCCGGTCTAATACGAAGCTATGTTGTAATTCTCTCTGTAGTAAGGTAGAGGGAAATCAGTATGCACCTATTTGCTAGACGAGTGCTTGCAGGCCGATGCGTATATGTGTGCTATTTCAGACACTCTACATGCAACGGTAACTTTACGACGCGCCTGTATGTATAACTTTATTTTCTTTACATGCGTGGATGATTGTTACATGTTCCCAAACTTCAAAGGTTTGAAAATGTTGACCAACTATGCTTGTAACAGGGCTTAAGGCCCACTTCCTCTTATCTCCTTGATTGCAGTCGGAAGTGATAACTGTGATATCAATTTGGTGGTCATAGCATCGGAGGGTGGGAAATGTCGGGAAACTATGCTTATAAGAGGGTTTAATGTGTACTTTTCCCTACCACCCTGTTTGTCATCGGAGGTGATGCCTATTATATGAATTTGGTGACTACAGCTTCTGTGGGTGGGGAAATGGTAGCCAACTATGCTTATACGTGGGCTTAGGGAATACTTGCACTACCATCCTGTTCGTTTTCGGCGGCGATGTCTGTTATGAATTTGATGACTATAGCTTTGGTGGATGGGAAATGGTGGGAAATTATGGTTATAAGTGGGTTTAGGGCCTTCTTGACTCTGCAGTACTTTTCGTCATGGGGGATACCTATGTTATGAACTTGGTGACTGTATCTTAAATGGTTCGAAAATTACATCCTGCTATGCTTATAAGTGGGCTTAGGGCATACTTGACTCGTGTGTGCAGTGCGACTCTAGGCTATGGTGCGTCGGCAGGCTTCGCTCTGTGTCGCGCAGGTGGAATGCCAGAGCATGAGACTCGTCCCCGCCAGGACGTCAGGTGAAAGGAGACCATGAGGAATATGAGAAAACCAAGGTGGAATGACAGAGCATGATGAGAGAAGTTGCATGATGGGGCAATTAATTCGAACATTCTTCAGGCAAGATGGATGGTGCTGGCATGGAATGATAGAGCATGAATGTCAGGGTAAAGGATAGCACGGAGAAAACCCTGGGGACCTGGAAGGGATAGTATGGAAAAACCCAGGCGTTCTGGTGGGGACCTGGGAGGGACAGCATGGAGAAAACTTTAGCATTCTGGTGGGGACGTAGGAGGAATAGCACAGAGAGAACCCAGGCATTCTGGTGGGGACCTGGGAGGGATAGCATGGAGAAAACCCTCCATGCGGAATGCAAGAGCGTGAAGTGGGGACATCCGGTAGGAAGGAATGAGAAAGCGTGAAAAAATAAAGGAGATCGGGAGGACTCTGAGAAAAAACCCCACACAGAATGCAAGAGNGACTCTGAGAAAAAACCCCACACAGAATGCAAGAGAATGAAGTGGAGACATCCAAGATGGCCACAATTTTCCATGAATGACAGAGCGGCAGGTAAAATCCAAGATATTCGACGTTGACACGGAATGACAGATCGGGAAGACTGCAGCACCGCAGTCGCCTGCCCCTGTCTCAGAATCGGCTATTTCTAACTACTAATATGGCTAATAAAGTAACGGGTTTACGAAAAAAAAAAAAACTAGTTAGATCTGCGATTTTGATATGAAGCAAAATTACTGGGTAAGTTAAGCTGTGGCAACATATAATAACTTTATCATGCTGAATAACTGCTACAAATTTGTTCAAAAAGTCTTACGTAAGTAAAGTAAGTAACCATTAAAGCAGTTTATTTTTAAAACAATATTTTGTATTTACCCTAAGTCGGTCTTCCCAGGACAACTGAAGAAGTCTGACGGTGTCCAAAGGATCTCCGAGTTCCGTGACCATTGCTACTGGACCAACAGCGTCAGGTACGCAAGATCCCAGTACCTGCAACACAGGCAACGGGATTAATGTACACATTACATTTATAATACATCTAGGATTTCAACATAAATGTTAAATATTACTTTATAACTCAACCTTTTTTTTCCTTCAAAACATATACAGTTTAACTTAAGAAGCCACAGTACAATAAAAAGCATACAGCATTATGATATAACAGAATCTGACATATTATTATAGTTTTTTGCTAATCAAACACAATTCTAGACAGGCCATTAGTAAAATCCAAGCAACAACATTGATACATTTACGTCTACGTCGAACTGTAGCCCAAATAACCATCCTATCCTGAACCTTTTTTTATTCAAATAATATTATTTAATTACTTTACACTGTTATACTTTTGTTACATTATGTTGTTGGGTTAAAACTGATGTACATATTACGACGCTCCATCAATAATGATGTGAGCAGTAGCAGTTACGACCTGCTTATATGTTCTTGTAATATCGTACCTATTGCTGTATGTATTTTTTAATATTTTTCCGCAGTCAATTTTTTCCCCCGATTACCTTTAACCCAGTCACGTAGTACCCTCGGAATACACGATTAATTCGATGTTCATAATATTACATTGATTGACAATTTCGAATTCTGGGCAGGCATTATTGTGGGAGAAAGTTTTGTTTGATTTCAACCGGTCACACACTAATTCAATTACAATTCTAAATTATGGTCGGATGAAGGCAAGAGGTACAGATAGTGCTATAATACTAATTATTATTTAAAATTGATATGTTTCTAGCTGTAGTTTTACTGCCATATTTTCCAAGATATATAATGTAGGTTAGTTATAGAATTAGTTTTATCCAAAACTAAGTACAATAAAAATATATGTGTGCGTGTGTGTACGTGCTATTCGCGGTAAAGTGAGCACATTTTAAGGCCCTCTTAACAGGCATTAACCACTAATAAATACATTTTATTGCAGCCTCAGACCTTAACTAAGAGTGGTGAAATATATACACATGGCAAAGTTTATATTAAAAAAAGCGAACAAAAGACATTGGCTTAAAATGAAAATTTTAGCAGAGTCTTGAAATGTACTTACTTTACCGTGAATTATATATATAAACACACACGCACACACACAGGTGAACTCTAACGACAAACTTCGGCAGGTGATTCCTCATCAAAAATAGGTCAAAAATATACACAACCTAAATCTATTCCGGAAAAGTGTAACCACCCTTGAAAGTGTAGCTGAAGCAGACTTTTATTGCTCGTGACACAGCCAGAAATGGAAACCAATATATACGTTTCTAGATAATGCATTATTGAATGACTAACTGCAAACCATAAAAAATTGGTTGCGAATCTCAACCCCCTTTTTTAAAAACCAATAGACTGGAACCCCACAAGTGCATTTACAAATGTAACTATGTTGGTAGTTCCTTGAAAATTAAGAATCGACCATATATGTTGAAAAACTTCGCCTTGAGTTTTAACCCTATATGCCAACGTTTTCAAGAAATTAATACATAATGAATTTCATTGTTTGCAGTGCTAGTTAATAATACGTCAATTTATCGAAAACCGTGGCGTTTAGCGTAAAAACACAATACAGTTTTTTTATTTACCATGCACGGCAGATTACCAAGTCACGGGAAGAAATAAACTGTATACAATATGTTTCTCAATATTATGTCGAAATTAAAACCACAGCATCTATGGGCTAATAGAAACAATAAATACTAGTAACAAAAGTTTTGGAAATGTCATCTAGTATTTTTTAATTCAAGTTGAAGTTGGGCAAAACAACGCAGGGAGTCCGCAACTTCTCGTACCCGCGTGCATTACAAGTTGCATATCACGAAGGCGAACGGAACTGGCGCGCCATGCGGAGAGCGCCTGCACATAGGCCACCACACACGCGAGGTACATGGGCGCCGCTAGTGGTTTACTCGCTAGTACGTTACTAAAATGGGGAATGAGCAGTTGGGTGGTAAAGGTTGCCAGAAGCGATTGCATTTTATTTCCAACAACACACAAACAGCAGTATTGGCGACGTCGTGACATAATTGTCATGGTGGCTTATGCACAGGTGGTCGCCGCATGACGCACCAGTTCCGTTCGCCTTCACGATATGCAACTTGTTGTACACGCAGGTACTTGAAGTTGGACTACCAACGCTGTTTCGCTAACTTCAATTAAAATTTTAAAACACTGTATTTTGTTACAAGGATTTGTTGTTTATATTAGTTCATAGATGCTGTGGTTTGAATTTCGGCATGGTATTCGAAAACACCTTGTACAGCCGCATGTACATATAACTTAGAGCAGTGATATGCCTGGACATGCACGAAGATGATTTAACTTATTAACTACTAATCGTGATGTTAATATCAAAATGTAAAATTAATCCAAATAGTCTCCCATTATGTTATTGGCGAAATCGTCAACAAAATATATCAAAACGAATGTTGAAACTTACAGACTTCCCATATGTATTATTTGCATGGTAGCCCTAGCTAATGTACGAACAAGTATGAAAACGGAGGGAAAAAAACGCAATCAACAAGGATAAAGTTCACTACCTTTTAAATGTGAGTCAGATGTCAAAAAGATTAAGAACATCCATATATACAAATAAGTTTGATATGCATATAGACAGAATAATTATTAGACTGAACTTGAAGTGTTCATTTTGAAGTTAATAAAAAAAAGGCATTAAATAAAAATCAAATGCACAAGAAGTAAAGAAAATTTTTAATAGATGACATTCATTGTAGCTACGCCTTTAACCAAACAAAGTTACAAAAAATATAAAATAATGTGTAATATTTAAATATGTGCAAGGTATAAAAGCGAATCAAAATATTAATATTATCTCAAAATATTTTATACCATTAAACTAAAACCCTATGTGGATTATTTTACCAGTACGCGTTAATTTTTTTCTTTTAGTGTAAAATACAGGTAAATACACATATATGCACATACACACACGAGCAAACCCACAAATACGATCACACACACACACACACACACACAGGGGTTTTCCAAAAGTTTAAATGCAAATAAGTAAAAAAGTCCCAGAGCTGTGGCCAGGAAATTTTTATAACGGCGGTCGTTCACATATCACGGGAGTGAAAGTGAGATACTTGTGAAACTCCTTAACATAATTAAGTAAATTAGTTGAAAGTCCAGAGAAACGAAGTTAGAAGAGTATAGTGGTATTCATCTAAAATGTTTAACTTCTCGCTAACACGTCATATTAGACATTAACATTGGACATGAATGAACTATAGGGGAGGGGATGTAGATCCCCCCCCCTCACTAGGGATGGTGGCCACGGTTTGTGTCGAGTCGAGGGGATGTACATGGCAAAGGCAATGTGTCGGGCTTCAGATATGCAATCGGCTAAGCCCTCTTTCATACGGCGTGGAATTAAAAAGCTGAACGACATTAAGGGGGCTCAGTCTCCACCATATTGGATTTTTAGAATTTTCACAAAGTCCTGCATCACGGATTTTGTATTGCATTTTACGGAACGACACGACACAGGACATTTCTTTGTACATTTTACGAAGTTGGTATTGCTTGACTACTGTGGATAGCTTAAATTCTGTAGTCGCCCACAAGGAAAAATCACTTACTTCTTCGCAGCTGTTACTAGTTAAAAATGAATCAAGGCAGTGGAAACGTAACTACTTGATAAAGCTTGAGAAACTATTATTTATGGGCTGTAGTTGGTGATCGCGTAATTGGTGCACATGTTCTCCCTGCTCGTCCGTTTTGCGGAGGTGTCATTACAACTGTAATGGAAGGACATGCCTTTGAATGCCCTGTCCATTGCGTGGCCACCAATATTTGCTAATCTCACCCAACCTTACTTCTTCCTTTGGGTCCCAATTAAGTCGCTTGTGTGTGCAACACCCGTTAGCACCAAGGCGGACCTGACTACTCTGACATGGCATCCATTCACTGGCTGTTAGGGATGTAAAAATGTGACTTTTCTTTCTCACGAAATTGAAATGAAAGATATGATACTTTCGTGAAACTGAAACTAAAATGAAAAATAATTTCAAAACCTTAGTCTCAACGAAAGTTTAATGAATTTCATAACATTTTAGCACGTCAGTCGGCATGAGTCAGTCAGCATGAGTCGGTCGGCATGAGTCGGTCGGCAGGAGTCGGTCGGCAGGAGTCGGTCGGCAGGAGTCGGTCGGCAGGAGTC
>NQII01001214.1:71802-116411 GCA_002778355.1 Clitarchus hookeri
GAGTCAGTCGGCAGGAGTCAGTCGGAATGAGTCAGTCGGAATAAGTCAGTCGGCAGGAGTCAGTCGGAATGAGTCAGTCGGCAGGAGTCAGTCCGCATGAGTCAGTCCGCATGAGTCAGTCGGCATGAGTCAGTCGGAATAAGTCAGTCGGCAGGAGTCAGTCGGCATGAGTCATTCGGCATGAGTCAGTCGGCATGAGTCAGTCGGAATAAGTCAGTCTGCAGGAGTCAGTCGGCATGAGGCAGTCGGCAGGAGTCAGTCGGCATGAGTCAGTCGGAATGAGTCAGTCGGAATAAGTCAGTCTGCAGGAGTCAGTCGGCATGAGGCAGTCGGCAGGAGTCAGTCGGCATGAGTCAGTCGGAATGAGTCAGTCGGAATGAGTCAGTCGGAATGAGTCAGTCGGCAGGAGTCAGTCGGCAGGAGTCAGTCGGCAGGAGTCAGTCTGCAGGAGTAATGTGTATGTGTTCATGTATACTTGAAGACGATGCAAGCCACTGAAGATGTGAAATCGTGTTTGTCCTGTACGACCTCGGGCATACCTTGAACGACTGCCCACAAATGTAATGGCAAACAATGCTGTTACTGTGACAAGTCCTTCAGTAAAAGTTGCAATGCGCGGTGACATGAGAAGAGTGACTGTTTGAAGAACCCGTCTCGTGTGATTTTCAGCTTAAAAAAACTGTCTTAGACAGTTCACTCGATATGATAACTTAAATAGATGCATCAAGGCCGATTAATGTAGTGTTTTTTCGCCCACTGAGAAACAGCATGTGATGACTTCTTTACCTCCTGTTAATACACGACATTAAATGTTTGCAGACGACGAGGGAACTCGCATGACGAAGCATTACGACAATTACCACATGCAGTTTATGCAAAGCGATACATTGAAAGAACATACCGAGAACTGCAAGGATTCATCTTTTGAGAGCCAGTAAGTGTTGCCGGCAATACCTCTTGCTGCATCGATGGGTACCGATTCGACAGACGATTATGATGAGACAGTTAATGCTAAAGACGGAATGAGTGCAATATAGTTGTTATGCGCAGAATGTACATTTGCAAGACGTTCGTGTGAAATCGACGAACTTCAAAATAAATGGTCGTCGGCTCTAAATACTGATGAGCATACTACTCCTGCTGCAGAGAAAAGCAAATATAATATTGAGGATGAAACAAGGAGTGAAGACGATCATGAAGACAGCGTATATGGAAATAAACATGAAGGCTGTGATAATGTTGAAGACGATGATGGCGGTTTTCTCGATGTACTGACACACCTCTCCAACACATTTGCTGCAATGAGCGACACGAAGAGGGCAGAAGACGCTGAGAATATTGGCTACCTATTTCCCGAAGACCCAAATGAACATGTTGATAGACTCAGGTATTTGATTGACCATCAAAAAAGTGAGTATTTCTTGCGCATTGTTGAGATACCTTCAATCATTAGAAAACTGAAGGAACGGGGATATATCAAATGAGACTGTTGGCTACTATCCATGATCTGCTAACATTTGAGAAATGTAAAGATTGAATGTACAAAATAATTATAAAGATAGAATGTATATAAATTAATTAATTAAATGTATGTATGAATAGTAATGTGTGTTCAATTTCTTATACAATCCCTTCTGCTTCTCTGAAAGACTTATTAATTAAGTGGTGTAAACAATCAATTAAGAGTCTGCTTTATATAAAATTTATGTGAGTGAATGCAGGTGGAGGGCTTTAGTACGATTTGGAGTATTATGCCCTACTCGTGTCGTTTAAAATCGACTGAGTTCTATATGACGAACGAATGAAATGAGGGGAATATTACTGAGGATTGTTTCGCAACTAGTTGGTTTGCTTGCTCAGTTGGTCTGGTAAGTTGGCTTGGTAAGTTAGTATGGGCCTTTGGTATGGTCAGCTCTGGTAGAAATGTTTTGCAAATATTCTGAGAAGATTTTCTGCGAAGAGGTTAGCTACGAGACTCTTATTAGATACTTTTATTCGAGATTGTCCGTCATCGTTTGTATAGGTGGGTAGTATGGCAGGTTGGTCTTGTCGGCTGATCTAGTCAGGTTTGCAGGAACTGGTCTCGTCAGGAGCTAGTCTTGTGCTCAGTCAATCTCAGCAGGAAACAGTCTTGGGTGGAGTTAGTCCTATGTGGAGTCAGTCGTTGGCTAGTATGGTTAGTCGGCATGGGTCCTTGTTGTGACCAGCTAGTAACTGACAATTGTATGGACTGCGATTTTTCTCGATTTTTCGAGTTCAGTGTCATTGGGCAAGGTCAAGGTCAACAACCAACATGGTGGCTAAATCGACAGCTCATATGGCGGCGAAATCGATAATTTATACACTAGCGTCACATAGGTGATGAAAAAGTAAACAAATGATCAACGAAAAAATGAATATGCTGGGTGGAGTGCATTCGACAGAATGAGCTAAGGAGAGGGTGCAGGGGAGGGGAATGTTAATACAATGAGCAACATTGGTGGCGAGTCGAACGAGTGTGAGTAATCAACCAATAAAAACACTGTTGGGTGGCAAAGCGAATACGAGTAATCAACCATTGAGAAACATTGGCGAGGGTCAGTCGTTTGCTGGACATGGTGCCGAGGAAACCTCCAAAAATTCATTTTTCTTATAAATTGAAAAAAATTATTATTATTATAATTTTTTATTATTTTAACTACCTATTGTTAATTCTGTGTTAATAAAAGTCATAGGTCAAGGTAACTTGGATTGAATATGGTGGTTGGGTGACGTCATAACATTATGGCTGGTCGGCTCCAGTCCCCCATCCCCTCTAAGCCAAAATATTAGAAGTTTTAATTTTTTATAAAAAAATTTAATAAATGTTTGAAATAAAAATTTTCAACTAATTTTTAGCAGTTCTTATAATTTTTTGGGAAATTTTTAAAACAATTTTGCAATTTTTTTGGGTTAAAGGCCATCCAAGATCAAGGTCAAAGGTAAAGGCCAAGGTCACTGACATCCACAATGGGGTTCGTAGTAAGTAACGTAATATGCTAGCCGACTTTTCTGAATTTATTCGATATTTTACCATTTTTCTAGGGTTTTTGTTGTAAAGGTTATTGGGGTCAAGGTTACTGGCATCCAACATGGTGGTCGGAGTCATCGATGTAATTTTTTAATAGATTTTTAATTTTTTTTGTAATTTTTTTCAAATGTTTTGGAATTTTTTTTAGAATTTTTGGCTTTAAGGTTATTAAACGTGGTTGACGAGATGGACACTGGTCAACCTGGCGAGGTCCGGTCATGTCGGGAGCTTAGTCGATCCACCTGTCATCGAACCCCGGACCTCCTACATGTATATCTTTAAATAATTTTTTTAATAATTTTTTAATTTTTAGAATATTTTAAATTTTTTGGGAATTTTATAATTGTTCTGAATTTCTTTATTTTTTTTTGTTTCAAGGTCACAGCACAGGTCCAGCTCATGGGTCAATGTCACCCAGATCCAATATGGCGGTTGGGTGACGTCACAACATGGCGGCCGGCCGGCGCCAGTTTTGTCCCATTTAAAATGCATTGTACCCGGATGCAGATAATTTTTGTACTGCCACTTCCGAATCAAACTCTTAAAATGAACACTGATAACTTAACGTGTTTTGGCGTGATATCTGCACTCTTTGTTAGCATATGTTCCAAATTTCCCTTCTACCCACCGCTATTGAAACTAGTTCATTCTATAAGCGTCTTGTAAATGGTGATAAACATTCTAATTTTCGTGTAAGCTGTTGTGCTGTTGATTCAAGCAGTCAGATAGAAAATGCTTTTGTCGTGTTGAAGTTCTCGTTTTCGTCGTGTCATTTCGGGCTTTGTGGGAACCACGTAACTCCAGCATTAGAAGGCTGCACATGAACCACACAGTACATACGAGCTCAACCAGCCACTTGCCGACATCACAACTTCGGCAGCGGCTAGAAAAGTAACAGATTATTCATATTAAGCTGAACTTTATGTTCATTTGAAAAGCATATTTCAATTACATATGACCATGACGTAGCCATTATTTTTTTGCACATGCATACAGCAGCCGTTGCTTACAGTACGCGTTGGTCATAAATAAGTGCAAAATACGATAACATAAACCTAAAATAATTTAGAAGTCACTGCAGGAAAAAAAAAACTGTTTCTACCAACTTTATAAGCAAATATCCTGCCAGAATGGCAACATTTCTGTCAAGCCTTTCTCGCATATTAAATAATATTATGCACATTTCACTGCGGAGCAAGTAATTATGCTACAGGAATGCATATCACTATAGTCCATTCACAGTTACTTACAACTTTTCTGAAGACCTACTACCGTTCTACTTCCAGAACATTCCTCCGCATCATGACAATGACATCAATGGGACAACGCACCGCTTTTTTTGTGCACTCAAGTGTGGTATATTTTGCAAAAGCACTACTTCGTGCTACGCATTACCAACACAGATTTTCTGTTTTTATTCATATTAATTATAAATTAAATATTTTAATTTATAAATAAATTATACGTAAAATTTAAGTACATCAAAAATAAGGTAATTATATATTAACACTATTGTTTAATGCTTGCTATGCGTGGCATACTTAGGAAACAACCAAACACGTCGTACATGACGTGATTTTTCAAAGGTTTAATTCAGAAAGTGTGAAGAAACCGCAAATTGAATGTACCAAACATTTGCTTACGATGTTGACAAAAACCATTATCTAGTAATGACATTTCTTGTTTTTTGTCTGTACTGACTTTCGAAATATATAATTAACGTATTTGTAATAATATAGTACCCTCACGCTCTTAGACTATCACTTGTCTCCAATTTGTCCCCTTTCGATTTATATCAGTTTTCAGATCCACCGTAAAATGGTACCACTGGAGTTGAGAATAACGTGTAGTCAAAAACTCTTCTCTTACCCCTGCTTTCGATAAAATATATATTATATAGGCTGTTCGCGGTTAACTGGAAACTTTTGAAATCAACCTTTGAAAAATGTCACTGCTTTGGCACACTGACTGGCGTGCGCCCAGCAAAGTTGGTAACGACGGAGGGAAAGTAGTTCTATTTCTTAAAGTTGAATTTAAAATGTCAGGTAAACATCTATAAATACTGAAGTTATTATTTTTCTTTCTGAATTTGTAATACATGTAAGTGTAAAAATTAGCAAATTTTAAAATATTTACTTTTCTAATATTTTACATTTTCAACTGGCCGTGTATTAACACAGTTATCAGGCACACGGTAATGTTAATTCTACTGCGACGGAAGAATACACAATGTGCATACAAGTAGACGTTGATCAGGACTTTAAAAAGTGCTCAGCTAACCACGAACAACCTATACAATGATGGATTGTTGTACATCTACCACTCGATAAAGGTCGGTTTGATTTTATTCGTCTGCATATGCAATTGCACTTTATAGTAACATCAATTATAATAATTTAACTCGGCAACGAGTCAAATTGTTGCGTGGATATATGAGTGTCATTATACAAAGAAAGGTTCACTGAACACAACGAATAAAAAGTGCAGCAAACAAACCGGGTATTTTGCTGCTTTTTTTTTGTCCTTCTTTTACCTCGCGTGCTCATTAAACCGACGAGGTCCCTTTTAATGTTGCCCCTAATTGGCTGCACGGCAGAGGTCCCACCCCACTTGAAATGTAATGACGGAAACTGGCGAGGCGTTTGACGAAACTGTGGCACGTAAAAAGTTTCTAAAACAGAGCTCAGGGCCGAGTTGTCATCGCTCCACACTTCTAAGATAACCAACCCTTCTATCACTGCCGCTCCAGTGGCTGATAAATAAGTAGTTTCCATCCGCGTGAAATATTTTTTTATAAAGGGGGGCTGATTCCTTCCAGCTTGAATTTAACAGTTTTTATCGCCATCCTTTCTGTTAAAAAGGATGTATAAAATTGTTTGGTGCGAAAGAGCACAGTTCTGAATATATTGCAGCTTCACAACTTTCCCAGGGGCCGCAGTGGTTTAGTGGTCAGACTACTCACCTTCCACCTAGACGAACCGGGTTTCGGTTGCCGGCAGGGTTACCCACCTACCTAAATGTCTGTACATATTCGCTTGCTTACAACCTGACTTGCGAAAAAAATGTGGTCAGCTACATAATTATTTATAAAGAATAGATAAAAACAATCAATGTGGGGTTATGCACATATGATTCAGACCCTGACAGAAAATAACGAAATGTTTTAAATACAACATTTGCCATTAAAAAGTTTTCAAACTGGTAAACATGGTGAATTTAAACTGAAAAAGCTTTCCAATAAATATGGTCATGAGCCATATATGCATTTACTGAAAAAATATATAACATGTTTAATAAACTAATGTAATTTACGAGGGAATGGAATCCTCTTAGTTGGTGCCTATTATATAAGATTTAAGAAAGTCTTTCACTCGTTGCTTAAGTTGCTCAGTGGTTAGAGCACCCGACTTATATTAAGTTAAATTGTGGGTTCAAATCCCATCCCTCCATGATAATTTATATTTTTTAAAATGTTACCAAGTGTCCTGGGAAAGTGTAAAATTTATATAATTCATCTTACATAAACCAATTTTTACATTAAAAATATGTTCTCGATAAATTTTACTTTATTTTTTAAATATTTGGGCATTTTCAAAGTGATAAAATAAATTTAATTAAATCAATTCTAATTATTTATAAATTCATCGACTCCTAGATGTCTGATAGTTTTACGAATGATTTGACAAGGCCAGCCAGATGCCTGACCCGTGAAAGTTGTGTGGGAAAATATGCTGGGTTGCCCTGACATCGAGTTACATAATCGGTAGGGCATCACGATCGTATGCGCCTTGAAAATTCGAGTGTGGTGATAAATAATACTTACGGATTAAAAAAATTTTAAGAATAAAAATGTATTTGTATTTATACATAATTTTTAATTAATTTTCTTTTATTGGCTTCTCAGATTCCTCATTGTGGCCGACGTTTGAACCACTTTTGTGGAAAATCCGCCTCAACGAGGAATCAGTCAGCCACATTGAGTAGCAAGCACTTTTTTAAAAAAATTTTTTAGAAAAACAGGAAAATTTTAACGGAAAAAAGGGAAATTTTGAGTGGAAAAACCGATTACAAGGGGAAAATGGTCGATTTTGAGGGAAAAACCGGAAATTCCAAGATTGCGGACGGCGCCACAGGCCTCGCGCCAGACTTCCCACAAGCCTACTACTGCTACCCACGCGTATTTGTCGATTGTTATGATGTAATAATCATTTCTACTNACCACTTTTGTGGAAAATCCGCCTCAACGAGGAATCAGTCAGCCACATTGAGTAGCAAGCACTTTTTTAAAAAAAATTTTTAGAAAAACAGGAAAATTTTAACGGAAAAAAGGGAAATTTTGAGTGGAAAAACCGATTACAAGGGGAAAATGGTCGATTTTGAGGGAAAAACCGGAAATTCCAAGATTGCGGACGGCGCCACAGGCCTCGTGCCAGACTTCCCACAAGCCTACTACTGCTACCCACGCGTATTTGTCGATTGTTATGATGTAATAATCATTTCTACTTATTATAGGAACACAGAACTTTGTTTTGGTGTAACACTCTCGGACGAACGGCTCTCGAGAAAACATGCAACGTTTGGAAGGGTGTCGTAGGTTGCCTTCGAGGTATATGACCCCTAATGACGGGCGATGTTATCGCCCGCTAAATGCCTACAGATGGCAGACGATATCAAATCAGGCTCTGGCCTGTTCACGAAAGCGTTCTTACAGCTCACGTTGTTTCCGAAATTTTGCAATAACTAAATTTAATTCCGAATTTTTAAGGGCGTGTCTCTTCCTGAAGTGTTCTTATATCATAGAATTGATTATTTTATAGTTGTACTAAACGTTATATACTTGTACGCATTGTATGTAATAACATTTTCCTCGAATAAAACATTTTTTCACTTCATATTTTTTAAATGATTTGATGTAAAATCAAATTTGTTTCTATTTGTCTGCGGTTACAGTAACAACTATTAACTAATGTACTTATGAAAAAATTTACAACGTAAACTAATCCTGAGAGCTACTGCCTGACATAAATGTAATCACCAAAAAACAGTTCATACATTTTAAATAACATTTTTAAAATATGCAAAATATTTTCATATTTAACATTTGTTTTATGTATTTATGGCACGTTATTTGGTGATTACATATATTGTCACGCGGTAGCCTAAGGCATTAGTTTATATAGTATTTTTTTTTCATTTGTGCATCTTAGTTATTATGGCTGCAGCAAAACCAACATTTTGTATTTCACATCAAATTATTTAAAAAATTTAAAGTGCAAAAATTTTATTTGAGGAAAATATCACATATAGTGCAAACAAGTTAAACGATATTTGGTACACATATAAAATAATAAATTATTTTGCATCCAGTGTCCTTAATAATAACGCCAGGTCACAAGTCATATTGTGCTCTGTCCCTTTACGACCTCGCTGTCAACAAGACGTTAAGCCCTTCCTACCGTGCATGCTAATACTAAAAAATACAAAAAAAAAAACTATAAACAACGTAATTAATTACTGGACAAAATAAACTTGTGGTCTAGCAAGTTTTAAGACCATAGAAGTGATTGCACATGTCCATTGTAGTGTCAAGTTTTTATTGTTGTTTAAAAGTAGTACATTTCACACTACTGAGAAAAAGGCCCATCACAGTATGGCCGCCTGCTAAATTACTATCAGCTAGGCACAGGAAACATTGGTTAGTTGACTCATCAAACTCAAGTTATTGTTCAGCACGATCAAATTTTCAATGAAATTATTGTATTCAATGTGGAAAACATATAAATTACTTCCATTTAGCTTCAAATTACTTTCTAAAAGTTATTTCTTCTACTAAGCTTTACGCTCAACCAACATGACAACCATCTTATATTTCTCTATAGTAGACGAAATAAATACAAATTTATTTAAGTCATATGTAGTCTGTAAATATATCGTTAATTAAACCTTTGAGGGTAAAAATATTTAAAACTGTCACATAAAATAATGATTATTTTCCTAAAAACAATGTCACGATCGATATTTCTGCCTCTTATTATCGGAATACACAAGTAATAGTTATGTTTTAAATATCCATATCAACCAAGGATTGCCCGGGCGTACTTAACAAATTTCATAAACAAAATCGGTCCTGATAAACAATTATTGTATCTATGCAGTGATGTAGGTACAGTACTGACAGCAAAATCAAATTAAAACAATTCCACAATTCTCGTTTGCGGAAACCATATTATTACCCTGTTTTCTGATTTCATTGGTTTTTATATCGGATGACAGCAACTTGCAAATATTGGATTAGTACAAATTAAGCTTTATAGCAAATTTACGGAGTTATCAAATACCTACGGAAAATTAATGGGAATCAAGATAGGGATAACAGAATATCGTGGAAATGAATAAATCCTCNGTACGTAGTTATCAAATACCTACGGAAAATTAATGGGAATCAAGATAGGGATAACAGAATATCGTGGAAATGAATAAATCCTCAATTTGTTGATTTATTCTTGATAGAAATTTACTTTATTAATTAAAAACACAATAATGGTATTCTTATTCCTAAAAAAACAAGAGGAATTATCTTTTTCTATACACCCGCCGTAATTTGATGTATTTATTTAGTTACAAGAAAATTCTGTGTGACATTGCGATTATTCAACTGCAATAAACGATACTTGACATAAGTATCTGTTTCCGCCATTAACTATTTTAGTTGGGTGTACTTATTTTGTCATACGTAAGATAATTACAACTATATAAACATATATGTGTATGGTATGTCACTTAGGTTTCTACCGAATTTAATTTTTAAAAATATAACAAGATAATTAGCGTTAAAAATAGGCGTGCAGTTTTTTTTTTTTAAGAAACATTGACAACGCGCACGAAGACCGTTGTCTTACTACCTACAGGACTGGTAATTTATGAAAGCAAACTGTATCTGTTGCCTACATTTTTTATTTCGATTGCATTATTTTGTTCTTTGGTTTCAATGAAGTAACTAGAACCACACTCACTACAGTGAAGAGCGTATGCGTGTCTACGGGTGGAAGGTGAGTGCTCTAGCCGCTGCGCCAACCGCGGCCCCTCGCAAACCACGTGACATGTGAGGTGAGGCGGACGGTGTTCTGGGGACAGGGAGAGGTGCGCTGCAGTTTGGGGACGTGGAGCACGAACTCCAGACGACACGTGCAAGGATTCCTCTCCCCACACTCGCCAGCATCCCCTAGCGACAGGAGCAGCTGGCGGATGCTGGCACGACTGATGCCATCTCCCACGGCGCGCTCTCAGTGCCGCTATAAGGATTGATGGGCGCCGTTCCTAGCACCTGCTGCAGTGCCTGGCAAACTAGCTGCGACGCCGCGAGTGCCTGCACGCGAAGGAACATCTCGCCACGTCACGACTGCGAGCCCAGCACACGAGGCGGCAGCACCCACACTACCTTCAGTTACTCAGTTTCTTTGTAACTTCTGCATGTCTCACAATTACTGTTTAACAGTTCGCTTCCTAAATTCCGCAAGAAAAACTCAGCAGCCCCGGTGTGGGAAAATGACAACATGAAGTCACTTAAACACGACCGCGCCGTTGACTATAGGCCGTTCAACGTAAAAAAAAAATGAGTTTTAAAAAAGTCATTGCCCGTAACTACACATATGCTACAGTACGCATAAGCATTCAGACTCCTAGTTAAGTTGGCGGCAAATCAATAAAAATAGTTCAAAGACTCGGCGTATTATTGCAAGTGTAATATTAAAATTAATGACCACTGAAGTAAAAGAGTTCTTTATTTTGTAGACATTACAATACGTATTCGCATATAAGTAACACACTTGCATAAGGCGAACTGGGTTCGATTCCCGGCGGGTCGCACCCAAATTTTCGCATGTGGGAATCGTGCTGGACGAAGCTGCTGGTCGGCGAGTTTTCTTGGTGATCTCCTTTTTCCCCCCGCCCTTGCATTCCGGCGCTGCTCCATACTCACTTCACTTCAAATTCATTGGCTCTCAAGACCTCGATGTTGAAAGCGGCCCAAATCTCTTCACTCGCTCGCTCGTTCTGGAGGTTATGACGATCTCCTATTTGTTTTCAAAGTTTTTATGAATCACGAACGCCATACTTTCGCAACCTGCTCTAGCCACGCCAATGTTAAGATACAAATACGCCCGTACAACTTGAATTTTCTCAGTTTTCAATTTGAAAAGCAACAATACTTATCCCCGACATTTTTATTCAGTGAACGTATGATACGTGCTTTCGTGAAGCATCATTATATACACCCAAAACGACCACGATTTATGTATACATAAACGTATAAAGTGATGCGTGTCAACTTGTAACGTTAAGTCAACGTAATCCCGGCCTTACCGCGATGTTGTATAAGCAAATGAAATTTATAATCACCGTTTGGTTCATTCTCACGATGTATGGGGTTTTAAATCGAAACCAACAATGATCACCCAAAATAATTAATAAATAGAAACACAAATATGCATGAGTAATGTTAATTATGAAGCGATAGTTTCATTCATTTTCCGAAGTGATACGGTATATTTTCGAGTGTGGTAAGGGTAGATGCCTATAATGCACGCCGGTACAAACACGCTGCAACGAAAGCGAGTGATCCTTCATCTATATTCAAATTCGGACAGCGGCCAGGGTTATAGGAATTGTAGATGCGACCCGTGTTTGACGGCAGGTCATCTGCGTGCGCTGGAGGGACACCAACTGGCGAGTAATCAATCAGTATTACGCTCGGTCGCCTACCGTATTTGTTCAACCATTTACGTAAATGAGAGAAGAGAGGTAATTGTAGAAACGCGTGCGTGCTTCGCTGCGTCGGGAAACAAGAACCTTTGAGGGAAATCGGAAGAAATTAACTCGCAGAGAAGCCGAACTCAACGACGTAGCTGGCAGCCTGCGGTGAGAGAAGTTCCGGGTTCAAATATGGGTATGGGCAATACATGGATGTATAGACCATTTTTAGGTTTAACATTACCTTTAGGCATAAACAGGACCTATAGACCAAAGGTGTATAGGTCCCATTCATCTCCCATTTATTTTACTAATATTTGTAATCAAACTTAATGACCGGACGTCAAAAATCAAATCATGGCATGGCATAGAGCGGTTTCAGTTATATAACAAATTTCCCCATGTGTGACAAAAATTATTAAATAATGAGATAACCTTTGTTTAGGGCTATAGATGTGAAACGAGTAACGGGTGGAAAATAAGTTGTATTTCGAAATAACTGTTAAGATATTTCCTGTACCTCGTCAATCTTGGTTTTCAAATACTGATTATAGAAATTAAGTTATGGAGGAATAAAAGTGAACACAAGATGGGGGGATACCTCCACCTTAACACCTTGCCCTCTATAAACATTTACTGACATTAAAGGCTACAGTCCATGCACGGTTATTTGAAACTTTTATGAAGCTATACTTCAGATCTATTTCCNTCTCCACCTTGCCCTCTATAAAAATTTACTGACATTAAAGGCTACAGTCCATGCACGGTTATTTGAAACTTTTATGAAGCTATACTTCAGATCTATTTCCAGGATATTCCTCCACCTCATGCAAAAAACATTAACCTAGTTCAGAAAATTACACCAAAGGGCTAACGCACCTTATTCGTGCGCACTCATTGCATTAACATTTTACGTAAGAACTATTTCTCATTAGGCATTACAACACAGCCATTTTCTAACTATTTTCACTCATATTAATTATAAAATAAATATAATTTATAAATAAAATATATGTAAAAGTGAAATTTAACCAAAAAAAAAAAAAAAAAAAAACACTTTTATGTTAACACAAGTATAGAACATTTGTGATGCATGGCATACTTAGGAAACGAACAAGCACGTCATACTTAAGACGATTTTTTCAAAAGGTTTGATTGAAAAAGTGTTATAAACGTCATTTCTGTTGATTCTGATTTGCCAACGACCACCACATTTGATACGCTTACTGCACAGAATAAAGTTTATTATCGACTTCCTGTCAGCCAATGGAATACCTATATGATTGTATTCTAAAGGATGTTCACGGTAACGTGAGCACTTTAGAAATCAACCTTCGAAAAATTTCACTCACTACCCCTACCTGCCAAAATTTTAACTGGCACAATGTTCTTCAGCATGCGCCCAGTAAAGTTGGTAACGACGAAGGAAAGTAGTCCCTTGTCTTAACGTTGAATAAAAAGTGTTAGTAAAACATTTGTGGTACTGAAATGATTTCATTTTCTTTCCCTCTTTTTTAAAATTCTTTTCAGTGTAATAATGAGTAAATGTGTAAAACATTTTACGTTTCTAATAATTTGACAGTGTTACGTGACCGACGCATCAATAAAGTGATCAGGCCCATAACAATGTTCAATTTACATTTGGTGGAAGGACACAATGTAATCCGAGAAGTAGATCGTAAGCAGGTCTTTCGAAAAAGTGCTCAGTTTACCGTGAACAGCCTATAATAAAGTATAATTGAACATGTAAATGTAATATTGTTTACGATGTTCATTTCAGTCGTTGAACAAATATTATATTTACTCTCGGTAATTAGTGTTGATATATTTTCATTTGCAAAGGTTGTATAATGTTGCATGGACGCCCAAGGGGCTTATCTGAGTTCGTGAGGGATGGAAGTCTTAATAAAAAAATATAAACGAACTAGATTTGATTTTTAATTTATTCACACAGCTGTTATTTACAGCTTCAATCTAAATATCTCCACTATTACTCTTCATTTCTCAGAGAGCCCAATGTTTGAAGTCTATTTTTGCTCTAATTAACGTCCTTCTTAAATCTCTGTTTGGTTTTAGTCAATTAGCTCATAGTCATCAATAACACACTTCCAGTCTATCTGTTGCCATAATTTCTAATTTCTTTCACTCGGGCATCTAGTCCAATATTCCAGCCTGCCAACCGCACCCTTCACTGATTGATACTCGCAGTCGCAGATTTCCCTTCCACTGGTTACTTTTCTCGCCGCTCGTCGTCTTCGCTGAAACTCAGCCACTCATCCATTCAACTACTACAGATCAACTCACGGCCTGGAGGCCTGTCGCAATATTTTTAATCTGCTGGCCTTGACCTGGAAAGTTCGATACGACTCAAGTCGCGCTTAGAGAAACTAGGACAGAGAACCACTAGAACATTCTTCAGATAAATACAGAAACTCAATACAACCAAGGTCAGCAGCGCGCGCCGCAAAAGGATTATCGTGTCGGCTCAATTTTTGGTAATAGATATGTGGTTCTTTGATTAGCGCGCACCTGCCATTCAAAACATTCCATTGACTTGCCACCGCCGCTATCATATAACTGCTGTCCTTCACTTCCACTCGCTCGCGCGGGATGCGAAATAGCGAGAGCGTAACAATACTCTACGCTGTCCATTCCAATCGTTATAAAATATTATTTTTTTTATTCCCCATTACATAAGTAGTGTTAATGCACTGTAAAATTATATTACAGATCCTAACAAGCTTTAACGAAACAATGAAACTACATTTACGAAAATGTCGTTTTTAGTGGCAGAGATGAGTTACATTCGGACATAATGTTTTAACTGTTAATAGCCACAATGACACAAAGAAAAATTAACAAACGTGTTGATTCATTTTCGGTAACTGGGAAGACCACGATATTCCATTCTATCATAAATCGTTTTCTGCAGTTTTCTCGTTTTTCTTTACAGGTTAGCATGGGTTAAATTCGAAGCAGATCAATCACAGTTAGCACTACGGTTGTTTTCGAGAACCGGAACACATCTGACAGAAAATATTTGCCTTTATGCTAATAGCTTAGTAGAAAACTTGAGCTAGACTTAAGGGTGGTAAATATTTTATAAGTGTTACGACACAGTCATTGTAAATATACGTTTCCAAAAAGGCTTAATTTTATAATGTAATTTGGATCACTGCCTCGTAAACATGTGCGCCTGCGTGCGTTGAAAAGTTATCGAGGGAACTGCTCACACGCTAAAAATATCCAGTCTTAAATTTAAAAGAAAACGTTCAAAGGTATGATGTGAGCCCACTGTCTGTCAAGAGAATCTGCAGACACGCTATCCCAAAAACACTTAGGCCCGTTTTGCCTTCAGGAAAATCACACGCAACGGCAGGGTTCACAGAAGCCGACGTATGAGATTAAACGCACAACATATGACTGTTAGAGATACGGTGATTTGTAAGACTTTACCCGAGGGGGTCGTATACGATATGAACACGGGACACGAGTAAGAAAAGAGTATCTGTTTTCCATTTTCTCTTGCACATTACAGGGTCCTAGTGACGACGTTAACCTAATCAATACGCCATGTTCCTCAACAAAAAGCTTGGATGATGTACGTCGCTACATCCCGCAAACCACCGGCCAAAGTAGACTAACAGATGTTGGCTCCAGTACAAAAACTAACGTCCTCGCATATATGCAGGGCCAAGACAGATAAGACGAGACGAGGTTGCGCAATCATATCGCTCGCAGCAAGCTTCAAAAGACTAGATAAAAGTCTCGTGTACCAAGATGCGAAATAAATCCTCTGCCCGTAATTCTTAACAGTTTTACGCAAACAGTTACCAGCACAATTATGGCACTGGAGCTACGAAATGTAGTTTTATGTCTAAACGTCGCATAAAAAGCGTAATTTTTAAAATCTATAGACCCTGAAGTCAGTTTCTCTTTATTTTATGAGTATTCAAGTAAGAATTTACGCAGTACAAACATAATTTTATTTCACCCGATTTCGAAGTTTCGCTCGATCAAATCATGAAAGCTACAGCTGGTTCGCAGTTAAACAAGATCTTTTAAAATCATCCTCTGGAAAAAAAATCCCCGAGGTAACTTTACATATAATTTCGCACACATAAACCAAAATGCTATCAGTAAATCTGGCAATGGCGTAGGTAAAATACACTGAGAAGAAGGTTTTAATTATTCGAACAAAGTTTGTTTGGCGCAAACAAATTAGATAATTGATTGTATCAGGGCAATTAAATAATGAAGTTGTAAACAAATTGAGGGGTTAACAAAAACTGTATTAGTCCAAAAATGTCATTTCTTATATATTACGATGGCTACTTGTGCTGCATTGAGAGGTGCATATTATGGTTGAATTTGTTTATGCAAAAACACATCTTAGGCAACTGAAAACATCGTAGAAAAATATGGTGTTTCTACAAGATGTGAATGAATTTGTTTATGCAAAAACACATATTAGGCAACTGAAAACATCGTAGAAAAATATGGTGTTTCTACAAGATGTGAATAGTTCCATCGCAATTCTAACAAAAACTGGTAATATCCCTGACTAGTCAGTATTTTGCTAGAAAGCGGTGTTTTGGTAATGTTCTGGAATGGNAAACTGGTAATATCCCTGACTAGTCAGTATTTTGCTAGAAAGCGGTGTTTTGGTAATGTTCTGGAATGGTCCGATTTTTGCTAGAAAACTGTGATGTGTTGGAACTAGTTTGTCGTAATAATTTCCTTGCGGTGCCAGGGGTCCCAGGTTCAAATTCTAACTTGGACATGTTTGTTTGTATTGTTACTTTGTGTTGCCTAGTGATTGAACTGCGGATTACAGCAATTATAGAGATATCTCAATTCAATGTTTGGTTTCGTATAAATATTAACGACCATGGATACCCGCAGAGTGTTCTCGAATATAGCAATATTTCTGGCCATACTGGCTATGTCCCGAAGGCCGAGTAAGTACCTTATTCTATGGAAGTGTATTATTTCTTGTGGTTAGCCTGCTTGGTTTTTTAAGTTGGCTGTGTGATTGCGGATAAGTCTTCTGTATTGAAAAATGTCGCTTTCAATGGACGAACAGTCTCGGTGCCCACGAAAAAGGAAGGCAAAGGAAAATAAAGAGGTTGTAATACAAAATGCTAAAGTTTCAGAGAGGACGAAATGAAGGAACTAGCATTAACGAGTAATGGGCGTCCGGGACAAACAAGAATAGGACTAATACAGTTTGTATACTGCCTAGTCCACGTGTTGAAGGTGTATGACAAGGTAACTTACATTTCCCCAGTAAGAGATCACATGCACATGCCAAACGATCATCTTTTTCTTTAATCGGCCAAAGGCAACAATATCTGCAGAGTTACCAGTGGATTGGGGCAATGCCATTTGTACTANATCTTTTTCTTTAATCGGCCAAAGGCAACAATATCTGCAGAGTTACCAGTGGATTGGGGCAATGCCATTTGTACTACGAGGAAACATCCTTCTCCCTTCTCTCTCCGTATTATGAAATATGATGACTTCAGAGACATGAAAGCAAGCAGCTGATCCATGTTTCCTGAAAACACCTACATCTCGATCACAGCTGAAGGAGGCACGCGTGGTACAAGTGGTACAAGGTTACCACACACTTACAATCAAACACACATATCGCGGACCACTTGCACCTTATTTGGAGGTTACTGCATTGTACCGCAANACCACACACTTACAATCAAACACACATATCGCGGACCACTTGCACCTTATTTGGAGGTTACTGCATTGTACCGCAACCCAGGGATTAAGCCTGCTAAAGCACAAGATCTCACAAAACTAATGGACTACTTAGAAAGATCTACCAACCGAGTGTTCTACGAAAATTACGTTTCTGGAGTGCCAGTAAATGGTAGCGGCAACAACAGAGACAGTGAATTTGAGGTTGATGATAACAATAGCAGTGGATGTGATTAGGGAGCTGTTTATGGCATTGACGTATGTGTCATGTAATCGCATCAGTTCCTTGACTTATTTTTACCAAAATACCTAACATAACATAACCTTACAAACTCTCAATGCCATGTTAGGTTTTATTGTTAGCGAATGTGCAACTTTATGTATATAAATACATTATCCAGTTGTACGTATATATTCGTTTTCAATTTTAAATAACACACTTTTGTAAAAAAAAAAAAAAAATTCAACAAAAAGTGGATAAGTCCAAAACAATATATTTAATTTCTGGAAAAGGAAACAATATTTCCTATTGCAATTAATAGCTAAGCCTCTTTGGATACACACCTATGTATATACCAATTCTTGCCATTTTAATGCCTACAAACTACACGAACAATTTTTTTTCTTTTCCTGAAAAACTTACTTTTTGGACTAATCCCATTTTTGCTATTAACCCATCAATTATTTTGCTGTTATTGGTTTCTCAAAACAAAGATTTGGTTGGTGCAAACAAAGATTTGGTTGGTGCAAACAAAGATTTGGTTGGTGCAAACAAAGATTTGGTTGGTGCAAACAAAGATTTGGTTGGTGCAAACAAAGATTTGGTTGGTGCAAACAAAGATTTGTTTTCCTCTGCGTACATTACTAAACAGTTTCAGCCGGTACAAAAAAAGTAGATTAACGAACGAGATTAGAACCTAGCATATCTGCGCTCGAGTGCTAGATCCTACCAACCTCAGTTAAACTGACTACTGATGAAGTATGAATGTTTTTAAATGCTTACATTTTAAATACTGGACAGCGTACGCAAATAAATTTTTACAGCTTTACTTTTAAGTTTCCTGTTCAACTTGTTTTATTAGGATGATTATGCCATTATTTAGCAACAATAAATGCACTAACAAACACTGTTACTATCCTAATTGTCACAAAAAATGCAATCAAATTCTCCAGCCGTATTTTCGAATGAAGGCAATCAAATGAGTGTCCAAACAAATATATACAGTAAATTCAACAAAATATTTTGTTGGCAGTCCAATTTATTTTGGCCCACCGCAAAGGTTTTATTTGTTGAAGTTATACTTCTTTTGGCTCGTTGAGGGTAAAGGTTTAGTGTAACGAAACGCTCAGTGTAACGAAATTCGACAGTATGAAGTTGGCCGTCAAAGAAAATTAAGTGTACATATTTGTTATACTGACTAAGTTTATTCGTAAGAGGCCCAGCCTGTGAACGTGGTATGCGTATGGCCCAACGCGCATGCGCATATCGTCTAGCTATATATAAACGCAAGGTACACAACATAGCACGTGGTTATATTTAAAACCGACAGAAAATCAGTTCATGTAATAAGCAAATTGAAAAACATTTAATTTATATTAGTAATTGATTGTGAATATATATATATATATAAATAATTAATAAATTTTACTTACATTGTGCAGTGAAAAATTTGTTGGTGACAAAAATTGTATAAGAAAATTTTGAAAGTGTTTCAAGTATTTGAGGTTATTTTAATATAATTATGTTCTTTAATCAAAACTTTATTAATTGTATTTAATGTCTTTCTTCGGTCATTTTATCGTTTTCCTACTTACGTAAATTATTTGCATTCATAATAAAATTTTATTTTAGTCACGCCAAAGAATTATAACTTCAAACGCGCGTACATGAACCCATTTTTTTAAAACATATATTTTGTTATATGAACAAAATTAATAATCGTTTTGTTTTTCCAAGTTTTCTCAACATAATATGTAAGTTTTATTTGTCTTTTAACACACTGCCTCCTTTATATACATTTTAATACCTAGGAAAATATTGTGACAAACAAAAATGTTTAATGGAAAGAATACTTAAGTTGAAAATAAAGATAAAATAACCGAATATAAGTCACGTTACATACTTTATGGGTTGAAACAGGCATGGAGTACTTCGGGCCTCATCGACATTATAAAAAGTTGGTATTAGCGCACTCTAGTCACTCTAGCCGACAGGTTTGGAAATGGGCGAAATGGGTGCACTTTGGTGGTAGATGCAGAAAACTATCAGCGCACTCTAGTAGACAAGTGTAAAGACAATGGACGATAGTGGTAGAACAGGATTTTGGATTTGAAAGGGACTATTAAAGTCCCAGTGGTGTAACTATACCGTTGAGGCCCATGGCAAATTCATCGGATGGGGCCCTCCCTCAATGTAAAGAAACTCAACCAACATTGTAGTTTATTTTTAATAAATCACCAAGTAAAGTACGTAATAACTCTATTATAATTATTATTGAGGTTTATGGGCTTCTTCTGTGATAAAACTTGAGATTTCTAGTATAAATGTTTTATTCACTACACCATAACAATGATACAGCAATAAAGACACAGTTATAATATAAGACGCCATTTTACAATCGCGCCGCCTAGTAACAGTTATAAGAACCACACAGGTGACAATTATGCCAACTAAACAATTTGATTTCAAACAATGCAAAACGTTAAACTTTTATATTTAATAATTATTGTGTGCATTTTTCGTTGATTTTCTAGTAAATTTTAGTTTAAAGAGATTGAATTGAAATAACAATTTTATTTTTAGTCAAAATTGTAATTATTAAAATTCCCTTTTTCAGGCTTTCTGTTCCGCAAAAGTATTAATGACAACATCAAAGTTCAAATTTCGGGCCATGGAATGTGCGATGGATAGAATAGCTAAGTTGCGTAACCTTTCTTGTCCCATAGAGTTTCTTAAATAGGTTTTTATCAATTTTAATTTTGAAAATGATTGCTTGGCACTAGTCGTAGTCACAGGAATGGTTACAAATAACAGAAATGCAGTGCACACTTCAGGAAATCTTGAAGATATAAAATGATTCTTTATGATTAATAAATCAGCAAGTTCTCTTATAGAAGATGATTTCTCTATTTCGTGTCTAAAAGTGGATCGAAAACTGAGAATGTCCTTGGCAAACGAGACAGATGTCTTTTTGTTTATATAAATCAACAAATTCTAAAGCCTTTTCCAATAAATCGGCGTCATTTAAATTTTGCAATGTGGCACGTTGCAAGACACTGAAATTGGAAACAATTTCATTCATTCCAAGTAAAAGCGATCTCAGTTGATTAATGATGAAGTCCAATACACGATAGAATACGTCCACTTTAAACCAGCTTTCGGGATCTTGGAGACGTCCATCCTCGCAAAATTAATTAAAATGACGTTTCATATTCCTCTGACGAGTTTTAGGAAATTCGGGGTTGATAGACCATTTTTCTGCTACACTATTTTATTGCGTTTTTAAAACTCCAAATTCATGTCGATACTTTTCAAGTTCTTCCGGACAGACTTGCAAACGCTTTGAGGTATTTGAAAGATCGATGGCTTTAGACTGAAGTGCTTTAGAGGCCGCGTCGATGGTCTGTAAAATTTTGCAATGGAAAACCAGTAACATAATAAAGTTGTAGTTTTCGACCTTCTTCTTCAGTGAAATAGCTTCATTTCTCTCATCTGCTTTGGAATTTAATAGAATAGTTTTTGTTAGCGCTTTTTGAACTTCAACAAACCGAACTTTTAAAGCAAAAATGGCATCGAAACGTCCTGCCCATCTAGTTGGATTTAATGTTTTTAATGTTACCGAAGTTGAAGACTCCCCTTCTTTACTAGATATAAAACTTGATAGTATATTCCATCTTTTGATACTATGCCCAAAAAAATTATCAATTTGTAGCACGGTTTCAAAAAATGTTTGCATTTCTATAACCTCTTTTACTGCATCATTAACTACCAGATTTAAATTATGAGCAGCACAATGGACATACACCGCATTTGGCTCGATATCGCTCATAATTTTTTAACTCCACCATAAGTGCCTTTCATGTTATTAGCATCGTCATATCCTTGTCCACGACACTTAATCAGAGGAATATTTTGTCATTTATGGATTTTATAATCTGGTTGGACATTGCTAAGGCAGTTTGATCGTTAGCTTCATGAAATCCTGAAACTGACTCTTTAATTCCATTTTCATCTGTCTCGATCACAAATTAACGGTCAAGTTCACACAATTGATCGCTTTTCGAAATATCTTGAGTCGTATCAAATATAATGGAGTAAAATGGTGCGGTTATTATTTCATTTACCAGCGCGTTTTCCACTTTTTGAACCAGAACAGCAATGAGCTCATTTTGTATTTTTGGACTTAAGTATTTTGTCTGGCCCTTTGGTTTACTTAACAATTCTTGTAAAACAGGATCGCATTTCGCTAATAACTCAACAATACTCAAAATAATTTCCACTTGGACTTGAATCATTGCTGTATGCCTATTCTCTATGGCCACGAAAAGCTAAATTAAAGGTTGAAAGTGCCAGAGTAGCATCAAGGAGTCTAGTGAGTACTTGGGGCCAAAAAGTTTTTTCTTTCCTAATTATGGACTCTTGCTCTTCATCTAGTGTTCCATGCAACCGCCATTGTTGATACAAAATACATGAATCCAAATGATTTTTCGATGTATCGTGTCTTTCTATGGCTTCTACAATATGTTTCCAATCGTCATAACCTTACATCCAAACATTTTGTCTATTTTTAGATGCCCTATTTGCGGATAACCAACATGGTTCACAATATGCCTTTTGAAGCAATAGAGAATAGGACAGCTATGCACGTTCTAGTTTTACGCCAGATCAAAAACAATATAATAAATTTTTCCAAGAAAGATTTATTGTCATTGTCTTTTAAGAAGGGTCCTTTAGGTTTACAGCGTCCATTTTCGATCACAAACCGTTTCACTTGATCATTTAGTTCTTTAAAATTACCCTTATCAGTAATATATGGCAAAGATGTAATTTTTTGACATCAAAAAATTATTCACTTTGAGTTTTGCTTGTACCTGGTTGTGGTTGCTCTGGATCTAGATATTCACTGTTGCCGGGCTCTGCAATACTGCCACTTTTAGTCACGTCAATTTCTTCATTTCCGCCGCACTGTTCATTTGATTCTTCGTCAGTTAAATCTTCATTCTTAAAGTACTGACTTATTTTAGGCAACTATTTATTTTTTCTNTAAATCTTCATTCTTAAAGTACTGACTTATTTTAGGCAACTATTTATTTTTTCTTCAGACTCCTTCTTTCTCTTTCGTTTTTCGCTCCCACTTGGATACTTTCTAGAACTAGACATATTGTAATCTAATTTTCACAATTAACTAATTAACTTTCCGACTGATCGCGGATCCGATAAAACAAAAACTTCTATGCCACAAACAATCAATTCTCATAACAATCAAATTATGTACGCATAGTGGAGCCTTTCTTATACTTACAAAACAGACAGCGGGGATTTCCCGAGCGTCACTATTACTAGAGCCCGCGCCATGAAAGAAGTCCCGCGGCGAAAATATGAACTAACAAAAAAACCATAGACAAAACATTTCTTCCATAGCTGACAGCGTNACCTTTCTTGTCCCATAGAGTTTCTTAAATAGGTTTTTATCAATTTTAATTTTGAAAATGATTGCTTGGCACTAGTCGTAGTCACAGGAATGGTTACAAATAACAGAAATGCAGTGCACACTTCAGGAAAGCTTGTAGACATAAAATGATTCTTTATGATTAATAAATCAGCAAGTTCTCTTATAGAAGATAATTTTTCTATTTCGTGTCTAAAAGTGAATTGAAAACTGAGAATTTCCTTGGCAAACGAGACAGAGGTCTTTTTTTTATTAACAATTTCTAAAGCATTTTCCAATAAATCGGCGTCATTTAAATTTTGCAAAGTGGCAGGTTGCAAGACACTGAAATTGGAAACAATTTCATTCATTCCAAGTAAACACGATCTCAGTTGATTAATGGTGAAGTCCAATACACGATAGAGTACGTTCACTTTAAACCAGCTTTCGGGATCTTGGAGACGTTCATCCTCGTAATTTCATCAAAATGACGTTTCCCCTTCCTCTAACGAATTTTAGGAAATTCAGGGTTGATAGACCATTTTTCTGCTACACTATTTTATTGCGTTATTTAAAACTCCAAATTCATGTCGATACTTTTCAAGTTCTTCCTGACAGACTTGCAAACGCTTTGAAGTATTTGAAAGATCGATGGATTCAGACTTAGTGCTTTAGACGCAGCGTCGATGGTCTGTAAAATTTTGCAATGGAAAACCAGTAACATAATAAATTTGTAGTTTTCGACCTTCTTCTTCAGTGAAATAGCTTCATTTCTCTCATATGCTTTGGAATTTAATATAATAGTTTTTGCTAGCGCTTTTTGAACTTCAACAAACCAAACTTTTAAAGCAAAAATGGCATCGAAACGTCCTGCCCATCTAGTTGGATTTAATGTTTTTAATGTTACCGAAGTTGAAGACTCCCCTTTATTAGATATAAAACTTGATAGTATATTCCATCTTTTGATACAATACCCAAAAAAATTATAAATTTGTTGCACGGTTTCAAAAAATGTTTGCATTTCTATAACCTCTTTTAGTGCACCATTAACTACCAGATTTAAATTATGAGCAGCACAATGGACATACGCCGCATTTGGCTCGATATCTCTCACAATTTTTGAACTCCACCATAAGTGACTTTCATGTTATTAGCATCGTCATATCCTTGTCCACGACACTTAATCAGATGAATATTTTGTCATTTATGGATTTTATAATCTGGTTGGACATTGCTAAGGTAGTTTGATCCTTAGCTTCATGAAATCCTAAAACTGACTCTTTAATTCCATTTTCATCTGTCTCGATCACACAGTAACGGTCAAGTTCACACAATGGATCTGTTTTCGAAATATCTTGAGTCGTATCAAATATAATGGAGTAAAATGGTGCGGTTATTATTTCATTTACCAGCGCGTTTTCCACTTTTTGAACCAGAACAGCAATGAGCTCATTTTGTATTTTTGGACTTAGGTATTTTGTCTGACCCTTTGGTTTACTTAACTATTCTTGTAAAACAGGATTGCATTTCGATAATAACTCAACAATACTCAAAATAATTTCCACTTGGACTTGAATCATTGCTGTATGCCTATTCTCTATGGCCACGAAAAGCTAAATTACAGGTTGAAAGTGTCAGAGCAACATCAAGGAGTCTAGTGAGTACTTGGCGCCAAAAAGATTTTTCTTTCTTGATTATGGACTCTTGCTCTTCATCTAGTGTTCCACGTAACCACCATTGTTGATACAAAAGACATGAATCCAAATGATTTTTCGATGTATCGTGTCTTTCTATGGCTTCTACAATATGTTTCCAATCGTCATAACCTTATATCCAAACATTTAGTCTATTTTTAGATGCCCTATTTGCGAATAACCAACATGGTTCACAATATGCCTTTTGAAGCAATAGAGAATAGGACAGTTATGCACGTTCTAGTTTTACGCCAGATTAAAAACAATATAATAAATTTTTCCAAGAAAGATATATTGTCACTGTCTTTTAAGAAGGGGCCTTTAGGTTTACAGTGTCCATTTTCGATCACAAACCGTTTCACTTGATCATTTAGTTCTTTAAAATTACCCTTATCAGTAATATATGGCAAAGATGTAATTTTTTCGACATCAAAAATGATTCACTTTGAGTTTTGCTCGTACCTGGTTGTGGTTGCTCTGGATCTAGATATTCGCTGTTGTCGGGCTCTGCAATACTGCCACTTTTAGTCACGTCAATTTCTTCATTTCTGCCGCACTGTTCATTTGATTCTTCGTCAATAAAATCTTCATTCTTAAAGTACTGACTTATTTTAGGCAACCATATATTTTTTCTTCAGACTCCTTCTTTCTCTTTCGTTTTTCGCTCCCACTTAGACACTTTCTAGAACTAGACATATTGTTATCTAATTTTCTCAATTAACTAATTAACTTTGTGACTGATCGCGGATCCGATAAAACCAAAACTTATATGCCACAAACAATCAATTCTCATAACAATCAAATTATGTACGCGTAGTGGAGCCTTTCTTATACTTAGAAAACAGACAGCGGGAATTTCCCGAGCGTCACTATTACTAGAGCCCGTGCCACGAAAGAACTCACGCGGCGAAAATATGAACTAACAAAAAAACCATAGACAAAACATTTCTTCCATAGCTGACAGCGTTGCTACAGCACCGCGTCTACAAGTGGCGAGGACTTTATTACTACGTACCGTATGCGTTCTAAAACTGGGCGATATCTTTATCTTACAAATGCGTTTAAATCTTGATACATTTTTTTGTTTAATTTGTGTATGTACTTTATAGTAAGTAACTTAAATTAATTGAATACAAAACTTTTTGCCATAATAAATGTTAGGATCCTCCTGTGCTCGCGGACCTCTCGGGCAGTGGGCCCCTGGCATTTCGCCCGTCCTGCCACCCTATTGTTGCGCCACTGCTAGACGGGCTGGATGTAGTAGGCAGGTGGTAATTTAACAACCCCCCCTCCCCGTCTCATAAGCCACCACCGAAGCGATGGATCCCGGTGAAGACCAAGAGATCAGGAGCCGGAAAATCTGTCGAGATGGCCAGTCTCGGCAAGTCCTCCGACGACACTTCTCCAATGGAGTCACCAAGTTGAGCAGTTCATCATAATGTCGCAAGCAGTCAGTATCCACCACCCTAACAAACATGCAAACGTCTGGCAATTCCTTTCAATAAACTTTCCAAATCAGAAAATATGTCACTCTTGACTCCTCACAAGGATAATAAATGAAGCAAGCTCCTGGAACCCTACTCCTACTTTCCTATGACCCTAATTCTTCTGAATTATGGATAGAATTTGCAAATTATTCAAAAAACTCACATCTTATAACCTACAGGAAGATTAAATACTAGATGCAAAAAATTAGCGTGAATGGATAAACCACTCTTGGACTACACCAGAGAACACTAAAAAAACACAAAAATCTTCAATCGTGATAAAATACACGTAATGATGATATATAATATAACATATCTAACAAAATAGCACAGTCAATTAAAGAGATCCCTTAAGATACGATAAGGATACTCTCCCAGCAGATTTTGTTACTCTCAGAAATCAAATAGAGGAACACAACTTCAACTGCGTCATATGCGCTTTATTTAGTTTCCCGGGGTTCTTCTCTTCCTCTAACAACACTGTCATGGGTGACAAAAAACCTCTTTATAACAAACGGCCCTACAAATTTCGGCACTAATTTTGAGCTAAACTGAACTTCCTTGGTGTTCAAGTAATGGGCTTCTAATAACACCCGGCCTACTTCATGGAAAGAAACAGTGCTTACATTTTTATTATGCCTAGAAGCTAACAGAGAATGATTCTTTGCAGCTCCCTCCGATACCTCGTCCAAATCCTTTCTGTCTAAAGCCTCCCAACAGAACTCGTGCAGACCCCACGTATGAATGAGAGGATGAAACAAACTCCTGCCAAAGACAAGTTCTACTGGCACACGCTTCGTGGCATCACTAACAACATTATTGAACGCAAGAGACAGCTGGTACATTACTGTGTCCCAGTCTCTATGGGAACCCATCTGAAACGCTTTTAAAGCTGCCTTCAAATTTCTATTGAATTGTTCAACTAAGTTCGCCTTGGATAGTATGGCTTTGTCTGAATCAACTTTATTCCCCACAAGAACACGAGATTTTTCATTTCAGTCGATACAAAATAGGTGGCATTATCAGTCAACAAGATGCACTGGTGATCCAAATAGCGGAAATAACCACTGCCTTAGAATCTTACAGATTCCAACACATTTCATAGACCACATAGGAAAAAGAAAAACAAACTTAGTAAAGCTACCAACAGTAACCAATATAGATGTAAAACAGGCTTTGATTCGTGGCAAAGGGCCAAACACATCTAAATATACACGCTCCCAAGGGAATTTCGCGACAGATGCACTATAAGGACTTACTATTTTTGCATTTCTAGGCTAAGTCTTCTGGCAATCTTCACGTTGTTTAACAAGAGATATGACCTCCTTAGCTAATCCAGGACAATAAAACATCGCCTTTATCCTAGACGCAGTTTTATCCTGTCCAAAATGACCCCCAAAATAGGTTTTATGATTAGTACTGAAAAATGGGCACACTCAAAACCTGAGGATAGAAAAAAAAACTAAAACCATGAGTTTTAGGATCCTCATACCTTATCAACCCTTCTCGCACTTTATAATGGCCTGTTTTACCGGCATCTATGTCTGCTTTTATAGCACCACATTCCGGATCTGTTCCCTGGTGTATCTGTAACTTTAAATAAGCCTGAGGAAAATTATGCAAAACTTTAGCCCGTTGTGTGGGACCTGCTTCCTTTATTACCATCACTTTCGGAGGATCAATCTCATGAAACTCATCTTCATCGGACATGTGGGACAAACGATTCGCAGCCCCGTTGTCAATTCCCTTTATATGCTTTCCTGAAAAATCAAATCTGGTAAGACGCACTAACTACCTCGCCAATCGCCCAGCTGGTTTGTTCGTAGACAAAAACCAACTCAACGCCTGATTATCAGTATGCAATTAAAANCACCGAAGCGATGAAGCCCGGTGAAGACCAAGAGATCAGGAGCCGGAAAATCTGTCGAGATGGCTAGTCTCGGCAAGTCCTCCGACGACACTTCTCCAATGGAGCCACCAAGTTGAGCAGTTCATCATAATGTCGCAAGCAGTCAGTATCCACCACCCTAACAAACATGCAAACGACTGGCAATTCCTTGCAATAAACTTTCCAAATCAATAAATATGTCACTCTTGACTCCTCACAAGGTAAAATAATAAATGAAGCAAGCTCCTGGGACCCTACTCCTACCATCCTATGCCAAAAACTCACATCTTATAACCTACATAAAGATAAAATATGAGATGCAAAAAATTAGCATGAATGGAGAAACCACTCCTGAACTACACCAGAGAACACTAAATATACACAAAAATCTTTAATCATGATAAAACACACATATTGAGGATATATAATATAACATATCTAACAAAATAGCACAGTCAATTAAAGAGATCCCTTAAGAGACAATAAGGATACTCTCCCAGCAGATTTCGTTACTCTCAGATATCAAATAGAGGAACACATTTCAACTGTGTAACATATGCTTTATTTGGTTTCCCGGGGCTCTTCTCATCCTCTAACAACATTGTCATGGGTGACAAAAAAACCTCTTTATAACAAACGGCCCTACAAATTTCGGCACTAATTTTGCGNAACAAACGGCCCTACAAATTTCGGCACTAATTTTGCGCTAAACTGAACTTCCTTGGTGTTCAAGTAATGGGCTTCTAATAACACCCGGCCTACTTCATGGAAAGAAACAGTGCTTACATTTTTATTACGCCTAGAAGCTAACCAAGAATGATATTTCTGAAGATTCTTTGCAGCTCCCTCCCATACCTCGTCCAAATCCTTGCTGTCTAAAGCCTCCCAACAGAACTCGTGCAGGCCCCACGTATGAATGAGAGGATGAAACAAACTCTTGCCAAAGAAATGTTCTGCTGGCACACACTTTGTGGCATCACTAACAACATTATTGAACGCAAGAGACAGCTGGTACAAAACTGTGTCCCAATCTCTATGGGAACCCATCTGAAATTCTCTTAAAGCTAATTTCAAATTTCTATTGTATCGTTCGAATAAGTTCGCCTTAGGATAGTATGGCGTTGTCTGAATCAACTTTATTCCCCACAAGAACACGAGATTTTTCATTTCAGTCGATACAAAATAGGTGGCATTATCAGTCAACAAGATGCACTGGTGATCCAAATAGCGGAAATAACCACTGCCTTAGAATCTTACAGATTCCAACACATTTCATAGACCACATAGGAAAAAGAAAAACAAGCTTAGTAAAGCTACCAACAGTAACCAATATAGATGTAAAACAGGCTTTGATTCGTGGCAAAGGGCCAAACACATCTAAATATACACGCTCCCAAGGGAATTTCGCGACAGATGCACTATAAGGACTTACTATTTTTGCATTTCTAGGCTAAGTCTTCTGGCAATCTTCACGTTGTTTAACAAGAGATATGACCTCCTTAGCTAATCCAGGACAATAAAACATCGCCTTTATCCTAGACGCAGTTTTATCCTGTCCAAAATGACCCCCAAAATAGGTTTTATGATTAGTACTGAAAAATGGGCACACTCAAAACCTGAGGATAGAAAAAAAAACTAAAACCATGAGTTTTAGGATCCTCATACCTTATCAACCCTTCTCGCACTTTATAATGGCCTGTTTTATCGGCATCTATGTCTGCTTTTATAGCACCACATTCCGGATCTGTTCCCTGGTGTATCTGTAACTTTAAATAAGCCTGAGGAAAATTATGCAAAACTTTAGCCCGTTGTGTGGGACCTGCTTCCTTTATTACCATCACTTTCGGAGGATCAATCTCATGAAACTCATCTTCATCGGACATGTGGGACAAACGATTCGCAGCCCCGTTGTCAATTCCCTTTATATGCTTTCTTGAAAAATCAAATCTGGTAAGACGCACTAACTACCTCGCCAATCGCCCAGCTGGTTTGTTCGTAGACAAAAACCAACTCAACGCCTGATTATCAGTATGCAATTAAAATTTCCCTCCTTCCAAATAGTCAGAAAATTGTTCCATGCCCAATATTGCCGCTAGAATTTCTTTCACATACACCGAAAATTTCTGCTCTGCTGGTGTGAGCAACCGACTAGCATAAGCTACGGGAACAAGGCTTTTATTTTCGGTTTGACAAAGTACTGCACCTAGTGCCTTCGAACTGTCATCTACCTGTAATGTAAATGGTTTATCAGAATGAGGCAAATTAACCACAGGTGGAGAAGCTAATTTTTCCTACCTGTAATGTAAATGGTTTATCAGAATCAGGCAAATTAACCACAGGTGGAGAAGCTAATTTTTCCTTTAACTGACTAAATGCATTTTCTTGCTCTTTTCCCCAAACAAAATCCACCCCTTTTCTTTTAAAGGGCACTGAGAGGTTCTGAAATTTTTGCAAACTCTGGAATGAAATTGGCATAAAACCCAACCATCCCAAGGAAGCCTCTCACTCCTTTTAAATTCTTTGGGTGCTGGAAAATTTACACTGAACCGTATCTTCTCCAGATCTAACAGAAACTGATCATCTTGTGATCACAAATCCCAGGTAACATACGTTTATGCCCATGTGACCTTTTCAGGGTTTANAACAGAAACTGATCATCTTGTGATCACAAATCCCAGGTAACATACGTTTATGCCCATGTGACCTTTTCAGGGTTTACAGTTAACCCAGCTTCTCGCAAAGCTGCCAAAAGAAGATGCAAATGTTTAATATGTTCTTCAAAGCTTTCGCTATAAACACAAACATCATCGACGTATGTGAATAAGAATTGGTATTGATATTTCCACAATACTTGGAACAAAACCCTGGACATGGCTTGTAGACCACAATTTACCCCCATCGGTAGTCTTTTCCACTGACATTGACTGCAGAGACTCACAAAAGCTAAAATCTCTCTGGAATAAGGATGCAAATCGTATTGCAAGAAGGCAAAATTTAAATCAAATATAGAAAAATAGTTTGCCTTCCCAAAATTTTGAAACACTGACTCTATTATAGGCAAAGGAAATGGGGCTACGTATACNTAGAAAAAAAGTTTGCCTTCCCAAAATTTTGAAACACTGACTCTATTATAGGCAAAGGAAATGGGGCTACGTATACATATTTTTATTAACCCTACTGTAGTCGAATATAAGACGATATTTCCCTGGAATTGTCTTTGGCAATAAAAAAGCTGNATATTTTTATTAACCCTACTGTAGTCGAATATAAGACGATATTTCCCTGGAATTGTCTTTGGCAATAAAAAAGCTGGACTAGAATATATACTGTCTGATGGCTCCAAAATAGCCTGATCTTGCAATTCCTGAAATAAATGTTTGAAATGTTACACGATATAGTACAGATGAAACCGGTTCCTGATCTCTAAGCCTTAAAACTATAGAACACTTAGAGTAACGTCCTAGCTATACTGTTATTACATCCGCAAATTCTGCTTGCAAATCTTCCATTTGTATTTCCTGGTTCTAAACNAACGTCCTAGCTATACTGTTATTACATCCGCAAATTCTGCTTGCAAATCTTCCATTTGTATTTCCTGGTTCTAAACCTGTAGATTAGCTGACACAACATGATAGCGAAAATGTTTTTATGTAACCGCAACGGGTTGCTCTTTACAAAAATTAAACAGTAACTCTTACGAAATACATTCAAACTGGCACGGGTTTCCCCCAAAAAATCTCCACCNGATTAGCTGACACAACATGATAGCGAAAATGTTTTTATGTAACCGCAACGGGTTGCTCTTTACAAAAATTAAACAGTAACTCTTACGAAATACATTCAAACTGGCACGGGTTTCCCCCAAAAAATCTCCACCTAACAACAAATCATGACTCAAACCTGGTAAAACCCTAAATTTAAATTAATTTCCAAGAGCAATTCTCAATTTTAATTTTAAATTTAGCTATACAATTTGAACTAATTATGCCGCCAGTCGCAAACCAAAATCAGATCTCTTCCCTGTTTTGTACCTGGATAAACCTTTCCATACATTCCACAATAAAAAGTTACAAAATTCCTGGTTCACAAGAGAACATGTTGCCCCTGAATCAATAAGTGCCGACACTTTCACCTGATCAGCAATTACTATTCATACTTTCATTCAAAAGCTAAGCTGGCTATATTATGGCATCCCACTACCTTTTCCCCTTGGGGACATGTAGTATTTATATTCCCCTTCTACTTACAGAAAAAACACCGTACATCTTGAAATTTATTTACCTTTGATGATGTCACAACCGTTTCCCCTGTCCAAATAGAAAAAGTTCTTTTCGATTTCATCCCTGATTTTTCCCGATTAATTTGATTTATGTTCTGAATAGATTTTTGTTGTGAAAACAATATTCTGCCAAATGGTTACTTTTGCCGCAAACAAAACAAAGCCTAGGCGGAAACTTTCTAGATTCATATTTTTAATGTCGCTTTTTAACATCACAAGATGGCTGATCCACCGCAACAGTCCCTAATTGTATTTTCTACTTCCATTACTAAAACTAAGAACTGCGCAAGTGTGGTGGGTTTAGTGAGCAACATGAAAAACCTACCATNTTTTCTACTTCCATTACTAAAACTAAGAACTGCGCAAGTGTGGTGGGTTTAGTGAGCAACATGAAAAACCTACCATTTTGTAGGAGCAAATTACAAAAGGTAACTTGGGTAAAATACTCTTCTGGGCATGGAAGACCTAATACCCCAACTAACCCAAGAATCTCTTTCACGAAATCCTGCATTGTCTGATTTGGCTGTTGACGTTTTTCTAAAAGTTTCATGCGTTTTTCCATAATAGGTACGTCACTAGCAGACAGGTATTTGTCAGATGTACCATATCCCAATTTTCATCTTTCGCAACACAGAAAGTTGACTGAAACAACTCGGGAACATTGAAAGCTGCTGCCGCATGTAGNCCCAATTTTCATCTTTCGCAACACAGAAAGTTGACTGAAACAACTCGGGAACATTGAAAGCTGCTGCCGCATGTAACACATTTTTAGGTAAATAATTCAATGCTAACACTGCATTAAGTTCTACAAAAATGAACTACTGCTGAAATACTGGCTTCTTTAAATCTGGTATTTTGGCTACAAGTTAATTATTATCTGTACTGATTTGTACAGATTGTGGGCAATCGGGTCTCCTGTGCCTGTGACCTTAAAGGTTAAACAGGAGTAAATTCCAAAGCAACATTAGGTGTNTTGTGGGCAATCGGGTCTCCTGTGCCTGTGACCTTAAAGGTTAAACAGGAGTAAATTCCAAAGCAACATTAGGTGTGCACAGTGCCAGGAACTAATTTTTATTAAGTCACAAAGCCACATCAGGCATTTTTAGCCACTTTAGTTGTTAAAGTAATCCATACTATGCACACCAGCCAGATCCCATCAAAGTCTGGAGCCAGACTATAATATGGCACTACCGTGTTTTAATTGGCTGCAGTTGAATACAATCCAATGGAAGGAGATTACGCTTATTCCAATCGCGGTGGGTGGGCGTGAATACGACCTCACCTATCAACAGCATCGTACAGAGTTGAATCTGCATGCGCTATCTTGACGGGGCCGAGGACTATCCAACCTCTATGAACGCGCTTCGTAAACGAGTCCTCTTGCCAGGCGGACCAAGNATCTTGACGGGGCCGAGGACTATCCAACCTCTATGAACGCGCTTCGTAAACGAGTCCTCTTGCCAGGCGGACCAAGCCGTCGTTCCTACGTTAGCGAGCATCAACCTTTCGAAACTACGGCCTGGGGCCAGCGACACGCCGCTTTGCTTCCCTAAGAGTTACTCGAGCGACCAGAGCCCATCACTAAACCTAGCACTGTGTATCGTGGAGGTCCGGTCAGAGGGAATGCCCTTTTTTTCCCTGGCTAGTAAGGCGGCATACACCGCCATTGCAGCTCCCCGGCTTCTACCACCAGGAGAAGCCCCCCAAGCAAATACCCGCCTCCAAGCCTCCTCCTAGCATGAGGTTCAACCAATGCCACCCAGAGTCCGACCCGCAGTCGGCACGGCCAAAGGAAGGGGCTTCACACCGATCCCCTGGGTACCTACAACTATACCATGCACACTGAGTTTTCACCCAAAGCAGCCCAACTCCTCCGGGATGCCAGACAGTCCCTTCTGCGAAGCTCTGCCACTCCGAGATCTGCCCAAAGGCCTCAGTTTGGGTTGTGCACTAGGCTCGCAGTTCATCACCGCAGGCCAAGAACATATGCAGACTCTGGACAGCTGCACATGACCTCACCATGTCTGATCGCCAGTGCACTGGCGGGGCTGCCACTAGTCTATTATCGTCCTCACTCCGTCATCCATGGTGTTTCCACCGTGTTTGCAGCCCTGACCTTTCGAGGAGGTGGAGATGGCCTTGAGCAGCGCTAAGGTATATATTCGCATAACTGACCCATTTCAGGGACAGTTTCTTGGACCACACAGTGGCACAGGGGCAACCCCTTCCCTATGGTCGGGAAGGCCCCGCCAGAGCTCGTCAGTCGAGGCGAAGAGCCCTCCACCGGACCTAGCAATGGGCAAGTGTGGATGTCCAGTAGGAAGGATATACCACTTCACACCGATCTGCTTTTACACCCAATTAAGGCCGGTGACCGCTACGTAGGCCTCCACCAGGGGGATGGCCAAACTAGGATAGGCATTCCCATAGTCACAACTACCCAACCAGGCACTCTGGGGTGGCGTACTCTATACACTCCCTACACACCAGGATCTCCTACCGGCTTTCATAGAGTGCATTTTCAGCGTTACACCCATTACAGGTTGGTTACCCGACCATCATCCCAGCTGCGACCTGACCTCCCCAGGGTCGGCTACTAGTTCACATGGAACATAACGAAGTGCCCTTAACACTGGCCAGAACTCACCCACACTCGCAGCTATCCCGGTGCCATCTTCCCCAACATCTCCCCGCTTCACAAGCCCTCGAGCTTTTGACACTTATCTCGTAGAAAAAGTTTTGAAACGTAAAGGAAATAAACTTTACATGCTTTGGATGGGGGTTCCAGTTCAAAAAAATTATTGGACTGGCAAGGATGCAATCACAGTTAAATAATGANTGAAATAAAATTTACATGCTTTGGATGGGGGTTCCAGTTCAAAAAAATTATTGGACTGGCAAGGATGCAATCGCAGATAAATAATGATGTATTTTTTTACAGTACTTTCTGTTAGTCGTAAGAAAATGGTAAGAACAGAAGACTGGACTTCAGATCGTAATTCGTGGGGAGCGGAAAGATTATATTGTGCAAACTAACTACAAGAAATAATTATCCTGTACAAAAAAAAAATATTATAATTTATAATTTTTTCACAACACAAATGTTTTATTTCTAAGATTATTGCCTACTCATGGCTGTCTACCGACATCCTGGTCTGTGGTGAATGTGTCATTGGAATGTATTGTTGTGACAGAAATGGAAGTGAGCTAATAGTATTGAGCAGTGTGTAGGCAAGCACTTGCTCAGACTTCCTGGTTTGTGGTAAATGTGTCACACTGCCATCATTGGAATGCGTGTTGTCGAGACTGAAATATGGAAAGCTAACGGTACTGCCCACCATAGCATGTAGGCACACATGCTTTTAATGTAGGCTTGGAAAGCACTTAATTTGCTATGCTACAGAGAGAAAAAAAAAACTTATTTACTTATTACTTATGTGTTGGGACACCCGAATTTCGCGAAAAGATTTCACGACCAGTTGTATTTCATAACACTTTAGCTCAGATCCACTGTCATGAATGGATGGTTTCCGTGTTTCACGCCTTAGGCGTGTGCGCATGAATCCCAGACGTACAGCATTGAAGTAACCTAATTTTGAGTGGCCAGTCAAGTAGGAAAACCTATTCTCTCCAAGACGTTAACAAGCTAATAAGCTAAAGAAAACTGCCTGTAGGCCCGTAGGCTATTGAAATCTAGCATGTGCGGAAATATTTTCGCAAAATTCGGGTGTCCCTACTTATGTGTACAAGTATAAAGAATAAGAATCATCAGAAAAATTAAAGAGTACTTGACATGTTTATGCATATGAAATATCTCATTATTGATATGACACATTGGTGCAGGGATACTGATTTTCAAGGACCTAACACTAATCGTTTGCAAATGTAAGCTAACTATGTCTATAAAAATACTTGGGGGCTTAAAATATATACATTATCAGAGTGCATAATGGTGCCTACATACAGAATTTCAAGGACCGAGACTGGATGGTTCGTGATTTATGCATAACTACGCTTATAAACTGATGACATCTCGCACTTTGTATTTTTCATTACCTCTCGAATAGACATATACCAATGGTTATTTTTATATATACACAATTTAGACCTGTACTGGCACCCATGTCCTGGCGGCTCAGTGAACTGGGACGTCTTTCTACCAATCTAAGGTCTGGCAGTTCGCTGCTCCTCACCTCCACAGATTTTTATACTGTATTAAACCATATCATGTCGATAGAGGCGAGTGTCTACATACAGCACTTGGAACATCGCACTTAGCCTCCAGCCGACACCAGTGCTATTAGCAGCCGATAACGACATTAAGCGACACTAGTGCTGCCTAGCAGACAGTGGGTGAACCAATATGGTGCCCCCAGGTAGGCAATTGAAGAAACTTATATGATGGCGGCCGATACAAGCACCACCTGGCAGATTATATGAGAACCAAGATGGGGAAGACGAAATAATATGGCGACCTACATACATCTAAGATGGCAGCCGACAGCAGACGATATCCGGATGGAGAGAGAAATAGGCGAGAAGGAATGACAGAGCAGGAGGTACCAAGGTGGAATGACAAAGCATAATTCTAGAAACAAGATGGTCATGTGGAATGATAGAGCATAATGTGACATCCAAGATGGTGGCATACTGATTTCCAAGATGGTGGCAATGACACAATCCAATATGGTGGGTGGAGGTCAAGGTAATCCAAGATGGTGGATCCATGATGGCATTTAGTCCTCTGGTCCTGACAGATGCCATGTGTGTAATGATAGATCATGAGGTGACATTCACTATGGCAGCACACTGGCTCTCAAGATGGTGGCCATGAAACAATCCAAGATGGCAGATAAATGTTAAGGATCGAAGATGGTGGTGTACTGGCTACCAATATGGTGGCCATGATGCAATACAATATGGCGAATTGATATCAAGGTCAAATGTCAAGGCCCTCCAAAATGGAGGACCCAAGATGGCAGCCAGTCCACTGCCCTAGAAGCCCCATAATCTATCTACTGGCATAGCCTAAATATATTTGGTCTATAATAGAGTTGACTGGGTTTAAATGGAGCTGAACTACCTGAAGAGTTTAAAATGGGTTGATTTTCTGTGAAAGAGCTCGACTGATAATGAACAGTATAAAAACCCAGTTATTCTAGCGTTAAGCAAAAAAAAATGGTATATCAATCAATTGATTTAAATATGTATTATAATGATTAACAAATGTTAGTTACATTAATATCGCCTTGCAAATATATCGTATTCCATATAATGTTACATCGAATCATTAGTGTGTATTTACTACAAATTATGAATATGACCCGTTATTACGTACTCATACAAGATTTCTTTTAGATAATTACTGTAACAAAAATGTTAATTTTTTTTTATTACAAGGTAGGAGAATACCGCAGTTTGTCGTTTGTCCACTGTTACTGTTTATCTTCGTGAAAAGCAGATGTGCTATTTTTATCCGGCGTTGCCCTTATGTGTTACCGGCGCTTACATTTTTTTAATTTCCCCAACTTTTAATCATCTACTGTGCGGAACTCTTGAAAATCAATAGAGCTTCCGCATTCTTTCTGTAGCTGTCCCGCGACACAATGCGATTCACTTGGCGACTGAAGCAGTACGGCGTGTTTGCAACTAAGAAGAGCGTGTATTGAATCGAAGGTTTTGTAAGAGCAAGACGCTGAAGAGGGACTCGGGGAGAAGGGCGAGTTTCAATAGAGTCCCAAAGAGGAAAGGTTTCAGAGTTTCTAAGAGCTTTACTCTCGTGAAAGAGTACAGGGAAAAGTGGGAGGATGGAAAAAAGGGGGGGAGGGGGAGGAAGCCAAGCTGGAGAAGCACCAGAACAACTCCACTCCAGGTGACTCCAGCAAGCGAGCGAGCAGTCCCCGCAAAGTGCCTTGGGATAACACCACCGCAATCCTGCGGCGTGCTGCGTTACAAGTGCGGCAACAATCTGTTATGGTCAATTCGCGGTTTCTTCACACTTTTTAAATCAAACTTTTGAAAAATCACCCCTTGTATGACGTGTTTGGTTGTTTTGTTTCCTGAATATGCCATGTATCATAAGTGCTTTACACTTCTGTTAACATAAAAGTACCTAAAATTTGGTTGAATTGAACTTTATTTTATATTATACCTATACATAGGGCCAGTGACTTTTCGCGTAAAAATCTGAGCACACATCTGAACCTTCGTGATTCGTGCGCAAACAGTTAACACGGGCCAGAACATTTTTTAGCCAGTCAAAGAAGCTGGACGGCCCTACAGTGCTTTGGACTCTATCTTGTCTCGAAATATTTTCGCGAAATATCACTGCCCCTACCTATACATTATAATATCTAATTTATTATTAATATTAATAAGACCAGAGATAAAACAGGTGTGTCGGTAATGCCTGATAAGAAACAGTTCTTACGCAAAATATTATTACAAGAGAACGCACGAATGCGGCGCGTTGTCCCTTTGGTGTAATTTTTTTAGATTCAATTAAGGTCGGAGGAATATCCTAGAAATAGAACTTTAGCAGGGCTTCATATAAGTTGGAAGTAACCGTGAATGGCTTATAAACCAAGTTTGCTAATACATAATTGGAATTTTTGCAATTAAAAACATTTGTCCCTGAAATATGTTATAAGATAATGATTAAAATGTAAGTAAAGTAAATCGTCTTCGATAATCACAAGTAAAAATTGCAGTCCAAAGAAAATTGTAACCTCTAATGAAGCGGAAGATAAGTTAACTAATAAAGCGTGTTCTAAACTCAAATCCTATCCACACATTTTATGATGGTAGTGTTGGAACAGGAAGTGGCTACTGCGCACCTTGGGTGCGCACTCTCCCCCATTTTCCCCTCTACGGTGCAAACACCGACGAATGAAACACTTCAAACTTGCAGAGGATCTAAAACCAACCAAGGGTTCGAGAAGGGCAGGTGTAATTTCCCCTTGGTTGAAGTGGACATTTTAGGGTGCATTAGAGCTCTTGTCTGTAAATATGGACAGCTGCAGATTTCCATCACGTTCTTGATGCATTTTTCTTGGGCACGAAGTCCTAGTTGGTGAATTTGGACCAAACGGATTTAGGCAAGGACACGTTTAGGTTTCCGGGGCTATCAAGAAATTAGCTCAGCTTCATTCTTACAATCCGCCGAGACCTCGCCTTTTACGTCCAACGATAAAGTGAAACACGACGAACTTTGAGGCAAGCAAACGAGCTTCATTCCCATGTTTCACAGCGGTAAATCTTTAGCGGGAGCTTTATTTCCTCATCCGGATATAAACGTCACCGAAACAACGTGGCCTGGTTGCCAATCGACGAAGACACGAACGTGTTCTGTGAACAAGGAAATAAAAGGGCAGAAATCACCAGATGAAGCTCTGGTGTTTCTACGCACGCTCGCGTAATTTCTAGCATAACTTCCTTGATGTCTATTGATGGAAGATTTACCTTTTCTGGGCTTTGATCTGAACAAAAGGCGGGTTTAAAAGTTAATGATACTGGTTACCGACAAATGCATCATTTTATCGTTGTACGAAACTTTGTTCAACTTTTAGACATTATTTACGAGTACTACGACCTCGCATGAAACAATTTCAAACGCCAAATTTGTTTACACAATGTTCTGTCAGAATCGCAATTTTAATGTTTTAGGGGCGTGCAAATAATAAAAACTAACTCACATACCGAAACGAGATCATTCACATTGAAATAATATACCATTATTTACTTCAAAGAATCATGCTATAAAATTTGTATGTATGTATGTATACATACATACACACTGCTAAAAATAAAATATTCAAATAATTTATTATTTTAAGCAATTTTTGGAAATTGCGAAAAAATTTTATAGCATGATTCTTTGAAGTAAATAATGGTATATTATTTCAATATATATATATATGGGTGTGTAAAATAAGATTTTCTAAGCATACCTTAAAATGAATTAAGTCATAACCTTTCAGTTGCCCTTGTTAAATTTCCTGTAAATGATGTTTTTTTATTTGCACGTCCCAAAAACACTAAAATTGTGATTTTGACATGACATGATGCATAAACTACGCGAACTAAAATTTACTCATGCGAGGAAAGAGAACTTATAAGTAATGTGTACAAGTAGAGCGGCGTTTCGTATTCGTATAAAATAATAATGCATTTTTTTGGTTAGAGCACCCTTGATTGTTTAAGTGTATCCTGCAAGACGATAACAAGAAACATTAGTGTCCAACTGAACTATGTTATAACGAGGGTCTCCCGTTTTTCGCACGAGAATTACGCGTAGGCAGTTTTTCAGTGTCCTACATACACATTTGTCACTTTCTTCTGGTTACTGGCCGGATTTCTTTGCGAGGAGACATTTCCTTACACGACTGAACCAATCAGAATCAAGTTAACTAAACGTCCCTGATTCGTATGCAAACAGCAAAGACGCTCAGCAGTTAAAATCATACAATCACGAATGTGGATGAGAGATAAAGTGTTCAGGGAGCTTATTCCAAGTTTCGTCGGTCGCTGCCGACAGCGTCTCGAACCTACTGTCTCGCAGCTGACTAATATAATCGGCTGCTTGAAGACGGTATTCAGAGCTGTTCGTCGTTTAGTGCGGTGGTACATTCGGGCATCTTCGGCATACCGAATTTTCCCACTCCAAGCAAGACGAACGTTAGTGTCTCTGCGCACGGTCGACAACGTACAAACGAAATATTACTAGAATTACTAGTTTTAAAATTGCACAAATCTGTTGAAAAAGCATTACTTTAAGACACGAATAGTAAGCCTTATATTTTTTACCTCGTGAAGAAAAGTATGTGATTACAAATATGTATTTTAAAAGAAAATAACAGTGTACAGTTTTCTTTGATTTCGTGGGGAGTGTGAGAAACTGTGGTTGGTGGCCATGTTGAACTGTATTTTTTCCCCTTGGTGAGATATAGATGTTTACTTGTTAAGGACGTGGCCCGGGTGTTTAGCAAACTATTTGTGTTTGTGGAAAAGAAAAAAATTCGCCAAGGCTAAGTGAAGGAAAGTTAGCAGATTTGAAATATATATTTCACGTAAAACTGTCCTGAATAACAAAGAAATGCACACATCTTAAAACGATTATATTAATATTCCTAACCTTGGTGTCCGCAGAAGTGTACCGTAGAGCCATGGAAGGTGATAATTTTATAAATATAAAATAAGAAACACTGACCGAGTCACTGGCGTCATACCATTTCTTTTCTTTGGTTGATTTATTGCTAACCTCTTACTCGACAGGTATTGAATTTGGTGTGAATTAAATAACCTTCCCTCCTTCTTTACCACATATGAAGCCAATGTTTTTTAAAACGCCGATAACCTTTTAGCGCAGAAAATATTTATCTTGTCCAGAGTGAGTCTGTTTAGGTACGTAGATTTTGAATGTATTTGTGTTATTCATTTTGGCTTCAAAGTAAGTTTTAAAATTATTAAATGACGCGGAATTTATTAGGCTCTTCTTTCTGGAATCAATACCAAGGAATATTCATTTTGTTGCAGAAAATATTCTTAATATTTAAAGTTAATCACGATCCGTTTTAGTTAAAGTACATTAAGCCTACCTATCAAATTTTATCCTTCAATTTTAAAATTAACATTCCAAAATGTAGGCTATTAGGAGACAAAATACACATGCACACAGCTTATAAGCTTGCCCTTTTAAAAAATGCTGTTACCACATATGGTCACATAATTCTACTTCACATATTTAAACAAACAAAAATTAAGCGGCGGGGAGTTTTTATCTTAAAACATGGAAACGTTTGTGTTGCGAAGCCCGTAACTTAACCACTCGCCCACCGAACACACTCTGTGTAAGGAACGAATAAATTTATATAAATGCGGGTGTGCTAACACAATAATAGTTCATTGGATAAATATTTACAATTGAGTATTCATTCACTTGTGCACTGTTAATAATATACTACACGTAAAATAGTTTGTATTATCTGTGCGCAATGTTTAAGAAGGACAGACGTGTGTGATGCCAGTTTGTAATGGTTAAACACAATGTTTTTATGCTTATTCGTATCGTAAATGTATGTGTAAGAAAATTATAACTCCATACAACACAAACACGTGCTGTACTGACTTTATGTTACACAATATTTATTTCCGTATCATCGAAATACACGGCCACATTTAATACCTACCGACGCCCGCCATATTGGTTTAACTACGAAATTCTAGCCTGCCGACTGCTCGTGAGCAGTTGATACGTCCCGACTCCATCCGTGACGTCACTCGACCTTCGTTTCAAGCTTAGAATACCGAGCAATGGTCTGGAGCCGATAGTTGTAAAGAATGTATTTTTTTTTGTAGGAAGGAGAGACTTAGAATAACTCCCCTGGAGTACACGTCTTGGAATCTTTTCGCGAAACTCACGTTCCATAATTATTACACATTTCTGATAATAAATAAGCAAAAACTGGCTGATGAGCTCCATGTGAGCTAAGAGTTCGCATTTTTAAATAGCACGAAAAAAGTGACTGGATTGAGCGACACTGAAATTCACGTAGAGAAAATGTTAGGTTGCAGTAAAACAGTAGCACGTATTNGATTGAGCGACACTGAAATTCACGTAGAGAAAATGTTAGGTTGCAGTAAAACAGTAGCACGTATTGCAAAATGCAGCATAAATCAATACCATTCCTCCCAGGTATTTTACTTCGTGGTATTTTACTTTATCCCAGAGTATTTTTAAAATCGTGGTTTGACGAACAAATGGCTTTATGCTTCACTGGTAATGTGATTGTTTTGACTAAGGAACCAGTATCCCAACCTACGTGAAGGTACAAGTCCTTACAATAACTATTTCATGATGAAAGCCAAACACGATAAATGGCTTTATATATGAAAGAATTACTGAGAAAAAAATGTCTCAGTAAAAGTAATACAACGTTAAAGGCTGTTCACGGTAAAGTGAGCACTTTTGAAATCAGCCCTTGAAAATGGTCACAGTCCTTATCTGCGTGTATTTTTAACGGGTACACGTAGTGGCATGCGCCCAGTAAAGTTGGAAACGACGGAGGGAAAGTAGTTCTATGTCTCAACGTTGAATTAAAAGTGTTCTGTAAAAATTTGTCTATACTATAATGCTTTATTTTTATTTCTGATTTTTTAAATGTATATAAGTGTATGGATGACTAAACTTGTAAAATATTACTTATATAATAATTTTACAGTTTCCCTTTACCGACGCATTAATAAAGTGATTAGGTCCAAGGTAATGTAGATTTTACATATGGCGGAAGGATACACAACGTGTTAAAAGTACATATTAAGCCGGACTCTTTCAAAAGTGTTCATTTTACCGTGAACAACATATAGTAAAGTGTTGCTGTTGACTGTATGTTATCATTTATAGTGTAAAATATGTAATAATATTTGGACAAATATCACCGCCTTCTCTAATTCAACAAGAACAAATTTCATATTCAAATAAATATTAGCTATCGCACTCAGAACACTGTATCGTTGTAATAACTGCCATTGGAATCAATTATAGTGTTCGTAGATCAGTTATCGAATTTACATATTGTAGAACGGAAAACAGCAACCCTCCTTTGGATTATTTTAAGCAATTTCAAATATTAAATAAAATTCCATAACATTTATTGTTACATTACTGCTCCACGTAGAACCAACAGCCTTTTTACCCTCCTTGCGTACGAGGCATGCGACTTAGAATTTTACTGTGATGAGGCTGGAATGCCGTTACCAATACGGCAAACACAAACCCTTCGCGAATAAACTCATGTATTGTATCTTAAATAACCGGCAAAATCCACGAAACAGATCATCTACTTTATTCAAAAATCCAATATAAATGACTTTATTTGTCAAAGTTTACAGGAAAATTTTCCCTCTTCTTTCTTGAAATACGAACCCTTTTATTCTGGCCTATATCTGGTTTGGGAACTAATGACAACTCATAACGGCTGTACAATGGAAACAAATGATTCATTACGTCACACAATATGGCCTCCAATTACAGACTGATTCACAGCGGGTCTACACGAGCCTGAACCGTAATTACAGCGGCTTTGTATGAAAGCCTGTGC
>NQII01001214.1:116853-132767 GCA_002778355.1 Clitarchus hookeri
TCGAAAAAAGGCAGAAATGGAAAGCGTGGTTTTACTATGAAAATATTACAAGGAAAGTAAGTAGAAAGAGCTAAGATCCTTCGCAGTATTCCCCCAGGTGTTTCACACATACTTGCCAATGATTGGGAAAGCGGTGAAGACCATCGGCTGCATGTGATTGTCTCAACCCAGCGTGCAACAGTTCGACATGGCAAATCTTTATCGTGCCTTGACGCTTGTTTTCAGCTACGCGTGAAACTAGCCCCAGTAGTAACCTACCTGCGTTGAGTTGGAGCACGCACATTAACACAACGTTGGCCCAACGGTAAATGCCAACTAAATTTGTTACCACGAAAATGTCAAGAGATTACTCAACACCCTCCAGACAACTGTGCCGCTAAATCGGAAAGTGCCATAACCTATCGCAAGTGTAGTTTTAAATGGTTGGTTGTTGGCTGGTAATAAGTTGGTGAACATACTGTTGGTAATAGGTTGTATGTTTTTGTTGGGCAACCAACATTTTACGTAAAAGTATGGAACAACCTTTTCGAATGAAAACAATGCCACTCTCATGTACCTACTTTATATTTTATCTTCGTGACCTGAGATATTTCTATTTAATGTGTCAATGTTTAAATAAAATCATTTGGTAATTGTACTAATTGTTATGTTGAACCAACATTTTGCTAACAATGATAAGTACCCTTTTTCTGATTAAATAAAAATATTTGGACACCATCTTGGATTCGTATAATTGTAACTATTACTTCTGTTTCAGGTGAATTTTTGAAAATAAGACTTTTTTGTGCCATAGAACGTCATTTAATTATATTTTAGGGATACTTGCCGTTTGACTTCTTGCAGTACTAACGCTTTTGTAGTCACTCTCATAAGGTAATCAATAATTAATTCCCATATATTCCGCATGGCGAACAAATAAAGGAAATAAATTTATATTAGTGTTATATAATTACCTGATTGATACACTATGCCATGTAGAGGAAGGAATTGCAATAATAAAATGTAGAATAAATTGTATGGCTCAAAAACCGTTAACACGACAATAACTAATATTTCTCCCCCTTAAGGGAACTTCGGTGGTGATATGTTGGTAATTTTTTAGAAAACATAACTGTTGGCATTTGGTATGTAAACGTTTGTTGGGTCAAGTGTAACTATGCCAACAAAGGTAATTGTCATATTTCAAATGAAGTAATAATATTGTTTTGTATGATTGTTTAAAAGCAATGTCTTTAGCACACAAACAATGTCTTATTTAAGATTAACTTCGATGGTATCATGTTGGTTACTTGTCGGTAAACATACTGTTGGCATTTGGTATGTAAAATTTTGTTGGGCCAACAACGCTAGGACAACATTGCATTGCAGGCACTATGCCATCATAGGATATTATAAATATTTTCTAAATTATATATATTATATATTATTTGCTTAGTGGTTCAGAGTTTTTTTATCAAGGGGATTCTTAAAAAATAAACTGTCTGTTGTTGGTTGTGCATTGGTTATTAATGGAAAATATATTGTTGTAACTGGCAGGATTTAAATTCAGTTTTAAAGTAGTAAAATATGACTTAACTAACATTAAATCTTGACTGAACGGAAAAGAAAGAGACAAACTTCAGGAGGTGATTCCTAACCGGAAAAGGAACAGAAATTTCATATCAACATATGTCCGGAAATGTTTATTTGCCAAAAGGTAGATGGCACTGATGAACGACACCATTCGCTGATAACAACACTCAGTGTTCTTTTGTGTGTTGCAGATTGTGTGATTGGAGCCAAGGCAAAGTACAATGGTCCGTTAGTCAATCCAGGAACAAGCCGAGATGGTTCGTATACGGTCAAGCACATGGAAATGGACGAGAGGCCGCATGGATTTACAGAACCACGTACCCTCACAGACAGCACCAGCCAAATCACAAAACCTTCGCAGCCATTTTTGGGTGTTTGTGTGAGCATGGCAAACATGGAGGGCGGCCGCGGCATGTTTGTACACGAGATCTGGAGGAACATGTTCTACACGATATTGAGACCAATCCCAGTGCAAGGTCCAGGCAAGTGGCCTGCCAGCATGGTGTAAGCCAAGCGATGGTGGTGTGTATCCTGCATGAAAACCGCTACTAATACTATCAGCTGCAATGTGTGCAGGGATTAACACCAGCGGATTTTCCACCACGGGACAGGTTTTGTTGCTGGTTTTTGCAGCAGGCCACCGCCATTATGAAATTTCTGTCGTCAGTCCTCTTCACCGATGAAGAGATTTTTGGTAGAGATGGCATTATTAACCTACACAATCGTCATCTGTGGGCTACAGAAAATCCTCGGGGAATGGTTGAATCGTCTCATCAGCGACGGTTCAGCATCAATGTTTGGTCAGGGATTATTGACGGCCACCTACTTGGACCATTTGTTCTTCCACAACGTCTTGATGGACATACCTATCTGGACTTCATGAGGAACACTCTACCTCTGCTGCTTGAGAATGTGTCATTGGCAATACGACAGGTAATGTGGCTGATGCATGGTGGAGCACAAGCTCACTTCCTCCGTACTGTTCGTCAACACCTCAACAACAGCTTCCCCCAAAGATGGATAGGACGAGGAGGCCCTGTTGCATGGCCCGCGCGATCACCGGACTTAAATCCCCTGGATTTCTACTTGTGGGGGCATCTGAAAAGTGTTGTGTATGAGGAGCCAGTTCCTGATGTGCAGGCCCTTGAACAGCGTGTCCGTGTAGCCTGTGACGCTATTCGGCAGAGTGTGACAATCCATGATGCGATGTGTAGACGCTTGCATTGCATCCCATGGAGGCCACTTTGAACATCTGTTGTTATCTGGAGGCTGATACTCTAAAGGGCGTGAGTTCGAATCTAACATCTACCAAGGAATTTCACAGGACATAATATGAAATCAAAAATAATTAAAAATAATAGAAATAATACGATTTTTGTAAATTTATTTAAAACACTTGTAACTAACGTTGGCAGAATGTTGTTTATTGGTTTGCATTATGTATGTAATAACACATTATTACCAACGTCGTAACATGGTAAACGACTGTGTGTGAATGCCTTTCTGAAAGAGTGAGTGAAGAGGTCTTGAGAGCCGATGAGGGTGATTGAGGCGAGTATGGGACAGCGCCGGAATTAGAGGGCGGGGAAACCGGAGATCCCCGAGAAAACCCGCCGACCTGCAGCGGTATCGTCCAGCACGATTCCCACATGCGAAAATCCAGGATCTGCAGTAAGTATTTTTTACACTTCTAGCTATTTTGATTTTAAAATATACCCCAAAAGTTAAAATAAAAATATGGGTGAACCACGCAACAAATATTGAGTAAATAGTTTTCATGTCATTCAAGTTATATGAACAATTATTTTCAGCTGAATCCTAATGTATAAATTTGGTTGATTTATTTTTAGATTTGTACAAAAATTTACATAAGTTTAATATTCCTATAGTTGGTTTCATTTATTTCTGAAAAATCACATTTCTCTAGTCATATATTTTTTTCAGACTATTACTGGAACGAAAAAGGACGTACGTAATATGCTGAAAGCGTAAAAATTATTTTTATCGTGGACATACTTAAGGTACCTTCTTTACAGTCGCTAAATACATTCTCTTGCTCGAGTTTAAAAAAAAATTAGCAAATTTTATATTTCATCCACTTCGGCACAATCTCAACGCATTTTCCATTACGACACAAAGAAATGTTTCCATCCTCGCAAAAACAAATTCCGCCAAAATTGTTTTCTACTTCCACTCCGGGGTAGCTTTTCCCACCTAGAGACTATTGTTATAGGCAGTTCACGTTAAACTAGGGTACTTTTGAAAGCCCTGCTTAAGATCTACTTGTATGCACGTTGTGTATTCTTCCGTTTTATGTAAAATTAACACCGTCATAGACCTCGTCATTTTATCTGTGTGTTGGTAAAGTGAAACTAAGAGAGTATTAAAAAATTAAATATTTTATAAATTTGCTAATTATTGCATTTAGATGTATTTTAAAAAAATCTAAAGAAATATTAAAAGTTATGACAGAATGTTTACCTATCATGTTTAATTTGACATTAAGGCATGGGACTAATTTCCCTCCACCGTTGCCAACTTTACTGGGCGCATGCCACTCAGTGTGCCCGTTAAAATATCTGCAGGTAAGAGCAGTGACATTTTCTAAGGTTGATTTCAAAAGTGCTCACTTCATGGTGAACAGCCTTTAAACCAACCCACTCCCGTTAATTCACCCAAACTGCAAGAATGGGAACCCTGAACTTCCAGCTCGGACGCGAAACAATAGAATCCGTAACTCGCAGCCACGAGAACTGCTAACTCTCCTTCAAACACTGGCCGAGCGCCCTGTGAACCTTCTCACAAGTTCGCAGAGAAATTACTGCCCCTAGCAGTACGAAGCGGCTTCCCTCAATGACTCTGGTGGGGTTCAAACACCTCTATCGACACGTCCCGGGAAGGGCCGCGGTGGTGTAGTGGTTAGACTGCTCTCCTCCCACCATGGCGAACCGGGTTCGATACCCGGTGGGGTCGCCCCCGGATTTTCGCATGTGGAAAACGTGCCGGACGATACCGCTGGTCAGCGGGTTTTCTCGGGGATCTCCCGTTTCCCCCACCCTTGCATTCCGGCGCTGCTCCATACTCACCTCGCTTTATCCTCATCGGCTCTCAAGACCTCGATGTTAACAGCCGCCCAAATCTCTTCATTCACTAACGTTCCGGGAACTGTAGACGACTCGCCAAAATTTGCCACCCCTGAATGTTCCTTTTGCGTACCATGGCATGAGCAAGAAGCTAAAGTCACCTCGGGATACAGCCAAAAACAAAAACATCAATTATTACAAAATATTCCATATACTTTATATCTAAAATTTTATCAAATGAGAAATAATTGATAATTAAACTATATATAATATTATCCATTATATGCTAATTTCTTTAATATATTTACATGTCTATTCCAGAAGTGTATGCAACTGTTTTCATCACCACCGTCAGTCGTGCATTAAGGCTACCGCCTAGTGAGGGGTGTATTTGTGTGTATTATGCAAAAATATATGAAGCGCTACGGTTCGCCGGCCGGTACATGTAAACCGATGTCGCATCTACGCGAAAAGTTTTCAATAAGTGAGTTAAGAGACTTGAGCGGCTCTTAAAATCGGGGTCCTGATAGACGATGAGGGTGATGCGAGGCTCCGTTTGAATTTGGCGCACTGTCTGGGCCACTTACGTGCGGGCCGAGCAGAGTACACACGTGCGGTGCAGTGCAGTGAAGCGCGGTGCGGTGCGGTGCAGTGCGGAGCCGAGCCGGCCTTCTCCCGGACGCGACTTTCATTGCAATTCGCAGAAACACCTCGCCTAGTTGTCGAGGAGCACTGTGGAGGGACTTGACAGCGAGAATTATTGCCGCCTGCCTAACATTCAACAAACACGTGCGGTGTTTTTTGCAGAGTGCGTAACAACATGGTTGGTCGCGTTAACATTGCTTGCAAGTCGGTGGACGTCACTTCGAACAGCTCCTGTAAAGGCGAGAAATGCTTCACATCTCTGATAGTTTGTGCACTGCGGTCAGCTGTTTGCCGTCACGCGAGGCGATTGGGGACTGTCGTCTGCTGTCCGCCTCCAGAATGGCTTCACTCCGGCTCGCACTCCGAACAGCCAGTATATGCATACAGGGGATGTTTTGTAAATGAATGCTGGTATTTTGGGGGATGCAAGGGAGTGTCAAACGTGTGTTTTGATGCAGTGAACACGGTGTCTGAAATGCCTTAACGGAAGTCACACTGCTGTTGTTGAAGATGCCCTCGCGGGTAAACAGTGCCTCGTCTGTCCATAAGTGAATGTTAGGAAAGTCGGGAATAGTAATGTAAGAACCACCTGGCAAAGTCAAGTCGACGACACTAACCACTACTGCCACGTGTGCTGCTTCCAGTACAGCGGCACTGTATGCCGCCGTGCAACCACGTCAACGGCCATCACTTTGAACATTGTTGTAATACTGTACTGGCGCTTTCGATGTCACCTCTCTTTCAGTGATCGTGCTAAGTGTTCTTTACATAATAATTATTGCTTACAGCATATGCGTTGTGCATTTTAATTTATTTGTAACATAAGGCTGCATTTCCGACATCCTGTTTATTACATAAAAACACTAGTTTTGACACCCCCTTGCATGCCCTAAAATATCTGCACTCATTTCAAAAACATCCTGTATATGTTAAGGGTTACACTCTGTAATTTCAATTCGCTGTTTCTTCGCAATTTTTGAATACGTCCTTCGAAAAATCATACCATGTATGACGTGTTTGGTTGTCTTCTAAAAATGTCATGTATCACAAGCCTTTTATGCTTCTGTTAACATAACAGTATCTTACTTTATGTTTTTTATTGAACTTCTAGTAATATTTAACCTTTAATATATATTTAATTTATAGTTAATATGAACAAAACCAGGGAGAAAATAGGTGTGTTGGTAATGCCTAGTAAGAAATAGTTCTTCATGCGAAAGATTATTAACCTGAGTGCTCATGAATGCGGTGCGCTCTCCCTCTGGTGTAATTTTCTATACTCTTTTAAGGTTTATTGCACTCAAGTTAGGAAAAAAACGTTATTTCTTATGGGAGAGAGCGGCAAAGGGAAAAATTCCGCCGCTAGATGAGCGGTGTTCTAAAAGGTAACTTTTGATTAACATTTCAAGCTACGTGAATAATAAAAGAGAAATACTTTACTTAGTTACGAAGTTATTTTATATTTGATTTATGATTATTACAATATTATCCTGTTTTTTAACGTAGAAAATAGAGAAAATCTGGCACACACGCGACACTAGTGCTTATCTAGTGACGAAAATGTCTGGTTGCTAAACTTCTAACATTGATTTCCCCAACCCGCAGTAGAAGTAACCTTAAATCGGTTAAGCTTTGTTTGCATGAGGAGGAGGAATATCCTGGAAGTATAACTTAGGCAGGGCTTCAGAAAAGTTGTAAGTAACCGTGAGTGGACTGTGGACAAGTAGTTAATGGTGTTGAATAAAGACCGCGATAAACGCGCAAGCATGGTCGCATCGTCGTGGTTCCCCTTGGCCGGTGATTACCGCCACTGTGGGCGGGTTGTCGAGGGTAGTTAGTAGTAGGGCCAGCTGTTGCCACGACAACACCCCGGGTAGGATGTGGCTGCGTGTAGCGAGGGTGGCAGGACGATGCCGGCAGCACATGCCTGGCAGCGCGCCTCAAGCCACAGCGGACCACCGGCATTACAATGTCGCGCTATCGGCTCCGCGTGGCTCGACACGTCTAACCTCCTCCCCTCCCACCCGCCGCCCGCCAACGCCAGCAGAACACGGACCCCAGCCTTGCGTCGCGACCTACACAGACCCTCCAGCTCGCAGCGGGTGGCCGTCTGTGTACACTTCGTTGGCGGTTATTGCTATGTTATTTTGTAAGAAAGTGAATATAAAAACGAATTAAAGTTGTAATTCTTTTCGATATTTGTCAGTTGGTGGTGGAATTGGTTTTATAAGGAGAAATAAGAGAACATATTACGATATAATACCGAGAAACATAATGACTTTAAATGGTGATGTTGCGACGGTGGCGCCGCCGCGCGCATCGTTTTTGGGTTCGCTCCTCTGTAAGGCGGCCTGCTCCTTGACCGACTCGGCTCCCCTCCTGTTTTCTCCTTGCATTTCCCTCCCTTGATTACCCCTCGTTGTACGTCACATTTTTTTTAAATTCAGGGGCTAGTTTATATAAGTTGTTACACGCCTTGTGCAGCATTCATTCTACGCCTCATTCTATGCCTGCAAAGAAGATCGTCGGGTTGACGCCTGATAGAGCTAATTTAAATTGTAATATGAGCTAAAATTGTCATTCTTCCCTTCGTTGGACGAGGGTGCTATGAGACGCCGTTTAAATAATGTAGTTTCGTGAGCAGCTGACTATGCTAGAGCTTGTAAAACGGAGAATCGTGGTCGCAGCGTTTAATTTGTGGGTCAGTTGAGTGTTTTTGAAATAATTGTGTGGCGTAGTATTGTGTTTGTCTTTGCAGTGAGTTAGATTTTTTCCAAATTCTGGTTTTGGACGCCTGTCTAAATTGTAGTTTCGGCCAACTAATTCCTTGCTTCTCTGTATAGTTCCAGTTGCTTTAATGTGTTGTGTATAGTTATTGTCTGCTGCCCAACGATTTACTTAAAGTTTAATTGTCGCTACTGTGCTACCACGAGTTACGCGTTGGGCATATTCTAATGAAGTGTTCTTATTGTCGTCATCGATTATTTTATTCAATGGAGCTATGGTTAGGGTCTATGGACTACCTCCAAAGATTCTCTAATGTAATATTTTATTTCAGATTTTACTTGTATTTTTTTGTAAAGGAGGCTTTACTGATCCTGAAACACTGCCCTCCTTTAGTCAAATTGCTCTACTAAATACCTTGAATTTATCTAGTCATGAATGTAACTATTTGTATTTTAGAAATGTTTTAATATTACTCTGCTCGTTTTTTAAATTAAATATATATTGTATATTTTGGAGTAACATAATACTTTTGAATAAGCAAGTGCGCAGCAATTTAATTTTTTGTCATCGTCGCGGCTTCGACGATGACGAAGCGATTCACCATTGTCGAATATGAAGACGGGAGCATTCTCCCGTTTTCATTCGCGAAGGTCTTACGATTTTTTCTTAGATTTTTGAAAATTTACAATAAAATTACGAGTATTTTTGTTTTGTTTTAAGCTATAGATTATTCTATAGTGGTCAAGGTCATGTGATGTCATCCAAAGTCAGGTCAAGGTCGTTTAACATCATTCTATGACATGGTCATGGTTGCATGTTGACTTGGTTTCTACTGTTGCGAGTGAGTCAAATGGATTTTCTCCGAGTGATTCCATGATTGTTTTATAAACATAATATTGTTTTTTTACCCTTGGTGACATGGTTCCTACTGTTGTGAGTATATATCTTGCATCTGTATGTATATACTACATGCATAATATTTAAACAGTCTATATATATATATATATATAGAAGTTTTAGTATAGGATGACCGACTAAGTTGCTATTCAGACTTCGAATAGCGAACAGTGGCTAAGATGAACGTGCTCTTCATCTTCGTCGATGGAAAATAATCGGGAAAGTTATTTGTGTCGTTACTGTAAGAAGACTTTTTCTCAAAGCTGCCATGCTCGTCGACACGAGACTGGTTGCTTACGAAACACGAAGCACGTTATATTATAATGTGAAAAGTGTAAATCATATTTTCGAAGACGTGCTAGCTTAAAAAGACATATTGCAACATGCAAAGATCTCCTTCCTGCACGTGTCAATCAGTATTTGCTGAGATTAAAGCAAACTTTTCATGGGAAGATATCTGCGAAAGACAAATTCGAACCATCAACATCATTAAAGGCAACGTGCCCTACTATGAAAACAATGGCTGGAACAGTCACATCTCCTAGACATCCATGCCACTACTGTAACATGACATTTGCATATGCCTGCAATGCGAATACACATATAAAGCATAAATGTAAGCTGAATGCGTGTCGCACAAGCTATCAATGTAATAAATGTCAAGGTTTGTTCACTCGTACAGACGGTTTAAACATACATATGAAAAAGTGCAAAGACCTTGTTCCTCTACCACCTACATCACCAACTTCCGACCTTCATGTGAACAATGAACGCAATGCTTCACCAATGTGGAGAAAACAATGTTGCTATTGCGGTAAGATCTTGAGTAAAAGTTGCAGTGCTCGTCAACATGAGAAATCTGGAAAATGTTTAAAGAAGATGCAATGGGCTTACTACACTACTTATTGCTGTAAGTATGGTCGTGAGTTCTCATGTTATTAAGTAACAGGCGTTCCAGGCAACGTGCGACGTGAAATATATGACAAAAAGGTAAAACTATGCCGTGAGTCGTATTACAACCATGAAAAAAATGTGTACATATAAAGTACATACACCTGTATATTTTGTAAACTTACCAAATGAGAATGTATTCATACTAAAAGAATCTGCATTCCGAGGTCTTATGAAGACGTATGTTGCATCTTATTCATCAGGCATGGTGGACGATATTTGTACATGTCTTGAAGCATATGAAACAGAATATTATAGATCAACTTACATGCGAGATAGAAAAAGAAGGTGCAGTAAAATAAAATATATGGTTGGACTGTAAATATACCAAAAGTTGAATATAGTGAGAGAGCCTTCAAGACCTCGAATGTACCTCTTTATAACACGTATGGAATTGAAGACACTGTTGAAGCTTGTATACAGAAGATTTGTCGCGAGGAAGAAGAATATGTGGGAAAGGGTTCCTGTTGGACATTATACATATAAGATATATCATCTACAGTTGAGAACAAATATACTTCAGTCACTTGACTAATAGTCGTATGCTGATTTCCCTTTACCCCACTACCGAGAGAATTACAACATAGTTGCATGTTCGACCTGCACAATCAGAGTATAAATTATCGCAACCGCACGACTCAAGACAATGCAATGCCTAGATATCATACTGATTCGTTGTGTAAACTAACGTTGGTTGCAGCGCTCATAACATAATCCGAGCCTGCATCTGTTCCAAAACAGTGTGTGAAGAAGGAAATACGAGTGTTGCAAACGTTTACTATGAAGAACGCGAGCCATACAGATCGTCAGAAACTGTGAACTACAAACGTGCTCTGCTATTATGCGAGATGAAAAATGAAAAATTTACAACCAACCAGCCAATAAGAACGAATATGTGACCTCCATGTCTACTGCTGACGATATAAAATATGCATATTCTACTGATGATGATGAAGTGCTGGCATCTGTAAAGCGAAAGCATAAACATGTTGGGGAACATAAGAGATACTTGAAGTTGGGGCAGAACAAACGCAGATTCGAACCTAATACTCTGGCCTAGAAGTATCTCACAAACAACTCATCACGGAAGAACATAGATGCAGACATGTATTGTGAACCTTCTGCGAAGAGTGTCGTGAAGTCTAGCTACTTATTTTCTGAAGACCGCAATGACCTGGTTGATATACTACGGGTACTGGTTGCGTTGCAGATAAGTGGATATATTTCTGCCAGAGAAGAGATAAATTCGATTATTGATGAACTCAGAGCTAATGATATATTATGTACATATTTATATGATTAGGTTAAGAATATGAATAAATATAAACAAAAAACAAGTATTTTATGTTTTTTTTTTTTTTTTTTAAATTCTTATCGACTAACAAATATATCTACTGTTATGTATGTCTGTATGTTATGTATGTTTATAAATGCCTTGTATGCAGCATGCGAATGTCTTGCTACAATAATAATAATTTCCTGTTGATCAACAAACATTGTCTTTACACTTTTTGCTATGATGTCCGCCTCAAGTTTTCATGACGTGACTTGTTTGTTACCTACTTATAAATGTCCGACAGGCTGACAGTTTTTGTGATGAACATACATTGAGTACAGTCATGTACGAAAATATTTTCTTGGCTATATAGTTCATTATGATTTTTGCATGATGAGCTATTTTTGCACGATGAGCTCGATACTTAAATATATATATATATATATATATATACATACACAAGTATAAAATATAAAAGTTTTTTTAAAATTACATATCATGTTGTATTTTTTTACCTGTGAAATGATCTGACTCTCTATGGGAGTTCGAGCCTGCGATACCTTATTTTCAAGAATGATGCACTGTCTCCAGTGCTGACAGGGTACATGAGTTATCTCCTATAAACTGCACATAGCAGTGTCGTCTCTCTTGCGTGACTAATGGTTTGAATGTATGTTGTTCTGTATGTACTTACAGTTCTAACACTATAAATGCTATGAATCGAAATAAGTATGTGTATATATATTTTAGTATTTAAAACTGGATAAATTGAAACCTTGCAATGTATAATTGAATTCCTCTCGTAAAAAGAAAAGTGTGTGTGTGTGTGGCCTCGGAGTCTGACGCAACTCGCTCTCTCTCGACTAGTTTTTTCTGTGTCTGCGCCTCACATNACTGCACATAGCAGTGTCGTCTCTCTTGCGTGACTAATGGTTTGAATGTATGTTGTTCTGTATGTACTTACAGTTGTAACACTATAAATGCTATGAATCGAAATAAGTATGTGTATATATATTTTAGTATTTAAAACTGGATAAATTGAAACCTTGCAATGTATAATTGAATTCCTCTCGTAAAAAGAAAAGTGTGTGTGTGTGGCCTCGGAGTCTGACGCAACTCGCTCTCTCTCGACTAGTTTTTTCTGTGTCTGCGCCTCACATNGTGTGTGTGTGTGGCCTCGGAGTCTGACGCAACTCGCTCTCTCTCGACTAGTTTTTTCTGTGTCTGCGCCTCACATATTTTCTGTTGAGAACACGACGATGGCTGGGACGGACACGTGCCGCGGCTAGCGCCGTACTCTGAACTCAATGGTTTCGTTTCAGTCGTTTGCTATTCTGTTGTACTGACCAGGATCTGGTATTGTATAGCATCATTTAACACATAGCGTACAGTCCTGTCGCTTTTTATAATATCTAATTGCGATGGTTGATAAGTGTTTACAACTATTTTTGCCTCACATTATTTTATATCTGTTTGCATCAATGTGTAGTAGTGTTGACCTGATCGCACCTGTGCTTTTCAGCTTCAGAAAATTGTTTTTTTTTTATTCGACAAACATGAGGTATGGCACACAATGCCCGTGTAATATACAAAGGTTGTTAAAATGTGATAACTCTTTGCATTAATAATAATTTTTTTATATCTGCTTGCATCAGCAAGCTATCTTAAATACATACCAGGCATGGGAGACAGCTAAGAATCTCTTCGTCCTGCTGCAGTTAGACAGGTAGGTGTTTGCAGACGGATTTTATTTCGGGTTGCACATATGTGAGAAGGAATTCTTTAGGTAGGTATGCTAGTTTGGTATCTGAGTGCTGCAAGTGATTTAATCTTTCTGTAACAACGTTCTATCGTTTTCACAATGTCCCACACTTCACAGCGGAAATTTCCCGCCGATAGGGAACTGTGTTCGAGATTTGACACTATACAAAAACTATTAATGTACTTTCAGACACAGACAAAATATATTTTTTTTCCTAGTTATGGAGGAAAACCTAATATTAGCAACTTCGTAAAGATAACCGGCAAAATCACAGGTAAAATTTATCTGAGTAGCTTCATACTTGGTTGCACTAAAAAAATCCAGGGTACTTCATTGACGTAGCCATAAATGTATCCACGCGTGCGTAGGTACGCAGTGGTGAGCGGTTAGCCTGCTCGTCTCCCACCAAGGCGAACTGGGTTCAATCCCCGACCGGGTCACTCCCGGATTTTCGCATGTGAGAATCATGCCGGATGATGCCACTGGTCGGCGAGTTCTCTGGTATCTCCCGTTTCCTCCACCCTTTCATTCCGACGCTGCTCCATACTGACCTCAATCGCCCTCATCGTCTCTCAAGCCCTCGCTGTTAAAAATCACCCAAATCACCCAAATCTCTCAATTCTCAATTCACTCACTCCACGCGTGCGTGTCTCAAGGCATTAAGAAAAGGGGTGACGGAGGTTTACATTGTCTTAAGTGAAGGGAGGAAGGTTACGCTGGAATCAGTGCTGCTGATACATGTATTTATTACGACAAATTCTAGGAGTAAATTATTTCACAGTATTATAGAATGTATCATAGTGAACCGCAGTTGCATATTTGTATAACAATTAAAGGATTATTGATAATTCAATACTAATTGTTGACAACACAAAAAGGTAGAAAAAAAAAAAGCAGCGGGATAACAACCCTCACACACCTCCTGGCACGTTCATGCTGTACTCCCACCCAAAATATACTTTTCGTAGAATAAAATCAATAACATGAAGCTTGCATATATAAACATAGCTGATCCAGTAATTTCACTTGTAGTCTATTCGCATCATCGTCACACTTTTTGAATCGAACCTTTGAAAAATAACCCCATGCATGACCTGTTTGGATGTTTCCTAAATATGTCATGTATCATAACCGTTTTATATTTCAGTTGACGTAAAGGTATCTTAACTTTTTATTGAATTGAACTTTTACTTATATTTTACTTTAAAATTATATTTTATTTATAATTATTCTGGATAAAAATTAGAAAAAAAAGTGTGTTGGGAACACCTAGTAAGAAATACTTATCATGCAAAATATTATTATGCTGGGTCCACACGAATGCGGTGCGTTGTCCCTCTTCTGTAATTTTCTAGACTTCGTTAAACGTTGTATGCACGAGGCGGAGAAATAGCCTGGAAGTAGAAATTTAGCAGAGCTTCATAAAAGTTCGAAGTAATAGTGAATGGACTATACTAACAGTAGAGGGATTAAGGGGACTTTGTAACATCGGGACCTAGGACCAGAGCGTCGGAGATGTTCGTGCTCTGTCATTCCGGCTGGCGGCCATATTAGATCCAGATGGCATTCACCTTGACCTATGACCTTGATCCCGGTGACCTTTGGCCGTGACCCCAGAAACCTATTACATTGAAAACCCAAAAAATCCAAAAATATATAATAAAAATTATAAAAAAAATTATTTGAAAACATTAAAAAATATTAAATCATAAAAAAATTATTATTAAAAATTTATTAAAAGATTTATTTTAAAAATACTTATATTTCCGGAAGTTAAAAAATTTAAGGGTTTTTGTATGTCAATAGGACAAATGTGAGTGCCAACAGCTCACTTTGTGGCTGAATTGTCAGAATGAGCGGGTACCGACAGCTGGCTTGGCAGTGAAATCGAGAAAGTAACGCTACTTGGGTGTTGAAAATATGAACCAATATAGAGGGCGCCGACAGCACCACTTATACTATAAAAACATAAGCAAATATGGCTGCCGCCTGGTGGCTAAACAGGCAGGTCATCTGGTGACGAAATCGGTAGTTATTACACAAGCGCCACCTAGGTATTAAAAATATAAACACATGACAAACGAAAAAAAACCAAGATAGCAGAATGAGTATTGTTATGGGATGGTGGGGAGGGAAAAATGATGACTTATTGGTCGAACGAAGGTAAGTAATTGGCGGTGGGGGTTGAGCCATTAGGAAATGAGAAACATTGGCGGTGCAATTAAATATATTGGAAAGGGGTGGTGGGGATGGGGCAGTTGGCCAATGAGAAATATTAGCGGAGCAATTAAATATATTGTAAGGGGGAGCAGAAGTGTTCAGTCGTCTGCTGGGCGTGGTGCTGGGAGGGGGAGGGGGGCTCCAGCAAAGTATAAACAAATGACAAACGAAAAAAATTAAGGATAACGGTCGGACGAAGGTGAGAGATAAACTCCAGCAATGTATAAATAAATGACAAACAAAAAAACCAAGACATTTTAGGATTATGTCAATCCCTTTAGAATGGAGAATATTAATTCTATAATATAGAAAACTAATTATATGTACAATTTTTTTGTAAATAAATTTAGCCTCGAACTCCAAATTTGTTTTTTATGTATAAAAAACTGTAAAAATTTGTTTCTTAATTCCGGTGAAACCGAAAATACTTTGTAATGCAGTGAAACTAAGAAATAAGAAAAAAAAACTGTACATCTTCCACTTGCTCATACGTCAAACACACACACACGCACACGCGCAGAGAGCCCGAAATATCCCAATTTCAGCCGAGACTGATAGACGTATAAAAAAACTGTTAAGACAAAACAACACTTAAATAAGTGGTCACGAGTCCTATTACAGAAGTAAACGAGGAAGTAAAGGAGAGACGCCTGCAGTCGTAATGTGCACTCGCGCACGCGCCTGGCCGCGCTGCTCCATGTGTTGAATTGCACTTTGCCCTAGCGCACTGACCGCTAGAGAGCTGTGCGGTGCCCGTGATTGTACTGGGCGATGTGATTGG
>NQII01001214.1:132802-266991 GCA_002778355.1 Clitarchus hookeri
GGGGGGGGGGGGCGGCTTTTCACTTTAGCAGCATGTTTTATTTCTAACACACGCCAGCTTTAATTTATAGGATAATAAAAACACGGATGTTATCTGTACGCACAAGTCAACACCAGCGGATACCCATATTCAGGGGTTCGATACTTGACTCGTTCGGTCGAATTAATTTTTTTTTAAATCACTCCATATGAATACTGGGATGGTTTCGTGGTCGAGTCCTTACTTATTCCCGTTTGCCGTAGCAACTCGCTCCCGTCTCAAAATTATGTAAACATTACTATTATTATTATTATTTTAGCTTGCACACCACCTAGAAAGTGTAAGCTCACACTACTATTATACGAGAATCGAGTAGGCAGACACACATTCAAAATATTCACATATTTCCATTATACACAGGCTGAATTAATGAACAATAAAATTGTACATAGAATTTATTTCTACATTATATAATTAGTTTTATACATTCTAAAGGGATTAACATAGCTCTAAAATTTCATGGCCTCAGTTATGCACTGGCTGAAATTTGCACTTGTGAAGTCTTTCCTACATGTCTCTATGAGGTTGAAGGGTGGAGAATGAGAGCTGTATGCGCGTGTCTTTGATGGAATTCGTATTGTTATACAAATCTGCATGGTGGACTAGCATCGCGGGAATAAGACTATGTTTTAGTTCGCGTAATTCATAAAGAGTGAATACTATTGTCACCTGATGGATAAAAGGCCGCACTTATACATACACATGTTCGCAAGTCACTTTTCATTCGGATAAAGACATCTAGCAGTGTAGTGGGATGCTGGAAGGGGAGGATGGGGGTGTTTCACCACGGATCAGATATGTTTCTTAATGGAGCGAGTGCACACGAATGTATGAAAATACAGACATTTTGTTTGCCGAAGGTAACAGTTTTTAATGATTTTGTACTTTTGGTGGGTGTACCTATACGCTAGCGTCTACTCACGGTTCATATTTTTTTCTCCCGCAAAACTTACTATTTGTACATTATTTGCATGTATAAAGAGTTTTATATACAGACACTGGGAGCTAGAAATATCCTTGAACGTGGGGTAACCATATGGATATTTTTTTCCGCTGCCTAAATTTCCTAATGTACTGAAGCATTCTGCGTCCCTATATTTTGTTCGTCAGAACACACGCTCTGGCGAAGCTCGCAGGCGGACGACCACAATAAGGATGAAGGGTTTTGCGGACGTGATGGGAGAATGGCACCAGGACGGCAAGGCGGAACGACCACGTGCGGAGGAAGGCGGATGCAGCTGCATCTCGCAGCTGCCAAGGGACGCTGAGCCCACACCAGCAGCTGAGTCTGTCCCGGACTAGTTTCAGCAATAAACATTGAGAGCTTTTAGCGGGCGTGCTGGGAGAATAACGACACGATATCCAGAGGCATAAAAACAACACGTGCGCCGAACCAAGAGGGCACCCAAATGTTTCCGCACATGCAGAACGGAACAATAAACTTCCAGGCCAGAATCAAGGGGCGACGCCAGGCCGACTGCGGACCACAGGAGCAGCGGCCACGTGTTTTACGACTCAGGGGGGACACGGCGAGCACCCCGGCCACGTGCAGGGACGGGGCAAGTTGAATATGGCGATGGAGCCTACAAAACGACGGGAGAGCGGGAGGAACGGGGCAGTCAGTTGAAAGACGTCGAGTCAGGCAGTCGGAGGACCTGAAGTGAGGCGTCTGGATCGAAAATGCATCACGACGTCGACCTCAGTCGGAGGCCGTCAAACGGGACGTGCGACGGGAAGAGTCCGAGAAAATGCGGCAGTCGGCCGACGGGAATCCAGGAAGACGGAGCGAATCCGGGAGAAGACGACAACGGCAGCCGGCCGTCGTCAGACGGAGAGTGCTGAGTGGACCCGGGAGGAGGAGCTTCGAGATCAGGCGTCGAGACGCCCACCAAGTGCCGGAGCAGTCCCAAGTCGCCAGCCGAGAGAAGACAGCGCCTCCATCCAGATAAGTAGAGTCATCCAGCGAGTGTGAAGAATCTTGCCCTCCCCCCCTCCACGACGCGAAGCGCCGCGCCAAACAATACGGAGCCTACGTATAAAAGGGAAGGGGAGTGTTGTCTCGTGTGTACATGTATAAGTGGCCCTGTTAAGCGTTAATAAAACTGATTTATTGGTAACCTGAAAACGAGGTGAATTTATTAGTAAATTGGACCTAGAGACAATAGTGTCGACGTATTCCTACGCCCTAACACTGAGGGCTAGCCTCAATTGCTGGTGCCTTACGCAGAGAGCAGATTCAATACCTACTTATAAACCATAGCATTGGGCAGGTATCAGTACTGATTTTAAACTTGGGAGGAAATTATTTTAATGATGAGTGTCAATGCTTTGGCGAGAGGGAATGTATGGGATTCATCACTTTGCATATCACATACCATGATGGGTAGCGAGGTGGTTTCAACTCTGTATTTGGGGTTTTCGAGCCATAATTACTTTATAGAAAGCTGCATAATGCATCCGTACACGACACATAATTTTTTCCAACATGAATTTTAAACAACTGTTTCCCTGAGGGGGCATGTATTTTGTTTAGAGGGGAAGTGGCACTCGGTGATTGATTTCTCGTTAATATTTACTCCGAAACACGCTCTTTGTATAGTTTTTCTCGTGTCGTATATTTCCAGGATTAGGTTTTTACAGTATTTTCTATATTTTGCCTTTCGATTCGAATACCTCACTTTCATTGAATGGGGCCCGTTTTGCAATGTTGCGTTTGAGTCATACATTAAACTTTATTGGCAGTGTCTTTATGTAGAGAGCCAACAGCGATGTTTTCCCCCATTCGAGTTACGCATGTGCAAATATCCTTCGCATACCCGCTCTCGTTGTGGAAGCATAGGTCCTTAGACTGTGATGGAATGCAGTTTGGGCCTCCACGAAACCATTGACATTAACTAACCCAGACCCTGCCACGATTATTGGTCGTGATGGTTGCTGGCACGATGGTGGATGCTCATCCTGAATCCTTGGTTTTGTGGGAAGTACACTCATACGCTGCGGTGAAGGAGACTGTACACGACGGATTTTGGCAGGTGAAGGTCCTACAGCTACGCAGGACTCTGCATGCCTCTGCATGTTATCGCACCTAGCAAATGCCCTGCCATATTTTACACACTATATGCATTATTCAAACATTAATACTTTTCGTGTCTTCGAACACATTTGGTGAAAGCAAACGAAGTGTTACAGAAGCGTCACGGGTACTGAGGTAACGACTTGGCAAAATAATTAGGTTGTAAATACATAAATAAAAAAAAATACGAATTTCTTGTACCGTATTTTATGAGATTACATTCCCCTCAGAGACTAGTTGGCCCGAACCGATATTCCAAATTTGAGCAGATTTGTAATGCCGCGGGAAAATATATGCGTATTACGTGCACGGTTGATAATATCCTGCGACCTGGTGGAATTAAATATCTGAACTTACCAGTCAGAATGCTAAAAGACGATGGGTGAGAGAGCGATCTGTCCCCTCTGGCATTAGATAAGAAACTGTGCCGAATGTCGACACTTTTCCAATTATATACTTTCCCCACACTAGCACGCTCTGGCGTACAGTACTGAAAACAAGAGCAGTAGCGGTAAGGGATTAAGCGTGGGTGAATAATTGGTCGGACTATAGTAGTGGGGTGAGGAGTAACAGAATAAATACTCAATTTCAGTGGTAATTTAATTAGCATTAAAACAAAAAATGATTTTTAATAGGTCTTAATTAAATTTTTTTATTTAAAAAATATTGATTTAATAAATTATGCATGTAGGTATACCGCTGATTGGAAAAATATATTTTTTAATAGGATGAAAAATTACAGGTTTTTGTATGTATACGAAACAAATGTGAGTGCCGACAGCTCACTTTACGGCTGAATGGTCAGAATGAGCCGGTACCGACAGCTCGCTTGCCAGTGAAATCGAGAAATTAACGCTACATATGTGTTGAAAATAGAATACAATATGGAGGACGCCGACAGCACCACTTATACTTTTAAAAACATAAACAAATATGGCTGCCGCCTGATGGCTAAACAGGCAGGTCGTCTGGTGACTAAATCGGTAATTAATACACTAGTGCCACCTAGGCGTTGAAAATATAAACAAATGACAAACGAAAAAACCAAGATTACAGAATGAGTATAGGTGAGGGGTGGTGGGGATGGAGATATGCCGACTAATTGGTCGAACGAAGGTGAGTAATTGGTGGTGGGGTGGGGCAATTAGCTAATGAGAACATTGGCGGGGCAATTAAATATATTTAATAGGGGTGGTGGTGTTGAGGCAATTATCCAATGAGGAACATTGACGGAGTAATTAAATATATTTTAAGAGGGAGTGGAGATGGAGGTGGTCAGTCGTCNAAATGACAAACGAAAAAATCTAAAATGGCAGTCGAACGAAGGTGAGAGACAAACTCCAGAAATGTATAAACGAATGACAAACGAAAAACCAATATGGCGTCCTCCAGAAATGTATAAACAAATGACAAACAAACTAAGATGGCCGCACACGATAGACTGAGTATTGGTGAGGGGTGGTGGGAGTGAGGGGATACTCCGCTAATGTAAGTTTTTTAAATAAATCGTTTAATAATACATTTTTAATAATACTTTTTTTAAATTATTTTATATAATTTTAATATATATTATTATTATTGGGTATTTAATGTCAAAGATAACCGGGGTCAAGGTCAAAGGTCACTGGGGTCAAGATAAAAGGTCAACGGGGTCAAGGCCACCTTGATCCAAGATGGCCGCTGGCCTTAATGACAGAGTACGAACATCTCCGAAGCTCCGGTTCCAGGTCCAGATGTGCCAAAGTCCCCATAATCCCTCTACCTCTAAGTTTCTGTCTTATAATGGGCACCATGTTTGGCAAAAAGTATAACATATAGGAGTAGAGAGGTTTAATTAATACCTTAAATACCACTTCACAATATTACAGCAATATAGGTCATGATCGCGACATAATCCCTGTCTAAAATATTAAGTCCATTAATTTGATAAACGATACATTCAGTGATTAATAATTAATGCATCTAAACAATCAATTCCTCACAACCCAGTTTCCTACAACAATAACTGCTGACGACTAACTTTTCCTAATGAGTTTGAGCTCATGATAGTATACATATTATAGAGCACAGTTACCGTATGTGCAGATTGGCAAGATTAATTTATTTATGTGACACCTGCTACCGTTGATAGTCAAATAAACAACAAACATAATAGTATTTCCTGTGTTATAACAAAAAAGTATTTTAAAAAATGCATTAAAATAACATACGTACTTGCAATAAAATGAAAATCGTAATGGCCTAAAATATCTTTTTAGAAGTGTCGGCCATTACAAAAATTATTCCAAGCAAATTATTAGGTTAAAATCAGATTTTCTCCCGCCAAAAATAATCACTCTATGAACAAATGTTACGAAATGTGTTATGTGATTTCTTATGCAAACAACGAGAAAACGTCCGTTCTGGCTCGTGCACAGTTTTCAACACAGTGTATGTAATATTTCTAAAATAGCGTTACAGAAAAGTCCACCTGAAGAAATATGTACAGAATTACAAACACTTATGTCTTATATTCAGTAACGAACAATGACTAAAATTTAATTATGAGTTATTCCCTCTATTATGTAAGATGAATCTAAATTACGCACATTTCTAACTCGAGTGGGGTGGAAATAATTGAGCAAAGTCACAAAATAAAATTATAACACAAATGTGCAACGTGCTTTAGCATGTCTCCGATACTTCGATCCGCACAATAAGTAGCTGTAATCTCTCCCGTATTTAAAGTCTCCAAGTACAAGCACTTACAGTCTCTTACAACTTCTCACAAAACTGGAGACAGTGTTATGTGGAACCTATGTTACCTTACTATTGTCGAGCAGTCTTCGTAGCAACTAACCTAAAAGAACATTATTTTCGAAACTAAGAACTACTCTTCTCTATGAATACAGACCGTGTAAATCCACAAAAAAATACCAATTAATCTTAGATATGCGAGAACTGTATCTAAGGACTACGAGATCACCCAAAATGTCTTCACCACCCCCCTACGGTCTAAACCTATTCAGTAAGTGTGCCTTGTATATTCACGAAGACTTACAAGAACAGTGTTTATTATACAAGAGTTAAATAATTATAAAGTGAACACTAACTATTCAATTGGCATCAATATTCCCAGAATTTTTATCTTAGTGTTTGAAATAAAAAGACATATCAGTTTTCTAGATGCACGTTATGCGTCACTGAGAAAGAATCAGTAACTATTTTTACGATTATTGCGTCCACCTACGATTGTCTACATGGTCAAACCACATCGCAGTTTAGAAACTTGAGAAATATTCGTGATCACTACGTGAAAATAATAAAACAACGATTCCAGACTGATCACGTATCATTAACTTATGAGGTTTAGAAACACCGCTACGTCAACTAAAACTGTCGATAGCAGCCAAGCTACATCAACGGACAGCGTACAAACTGATATGGATCACTGATAGCAAAAAAAAAAGTATAATTAAGTTAATTTACACACTCTGTATTCCTAGATGCATAGACAAAAGTATTTGTATGTTCGTGGTAGGTTAGTGTATAATTAACCCTGCACATAATATTAAAAATTTGCATTCGAAATCTCAAACCTGTACATCACTTGCTTTATTATTAAATGCAATCTATTATTTTTTCTACGAAATAACTACGTTACGTTGTATCGTACGTCGCAGCGCAAACGCTTTTTTTTTAAGTCATAGGAATTGTTTTTCTTGATAAGGTTTCTTGGATATTACTCCACTATCTGACAGAACAGTTAACAAAAACTGATGTGACAAAAGTATTAAAATTTATTTCACTGAAAAATTTTAACAATAAAATTATAGTCTCGATGGTAACAGGCTAGCGCCTACTTCTTGTGTACCTGGTTCAACTCGGGGACAATTTCTTTGAACAAGAATTCTCACGTCGATGGAAAATTGGAAACGGTATGGAAGCTTACTTCGGACACAAAAACTTCCCTCTCTACTATAATTCCTCAGCTTCTCAATCTCCAATATTCTTTAGGCTGGCTAGGAACAGGCCTGTTAGGCATACACATCTGCGGAGTAGACGCAGTCGGTCCCACTTAGCTACCAAACTGATTATTGTCTTTACGATCCGTCCTCTCTCAAGAAGCAGTAAACAAATATTTTCACGCCTCATATACTCCACACAAGCACTGTGAACGGTGATAAACCTCTGCGCCTTGTTGGGTATGCAATTATTCTAACGGAGGAGCTTTGAGCTGTGCATATAACAGTCTCCAGGCTCTCCTTGCTAAATGCTGAACGTGAAAATAAAAATAAATTTTACATTTCAGTAGCTGGCATAAAGACGTTAAATAACATTTAGATCTGGCGCTGGAATTAACCAGGGCTGAATCCCTCTGTAAATTATTCCTACAATTCTCACCTCTGTTACTAATGTGAATCAAGTGCACGTAATATTGTTTTACTGTTACTTTCAAGATTTTGCGTAACCTGTGTTACGCTGCACTTAACTGTACGGCACAGATAACATTTTAATGTGAGCTTAGAACTAAGTTACAATAGAAACTTACTATAAAAGGTAGTAAGTTAAATACATAACAATTAAATTTTATTTATATTTGGATAAACGCTCAGCACTCCTCTTATGATATTAACTTTTTATTTGGAGTCACTGTGCAGAAATACGCGCAAAGTTTAATTTTTATAACTGTAATTGCGGTTGCAAGATTATTATTTTAATTAATGTATTGCTTTGGAATAAAAAATCTTTAGTTATTTTCCTTTTGTTTAAACTAATCTCTTTAGTAAATAACTAATGTTTAATTCTGTAGTCATTTTTGTTACCACAAAATGTAGAAAGCTTCAGCATATCATTTTTTTCTTCGTCTGAATCATTATATGATTATATCTGATGATGTCTACCAGTACATATTTCATACCTATTTTACAAAAGTTATATGTAATACGGTATTTGTAAAAAGTGATAAGCAAAAGTGTAACAGGTTCTTTGATGCCCAACTCGTTGGGCCTCATAGATGCAGTTCCATCAAAATTATGAGAAAGTGAATTTAGAATAAAATTTGGCATTCACCGCGTGATTATACAGCAGCAAGGCTTTTGTGTTCGTCCACGCATCTCTGTTGTTGCCAACGTGTTGACTGAGAATTAGATTGTCTCGTCTATTACTGGCCTATCACAAATATATTTGTATTCATAATTTATCTTTGCAATATTTATTACCATCATCCCCTTTAGTGTTAGTCTCAAAATTTTATATTGGCCTACCTTTGTATTTGCTCATATTATTACCGCCATTAACTTTATTTCCTCGTGTTTCAATATTGCAACATGTGTTTCGTGGCACGGTCGTGTTATATTTTTTTATTGTAGCAAAAAATATTCTTCGCACTCTCAGCCAGTCGTATTGAATGGGAAATTTTACCTGCATTTTCTTTCACCACACACTTATTTTTTCTTGCGCTACAAAAAAAAAATTGAAAGTGATTTATCTGAAATTTTTGTTTCACCAAAAATTTTTGGCAGGCGCTGTGTCCTATTATTTTGCCTGTATTCACTTACACATCCGTCGCCTGTCGGGGATTTGAATAAATGTGTTTTAAATATGTATATAAAAACGAGCTTCCGTAAACTGATTTCACTCAAATTCCCGTTTGCGGTTTCTTCTTTAGTTACTTAAGTTTCTGAAATAATGTTATTATTAGCTAGCTTCAAGTATTATGTTCCTTAAAACATGGCCAATTTTGAACTCTCTACCCATCTATTGGTGAAAACCATCTCGATGTCTCAGTAAACACCCTTTTCTTAGTGAGTGACGTAAAATTTAACCTAAACAATTTCGAATGATAACCCAAAACTAAGGTACATTGTAGTTATTTAAAAAGACACTAAAGGGGCTTGTACATAAAACTTAGATCTTATCCCGTCATATTTAATGTACTAGTTCTGCAAATTCCACAACAAATTACTTTTGACAAGAGCTTTCTAACTTTATTGGGGTAATTAAGTATCACATGGCTTAACACATGTATGTTGCTATATTTTTGTGCGGGAGTAGTTTCACAAATTCTAAAAAAAATTGCTAAAGCCCTTATAGTAGCTCCATTCGTAATTGGACCAATGACTTAATTTTGTTTAATTAATAAAAACAAATACAGACCATATACACGTGTAAAAAAATGCATCTTAAGACACCAGATATATCTGAACCTTCAGCAAAGGGAGAATAAAATTTAGACGCAATTTAAGTGAATTGTTGGAAGGGTAGCCAACACAAAAATCAATTTAATATATGCGCACTAAATATATCACCTCTGAAATGGAACTGTTAGTTTTCCCTGGAAATCACACAGAATATTTATTGCTTGCTTGACGTAAGATTATGGAAAACCTCCGCTTGAGCAGAAAACGTGCCCATTTTGAACCATTTCACGCTGAAATGATATCAATTCCCGTACAGTTGATAGAATTAATGCAGCAGTACATCGAAGCGAACTTTGCAGTTTACACAAAATTGCAGCGAATGGTGTAATTTTTAATAAGTGACACACACATATGACCACAAATGTTCTCACAGTGACAGATAATTTATTTCATATATCCCGCGGGGCCGTTACAAGTGTTTCAGTTAAGCGTTTGTGCAATTTCACGTCTTCCTCGCAGAGTCTACATTTCCTTGTCTATTTTGTAGAGTCTAGAGAATTAACTGAGTACACTTCTCATGTAATATCTGTACCGATATTTTATATCGCTCCCGAATGTATATGAAGCGCATTCAGCTCCCTTTTGTTATTTTGATCATTTTGCGACGATGCCAATGCATGACCAATAAAGCACGTCATCTGTACCAGCATGTACCGCCGTCACATTCATACATTGCCAGGAAGCATTATATATGCGAGTGGTGTATTAACGAAATTGACAGACGGTTCGATAGCATCCATTTTCTTGCTGACTTCAGAACAGGCGAGCGCGTAAGCAAGTACGTTACATAAAAGCGCAGAAAACTCGTATATTTCATACAACACGCATTCCAAAGACAAAATCAGGAAATTAACAAAGGGCGCTGATACAAAAGCAAGAGACACAACGATATTTATAAGAAATAATATAACTCGTGTGACGAATTATGCGATTATTTCTGACGCCGAGGAACCGTAGTTTAAAACGCGCCGTAAAAATTACAAGAGTAATATGTCTGAGCAGAGAACACTCCCAACAGAAATGTGTAGAATAGTGATCTACAGGCTTGTAGATATAATTGTCCAAAATGGTCAACAACCCATGCGGACATTCTAGCTGTAACAAATCATGCCCACAGTCTCTTAGCCACTCACACAGAAAAGACGTCTGCGAAATTTTAGGGTAAGTGGTTGTAGTAGTAGTAGTTTAGCAGCGAGAACATTCGCTTCCCACCACGGAGAAGCGGTTTGTCTCCCTGCGAGGTCAAACGCGGATTTTTCGTATGTTGAAAACGTGGCGGAAGTTGCCGTTTCCTGGCAAGTTTTCTCGGGGTACTCCACTTCTTTCCACCACTGCAATAATCCGCTGCTGCACCTTTACTTCCAATGGCTGGTGTATTAAATGCGTTGCAAAGTTTTGGTAGAAAACAAGTGATTAAAAAACGGTTGGATATTTTGTAGTGGTTTCTGAACACGAAAAGCAATTGAGAGACGTTTCTTGCTCAAATGCAAGTTTCAAGTCCTCATTTCAACTCGAACAATTATTTTTATAGGCATGAAAATAACTCAAAAGATGTTTTCAGAATCGGTTTTAACTGTTAAAATGTTGTACTAAAACATGCGGATTATACTTTAATAATAAAAATATAGGTCACCGCTTAAGTTTCGTTCAGACGAGTCGCTGACGATAAGACAGCGCGCCAATTGAACGCCTTGCACGTAGAGGCGATGAAGCAAGTGATGACTAAGCAGGAGTGAGCCTTAGAGCTGACGCGCCTCGAGGCCTCGAATGCGCTAATGCCTAGTTGCAGGCAGAGCCGCCACAACTTCTCTCGCAATCTGCGGATTTCCCGTCCAGCCGCCGCCTTTGTTTGTGGATTTCCGCGGGGATCTGGACGCTGATCCCCTTCATCGAAACCATTAGCGGAGCGGCTGCGGGGCGGTACAGCCTCGAGAACCCAGCACGCATGCGCAGCGAAGCGCCGCGCCGGCTAATGGCGTCGCTATTTGTTTGCCGCGGGGTGTTGGCCTTGAAGTTGACGTTTATGGAACATGTCAAGTATGTCTGCAGTAAAGCTGTGGTACTGTTAGGAAAACTCCGAGCGGTACCCGCCAGCTGGGAGCTTGACTTTCATACATTGAAAGTCATATACAAAGGGATCTTTGAGTCAATAATTTCTTTTGGGTGTGCTGTATGGTACAAGAAGGCACAGCAAGTCTTAATAAAAAGGAAGACTTGACAAGGCTCAAAGATCCGCTCTGATAGCAGTGACAAAGGCATATCGAACCGTGTCCAACGATGCTTTGCCGGTTATGGCAGGAGTGCTATCAGTCGATTTGCTAGTAACTGAAGTATATGGATTAAAGGAGTTGGCAAGGATAAGGAAGAGAGGAAGGAAGTCAGACAGCAAATCCTTCCAGTTTGGCAAGTTAGATGGAACACCTCAACTAAAGGAAGAGAGACAAATCTGGTGTTTCCAGACGTAACGGACAGGCTGAAGAAGGACTGGATACACGCAAATCACTGCGCAGCACAAATTCTGACCAGACATGGGAACTTCAAAGCAAAACTGCGTGGGTTCAACTTGGTTCCATCACCAATGTGTGCGGTATGCGACCAACCGGACACGGTTCGGCACGTGATGGCCAATGTAGACGGCCAACTTAACAGACAGGTAGCGGGCTTGAATACTGCCCTCGCGTGTAATACGGGTTTTTTCGAGATGTAACATAGGTTAAGGGGGATCAGTCTCCGCCATCTTGGAATTACAACATATTCGCCATAACTTGCATAACAGATTTTGTATTTTATTTTGGGAATTGACAGGTCATAGGGCATTGCTTTGCACATGTTTGAAAACATGTAAGTTATTGCTAGGCTACTGTTGCCAGGATCATTTCTTTAACCGCCCGCAAGAAAAAATTACTAATTTTCGCTGGCAGTTAATAGCCAAAAGTTAATAAATGCAGTAGGCATGTTAAAGCTTGATAAAGCTTGAGATGCCATTATGTATGATATGTCATGCGAAAAATTTCGTTAAATATTGTAAAACGGTACCTATGGCAAACACAGTAAAACTGCGAGATGGCGGGGACTGAGTCGCCATGAGGAAACACGACAGCTCCTCAGCCCCTTCTCATCTAATGTTAACAGTGCTGCATTAAGGCGGAGCATTCAACCCAATCTTGGATAATTCTATTTTTTTCGCTACTAGACACACCGATGGCTTAGAATAAAAAGCTCGTATGTCACTTTTTTTTTTAAAGTGAAAAGGACGTTTTGACACTGTTGGCGTGAAAACCTAAAATCTTACATTTTACAGTGCTCCAAATGAATAAAAGTGCAATGTCAGGTTTTCCAACCAACAGAAGGAAAAATACATTTTCGCGTTAAAAAAAAAAAGGGCGATTTACATTCTAAGCCATCGGTATGCATGTCCGAGATTAGGTTTTGTAAATGTAGCTTTGTTAGAACGTTATTTGCTTATATTTTAAATACTATTATAGTTTTACTTAATTCTTGAGCCAATTATCGCTTATGCGATCATTCTCAGAAAGTATCCAATAATAAAGTTCAATTGATCTAATATAGTAAACAAATACACTCACTTGATACTACATTGGGACACGGTAACGAGCCACTTACTATATCTCGTCAAAAAAAATTTTGGGTTATGAATATTAAATTTATTCAGTGACTAAAAAAGTGGTTATAACAGCAAGGTTTCTTTCTTACCCGATGATAATTCATAATTATACCTGGAAATAAGTCATAATTATTTATGAGTGCAAACCGTACGCGCGTATTTCCAAACAGAAATCGATTTAAATACAAACTACCAAATTTTAACTCAAATCTACGGCAGTCCTATAGCAATAAAGAAATACAGAAGTGTTGTTTAGTCTGAACTGCTCTAAATTAAGTTGAAATTTAAAGGCAGTTACCCGCTAGCAATGATAACGGTAAATATGCGTCGTTGAATAATGTTTCCAATTACCCTTCCTGGTCCCCCTTTGCCTCTCGCCCGGGTCCGAAATCACCAGCCGTAATATCACAGCATTTCAAATAGCCCCACCCCCAGCAGTCTTTTTGTTTTCACTGAACCCGCGGAGGGATAACACAGCCATGCGCGGCCGCTGAACAACAAAGTAGCGCCAATAAAATGCATGATAATTGCAAGAGCAGGAGTCCTTTGTCACCGACCGTTATTGTAGGTGACAGTGAAGTTCACCGGAGGCCGGCCGGCGTTCGATACTTCCCCAACACGCGGCTACAACTTACAATTAAAACCACGCACGTCATATTTCACGTGTGCCCTTCTTGCTCGCTCTTCGTCCTACTCATTTAGAACACATAACAGGCAATCAGCAGACTTCAATGTCTTTTGTTATACCTTTTTACACTACAGCAGCGCAGAGTGAAGCATACACACGAGTACGGCCAGCAGTTGTCCCTGTCGAGCATTTAGTCAATATGAATACTGTAAATATAATATATTAAATACTATCCACTGGGGAACCGCGCATAATGCTAATCAACACGTGAACAATATTCTTGTGTTGTGCACTTTAAGGAATCTTATCATCCATTGAAATAATTTATTCTAAAAATAGTTCAAATGTAAACAGACGCTTGTTTAAATTTGGGGATAATGCAACACGTCTGCAAACATGCTTGTCTTGTTCTGATATTTTAAACACTATTATCGGCAAAAAATTTTTACCATTTCACAAAACTAAACCATTGTTATGCACGAACTTGCATGTAAGCTGTCGGTGCGAGAATATGGGTGAAATGATACATGTTAACCATGGCTAATTCTATAGTGTCAATATGCACTAAATATAGGAGTTACGCATTGGAAATTGCGTTTGTTGATGTCAATTAAATCAGTTTTCTTCATAAACCCCAAAGTCACGGTTCTCCTTCCTCGTAAAATTAATTTTCCGCATAAACTTTCCTCATATAAATCCCACATGTGGTACAGAGTACTTACACCCTTCTTGCGTGAATATGGGTTTCTGCAATTTTAATACTTTTAACCTTGTTTTAACGATCTTGTGACCTTTTAGTAACCATGCATCTTAAATTAAGTACAATATGTTACTCTATGTTATGTTAGGTAAAAGTAATTTGCACAATTTTTCTGCTTTTTACCATTTTTATTCATGTATGTTTTGCATGAATGATTTACAATTAATTTTTACAGTCTGAATAATTTTCAATTATCACATGAATTTTCCACAATGCTATTATAGCGCTTAACGAGGCCTCCAACAGTAAAACCCAGTAGGAGACCGCAGCATTGTGAACCAGAATCACCCAATAACAATTACTCACAACATTTGTTTTTGCAATTTTTTTGTAAATTTTTGTTTTCACAGGAAAACACAATTAGAACCTATTTTAACATACAATTAATGTTTTTTATGCAATCTCATGAGTTAGGACTCTGGAAGCACTGCGCATGACTGTACAACATGCAAAGTTCATTAAAAAGTAGTACAGACGCTGCCAAAATTACCAGAAAATCACGATTTAAAGCGTGGCGCTCGAACTGCGTTGCAGCGTGTTCAAAATCCACGTTTTTTTAAACAAAACTATTAAACGTGCGTCCAATGTGCTAGTCTAGGAAAACAACGCACACTTCAGACTATGCCTGTCGGTTACTACCAAAGTGTAACGCACATTAGAAACACCATCTCGGAGCTCTCCAACATAGCTAAAAACGACTTTTACAAAGCGCTGTGTCTCAAAATATACGCGGTATATACACACAGAAATTATCGAGTGGCATGTATTGACCCTTGCTACATACTTTCCATCAATAAAATTATAGGGTCACCGCTGAAAGTGCCATAGGTACACGCAGCACGACGAGAATACTGCACGCCAGTCCAGAGCCCTGCACGTAGCGGCGATGGTGCACTTGTAGCACGTGGCAGTGCCGCCCTTATCGCTCCCATGCTTCTCGGCCTGAAACGCGGAAAAAAGCTCCAGGCAGGCGGGCCCCTTAAGATGCACTTTGTGACACTGAAAAATAATTGGCTATAACTTACCAACAAAAATGTTTTAAAGATCAAATAAACCAATACTCTCACTGTGCGTAATAAAATAATAGTAATAATGTTTACAAATATTTTTAACAATTTATTTTATGCAAATTTATTTCAGTTATAAAACTGATAATTAATCAATCCATTTTGGCTACGGAAATTATCAAAATTTTTTTATAAACATTATTACTAATTTTAATTTAATAGCCAGAGAAATGACTATGATTATCTTCCTTGATGAAGTTCTATATGCAAAATGGCCCTTTCTGAATCATCTAGAATGTAAATACGCTCAAGTTTTAATTTAAAATAAACTCTCATTAACTCATTAGCAAAATATTTTTTCAATTTACAAAATATCTGCTTATTACTTCACTGATACGCAACATAAATCGTACTTGTATGGCCATTTTGGTAGTGTGTGTACTACTTTTTATTAACTCTGTAGGTGGTTGTACAATTGCGCGCAGCGATCCATTGGAAGCCACCCTACTTCTACCTTGAGTCATTGAACGTTATGTTTAGTAAAAAATGCTTGTGTGTGTAAGTGTGTGTGTGTGTGTGTGTGTGTGAAAGTGGCTCTAGAATATTTAGTATTTCAGAGACTTGATAACTGTGAAGTGCTTATAAACGGAACAGTAAGCATGTCTTTAGTTTGTGGTGGTGATAGTCCAGAAGTTGAATAATGAGAAATGTTTGAACTCTGAAGTGGTAGAAAGAGAGCACACCATACACGATGACGACACAATATAAACGAAATATTATACGTGATGCAAGAGTGAAGCGCTCGACATACGTAAATTACAAAAGGAAAGTCGTTCCCATATAAGGGGGTTGGGAGGGGGTTACTAGTTTAGAGCATTTTTTTTTTCAAGCTTCGGACAACGCAGCAGTTGTGACATTGAGGGATTATACTAAATGTATCGTTGAGACCGGATACGTGTTGAGGCTTGCAGGAAACATATTTTGTCTACATACTATGAGAGATGTCCCTAACGGTGCATTGCAGTACAAAATAAAACGATCAGTGACTTGAAGAAACTGTAGAAGTATATGCCGCATGAAGACAACATTATTGCTTTTTACTAGGAACTTTCTGAATGTCCCAGTGTTGATAAACAATGTTACTGAGTTTGATTGAATGTTTCTGACCTACATATGCATATCAAGTTAATCTGTTTATGAACGTTAGCTCGATAAATTACAAAGCGCAAAATAACTCCGAATTGGCTTTATGCAACATTAAGCCTAGATTGTTTTTTTTCCTGTAGGATATTTTCCCAGGGTTAGTGAAAATTAGTGCAACAAATGCGTTACTTAAACTTGAGTATTTTGCCTTTTTGTTTTTATTTCCCCTAAAATATCCGCGAGTCATTATTATTTTTTTAATTCTTTCACTGTAGCATTATTTACATATGTTCTGGTGTTGCCAAATATTTTATTTCACTATACGTACTCTCAGTAGAAAAATAGTCACAAATGTACAATGGTTTTACTTAAAGACAATTGTATATGCTCTACTGAAAGTTTTAATGTTTATTAAACGCGTAGTAACTGGAGGGTGAGAAAAAACTGATTCAATTACGTTCCTGTAAGAAACATATTCCAGTCCGTGAATTCCAGAAAGAAAAAAAATTCCCATAATTTACAACATCCACAATGAGCGCATTTAGCCATAGACAATTGAATAAAAAAACCAATTGCATTGGGGCCACGGTAGCTGAGCGGTTAGCCTGCTCGCCTACCACCAAGGCGAACCGGGTTCAATCCCCGGCCGGGTCACCGGATTATCACAAGTGGGAATCGTGCCGAACGATTGCGTTGGTCGGCGGGTATTCTCGGGGATTTCCCGTTTACCCCGCCCCTTTTTTCCGACGCTGCTCCATACTTGCCTCAATCACCCTCATCGGCTCTCAAGACCTCGCTGTTACGAGCCGCTCAAATCTCTTCACGCTCTCAATCAATTGCACTACTGATTTCCAATTCAACAATTGCCAACAATGAAATGAAGAAGGATAATAAACTAATAAAACAGGAAAACGGAAATTTGTTGAAAGGAAGCATACGGTTGGGACAATATGAAACGAAATTGTAAAAGGCGGTAACAGAAAAGTACAAGGGAAAAGTGGATAAGAGAAAAGCGGAATTCACAGAAAGCGCTGGGAAATAGGACAGAGCATAGAAGCATGCATAATCACGTAACAGAAAAAAACCTTCGTCGCTCCATTTTATCACATCTTTCGTTCACACTCTCTTCATTGTTAACTGACAAGCGTCCGGATGCCTCTCTTCCTCTCCGATATTGTCTTGAGCAATTATTCCGCCCCCATTTCCCCCTTCTCATTATTCTCCTCTCTGTGGCATCACAATGCTGCCTTCTCACCGTTTCCCCTTTTAACCCCTTCATTGTTACTTATCACCCAACTGGTTCTGTCTGCCTCCTCTATTTTATCTACGTGTTCCATCTTCATTACTTTTCATGACAACTTTTAGGATGAAAGAAACGACACAATTATCGGCCAACTCAGTCCTTTAGAGTTTCCTCAGCTGTTCAATTAAATGTAGAGTTAAGAAAGAAAAAAAAAATTATGTCACATACCAAGAGCTACCACGTCTGCTGTACGTCGCCATTTATTTTTTTCTTTTGAAGGAGTCTACTAAACAGCACATATATTAAACATGTACAGGTGTAATGTTATGAGAGTTAAATCACTCTAGAGAGAAAATACGTAGTACTTTTTTTAAGCTCCCTATTTTGTTCCATGCGGAGAAAATACTGACTACCACCTACATAAAATACCTTGAATTTTACTAATGAAGAAGCATTCAAATCACACATAAAACTTTTTTCGATGCAAACCGTAAAAAATATCATTGCATTTTACTATCCATTACTACGTGAATGACAATTTTTCCCATTAAGGCTCGGCTTCACACCTTTTTCAGAAATATATACGTTTCGTGTCATCATTTCAGTTTCAGAGGTATTATTGGAAATGTCTGATTATAGACAATTTACAATTCACTAGTTTTTTAATACGTTTGTATCTAATTTTCACTGTGTGTTATTTCCTGCTTGCAAAAAGGCTAGAACTTATTGATAAGATACAGAATGATTCACAAGCAGTTACCGCTACTAGCAGGGCTTATTCCTTACATCATTTGGAGCAAAATATGGCATATACGTGTGTGTCATATTAACAATATTTACAGAGTAATTCGAAATATTTGAAAAATGACGAAAATAAATACAGTGATATATTATCCGACCGTAGTGTTTACAGTTGAGCATCAAAATTGCGTCTAACAAGCTTACAAAAAAATGTTAAAAAATGTTTCAGTCTCCTTCCATACACTTGGCCCCACGCTTATGAACCGCACGTGTTGCTCTGCGTAGCTGCACACGGCTGTCTTTGACTTCTCTAGCGGCATGCATGATACGCGCAAGTAGTTCCTCGCGTGTTTGAGTAGTTCTATGGTCCCAAATGCAATATTCTAGGCATCTCCGGCTTTTCGAATTACTCTGTGTAAATACGTTTGATATGCCGAGGACAAGGGCTGGGAGCTGCAAATCTGCCGCCATCTTGTTTTCGACCACCATACTGTTTGCGTCCGCTATCTTCGTAGGCGTCACAGCCACCGTCCGCCATATTGTTTCCACTTGTCCTTGGTCGCCTGCTAGGGGCGCTGCTTTTTTTATTTCGGAGCTCGAAATAGCGTCTGGAGGGAGGTGGGATCGAACTGCCGAACATTGGGTCGGCATGCAGACGCCATAGACCACTCGGCTATCGGGACATGTGCTGGGAAAAGACTTTAAAAGAAGCAATAGCGGGTGTGTGGGGGTGGGGGACGTATAAATATTTTGTCGTAATTATTCTAAGATGTAGTAATAATTTTTATATATGTTCTTTTTTTTCTATCCAAGACTTACGTAGACCAGCAATAAGTTTTTTTTTACATATAGTCATAATTCTTTTTTAAGTGTATTTTCTTTTTAAGAATTTTTTTAGATATATTATCTATTTTTAAAAATATAATAAAAATGTGTACCTTAGATAAAAAAAACACATTTTTATTAAATTTTTTATTAATTTAAGTTATTGGAGTTGAGTTTGCGAGCTTGCATGGACAGGCAGGGCAGCTTAACTTGTCAAAACAATCGTAAAACGATCAAGATATATAAGAATCGAGTCATTTATAAATAATTTGAAATACTATAATTACATCTTTTATTTATCATATGAAAAATGCCCAAATCTAAAAAAAAAAAAAAAAAAAAAAAAAANAATGCAAAATCTGTTTATAAAAGTTAAATTATGTAAATTTTACACTTTCCCACAACACTTGGTAACATTTAAAAAAAGAAAAAATATTCATTGAGGGATTGCAACTTAAACTCACAACCTTTCGAACAGGTGTCAGTTACTATAACCACTCAGTTACTTAAGCAACAATAGGAAGGCTTTCTTAAAATCTGCTACAATAGCCACCATACGAAGAGGCAGCCATTCCCTCGAACAATTACGGAAATTTTTAATGTATTAAACATTTTGATATATATTTTTTCAATCAATGCACATATGACTTACGACCACATTCATTGAAGAGCTTTTCCAGTTCACCATATTTTCTATTTTCAAAACTTCTAAAAGGCAAATGTATTAAAAACATTCCATTTTTTTTTTTCAGTCTGGGTCTGAAAAATATGTGCTATGCTCACATTTGTTGTTTTATAATTTCTTTTCGAATAACTATGAAGCAGAACACATTTTTTTCGCAAGTCGGCTCATAAGCAAGCGAATATGTACCGGCATTTAGGTAGGCGAATACAATTTGCGAACTCATAGGAGGCAGGCTCGTGAAATTCAGTTTGCAAGTATAATGCTTAGCTTCAAGAAAATACGTCTGTTTCTGGTAACCACAAAACGTTTTATAGGCAACGGGTACGTAAATTCAAAAATCTGTATTTATTATTCCATTTAATTTTTTTTCTTTAATATTAAATGTTTAAGTATGTTTTGTTAATTCGTACCGAAATTGTACATATAGCGGAACAATACAAAACGTTCTCTTAACTTAATTTCAGGTCTCCTCTCTTGAACTATAATAATTACACGATGTCGGAATTTGCAAATTACTCTTTGCCTAGTCTGTTTTGTTGACATAAATATGGTACACAGATTATTTAAATGTATGTTGAAGAAACCAATCCAAGCCCATCATATGAGTAACGACTCTCTGCACAAGTATGATATAATCATGTTATGGATCAGCATCTACCAACACTTAAAAGCATAGTTGTCTATTGTTTACGAACCAATAGGCCCTTGAGACTTGGAATGTACGGGGGCAGCCAGGGCGATAATCATTCGTGCTCTTCCCAAACATAATTCCTATGCAANCAGGGCGATAATCATTCGTGCTCTTCCCAAACATAATTCCTATGCAATCCTCTCCAATCCTTACTAATCCTTCGATGAAAGTCAATCCCTCGTTCGTTCCTTCGATCAATCCTTCGTTTTGTATCCCTCTGCCATACATATAAAAATTTCATTTATTCGCCATCTCCATAACATGTTCATGTTAACAGAATTAACAATTTTTTTTCAGTCAAATATCCATACATTTTTTTTATTAAAATATTTATCATCATTCTATATGCAAATATTTATGTTAATGGTAGAATGCTCACAGCACCACTTTAAAGTTGTGGAGAAAAAAGGATACGACANTATATGCAAATATTTATGTTAATGGTAGAATGCTCACAGCACCACTTTAAAGTTGTGGAGAAAAAAGGATACGACATACAAAAATATAAACAAAGTCATTATTTTATATTAATACATTTTTGTAATTAGAATTTCAGAATAAAGCAGTTCATCACATCGTGTTATATATTCCCGCTCCTTCAGTTGACTAATGAACGCTTTAGTTCATTAGTCACTATATAAACAACGCGTGAGAGATCCCCGCTTTCTACAGGTCAATCAAATATCTGCGTCTATCAACAAGTTCATGCAGGTCTTCCGGAAATATGTAAAGAGCGTTCTTGACGCCTTCTGCCTTCTTCGCATCACTTATCGAAGGAAACTCGTTGGTGAAATGTGTGGGAACGTCGAGAAATTATCATCGTTCTTGTCAGATAATTCATCAACACCGTCTTCATAGTTATTAAGATCAATGCTGTCTTCATGATCGTCTTCACCTCCTGTTTCATCCTCAATATCGAGTTTACTTTTTTTTTTGTAGAAGTCACATGGACATCACCAGTATTTAGAGCCGACAACTGTTTCTTCTCAAAATCGTCGACTTCGCGCGAATGTCTTGCAAGTGTTCATGCCACATATACCGACTCAATCATGCCTCGTAGGTCTCTCATTCCGTCATTAGCATTAACTGTCCCATCATAATAGTCTGCGGAAACAGTACCCATCTAGATGTAGTAGGCGGTATTGGCGACATCACTTGCTAGCTTCCAGTAGACAAACCCTTGCAGATCTCGATGTGTTCCTTCAATGTATCGCCTTGCATAAACTGTATGGTACCAAAATCTCAATGCTTCTTCGTTGGAAAAGGACTCTTCATACAGGTGGTTCTCTCATGTCGCCGAGAATGGCAGCTTTTGCTGAAGATCTTTCCACAGTAGCAACAATGTTTTCCATGTAATTGTCCACCATTAGGTGAAGGTACATCCATAGAGGTAAGCTCTGTGGTAGACTTTGTACAATTAATGGCTTGCGCCATATTCATGGAAAAAACTTATGTTATTTCTACAGTAGCAACTTGTGTATCTACTTTGCCTATATACTGCTCTCTGTATATACTTACAATCATATTTCATCAGTGATATAAAAAAATTTTTATACATCCATTCAACCAGACATTTTATCTATTTCTTTGATCACATTAACATACAGTTACATCAACAGTTTCTTTCAAACAAGTTCTTTGCTCAGCTTTAAATCAAACATCTTTAAAGCAAACAACTGACTCCTGCCAGACCAACCCTTAACAAGAATGACCCCTAAATAACAACCTTAATGACCTGTAATGACCCCTTATAACCCCAGATGACACTTAAATGACTCCTGATGTCCAAAAATACTAAATGACACTGATGACTCCAGCTTACCCCAAATGACCTCTAAGTAACCAACAATGACACCTGATTACCCCTGATGGCATCTAATTACCTTTAAATGACACCAGATGACCCTAAATGACCCCAGATGACCTCTAATTATGCCTAAATTAATCCTAAAAAGACATCTAAATGCCCCCTAATGACCAACTCATGATGCCAAATGACACCTAAATGACCTATAATGATCCATAAATAAACCCTAATTGTGGTGAGTGTGGTGCTGATTGTGGTGTGTCTGCTGCTGCCACAGGTGCCCCATCAGAAGAAGTCGATAGCACTGTGCCAAACTCAGGTGTTGATGGACCATCAACCATTGGCACCATAATATATTTCAGTTATTCACACAAGCTGAGACAAATATTGTTTTAGGACTGCCACAGACATACTAAGCATCCTAACTGGAACCTGGCTGCATACTGCATACATATACCCATACACAGGTACCATATCAGCCACTGTAACTCATGCATGCCATCTGCTCTACCAACCAACACCAGACGAAATAAACCCATCGTCCATACCACTTACTATAACTCAAGCATACCTCAGCCATTCAGTCCACACTGACCTTACCAAAAATGTACTTACTGCTTAAACTTTCTGCTCTACTGGTAGACACCAGCCAAATATATACTACTCACTATACTGCCATACCAAAAAACCAATTATTATAACCCAAGTCATACCAGACCACCAACACCCCTTCTCCTATAACAATAGAAAAATTCAGTCATACCAAAAAACTGTACCACCCAATACACCAAGCACAATATCCATCATAACTCAAGTGTACCAAGTAACTATACAGCTGAGGCCAGCCCAAAACCTAACACCTATTCTACTTATTATACCGACCAACACACCTTATACCTACAAACCATTCCACCCACGATAACTCTAGCATACCTCAAACATCCGTCCACACAAACCATACTAAGCTAACATACAGCCCATACCAGTGACACAATCAACTTCATCTCATACCATCCACCATGCCAACTGACACCAGTCAAAATACACTGAATTACCATACCAAACAGTAACTCAAGCATACCTTAACATTACATGACCCATCGACACACACATACTGTCCACACCATTCGACATACACCAACAATCGCAAGACACATATACTGTAAAACATATCACCTAACATACCAACCATAAAATCCATGATAACCCAAGCATACCAAGCAAATTTATTGTCCACACCAGCCCACAACACAAACATTCTTACCAAGTGTCAAACCATCACTACCGACTGATACCAGGCCAACCAACAACCATCACCTATAACTCCAAGAAAAACTCAATTCAATCATACCACTCAACACACCACAATCATACTATCCATCATAACTCAAGCACATCTAGCAAATATACAGTTGAGACCAGCCCAAACCATACATCCATTCCATTTGCTCTATCGACCAACACAACATATACTCACCAACCACTGTGTAAACTGATACAATATGAAGACTGAATAGGTGGTTGAAGACTCTCCATCCGTGTCACCAGCTGCATCAACGAGGATGCCGCGAATGCTTGCTGACTCTGGAAGTCGGTGTTGCTCATCCTGAACTGAGTGCATGTCTTGTAACAAGATGTTTATACGAAGCGTTAATGCCCGACATGAGGCTAGTAACTGCTTATTCGGCACTTCATACAAGATTTACCAATGTGATAATTGTGACGGGGTGTTCACCCAAAGTAATACACTAAAGAACTAAAAAAACTGTTACACCTGCCTCCGCGAGCACGCAGAAGTGCCGCAAGGCAACGTGGCATGGACTCGACTAAAGTCTGAAGGTATGCAGGAGGCAATTCACAACATGAATACTGCAGGGCACCCCACAAATCCATAGGAGTGCGAGGTGGTGGAGATCCCTTCTGAACAGCACGTTGCAAGGCATCCCAGATATGCTCAATAATGTTCATGTCTGGTGGTTTAGGTGACCAATGGAAGTGTCTAAAGTCAGAAGAGTGTTCCTGGAGCCACTCGGTAGCAACTCTCGACGTGTGGGGTGTCGCATTGTCATGCTGGAATTGTCCACGTCCGTCGGAATGCACAATGGATATGAATGGGTGCAGGTGATCGGACAGGATGTTTACGTATCTGTCAACTATCAGAGTCGTATCTAGACGTATTAGGGGTCCCATTTCACGCCAACTGCACACGCCCTATACCATGATAGAGCCTCCGCCAGCTTAAACAGTCCCCTGTTGACATTTAGGGTTCATGGATTCATGAGGATGTCTCCATACCCGTACACGTCCATCCGCCCGATACAATTGGAAATGAGACTCGNACCTCCGCCAGCTTAAACAGTCCCCTGTTGACATTTAGGGTCCATGGATTCATGAGGATGTCTCCATACCCGTACACGTCCATCCGCCCGATACAATTGGAAACGAGACTCGTCAGACCAGGCAACGTGTTTCCAGTCATCAACAGTCCAATGGCGGTGTTGGCGGGCCCAGGCGAGGCGTAAAGCTTTGTGTCGTGCAGTCAACAACGGTACACGAGTGGGCCTTCGGCTCCGAAAGCCCATATCAATGATGGTCCGTTGAATAGTTCGCACGCTGGCACTTGTTGATGCCCCAGCATTGAAATCTGCGCCAATTTGAGAAAGGGTTGCACGTCTGTCACGTTTAATGATTCTCGTCAGTCGTCGTTTGTCCCGTTTGTTCACGATCTTTTTCCGGCCGCACCGATGTCGAAGATTTGATGTTTTACCGGATTCCCGATATTCACCGTACACTCGTGAAATGGTCGTACGCGAAAATCCAAATTTTATCGCTACCTCGGAGATGCTATGTCCCATCTCTCGTGCGCCGACTATAACACCACTCAAACTCACTTAAATCTTGATAATCTGTCATTGTAACAGCAGTAACCGATCTAGCAACTTTTCCGGACGCTTGTTGTCTTATATAGGCGCTGCAGACCGCATCGCGTTTCTCTGATTGGTTCCATACCTCTGCATACGCACGCCTATACCAGTTTTTTGGTCTCTCCAGTGTAGATTGAATAGACATAGCAATATATGCAAAGGTAATTTTTGTTGTTCATCGAGAAGTGAGTGCATATATTGTGGCAAGACATTTACTAGCGACTCTAATGTCAGACAACATGAAGATTGTAACTGTCCATTCGCCATCGCTTACAAAACTTACCCATGTGATAACTGTGGTATGGTATATTCGAATAAGTATAACTTTAATGCTGAGAGCAGGAATTGTTACACAAAACATACATCATAATTGTTTTGTCGAATGAAGTAAAAGTTTTTAATGAACTTTTTTTTTTTTAGTCTGTAAAATAAAATTAAACTATACAAATTACTTCTGCATTATTCATTTATTTTAAACCTTGCTAATATTAAGCTGTAAGGCAAAAAGCTAATTAAACTTGCGAATGATATGTATAAATAAAATGTACTATTCATTTCTCACCAAAGCTAAATTTTTCCTGACGAACAACATACATAGAGTATGGGTATGAACAAATGCATTGTAAGCTGTGAAGTTATAAGAACTTTAAACATATGGCCATACATGTACAGTATACATGATGGAATGGGCACCAATAAAACTTTGGATGCTAATTACGAATTAAAAATGAGAACTTGTATAAAATAATGTTTTTAGACTCAAGAGTACTCTGTGAATAAAGGCATAAAGAGTGTGCGACTAATTTTACTGAAATATATACTGACTGATTATTGCAAACGTCTTGGGACACTACTAAAAAATAAAGATAAATCAAGGTTTTCTTCAGTTTCTAGGTACTTGTGGTTGGCTACAGAATATGTATACACAGGCATCTGCATGCTCTCAGTAAAAAAGCTCAAATTTTGTTCGGCCTTGGCAGAAATCACTTTGGCAGTAGTCTGGGTGTATGAGCTCGCATCTGCTTGACAACGAAGCAAGTCACTGATTGTATGAAATAGAGTGCGGAAAATATGTCCTATAAAAATGAAAAAAAAAAAAGTTTTGCTTTAATGACAAAACCTTTGATAACTGATGATGTGTAAAGAGCAAATACTCGAAACGACTGAAATTCGAACTGCTACGAGGTGATGGGCGTGGTATACTACTTACTAGAATAAATAATTTGAATATGCTTTATAAGACATGTAAAGTTTGTGTTACATAGACTGAATGGTATGATTGGAATGTTTTTTGGTATATATGGACGGTGTTAGGTTTTCAGTATTATTGGTAGAAATGGTCTCGCGAATAGTCTTTTTTTTTTTTTGGCATGATCTGCCTATGCGATTAGTATGACATGGTGGTTTATTTTATAAGTATTGGATTTTGAATATTTTCGTAGGAATGGATGATAGTTGGTATGTTTTAACAGTATGAGTTGTTAGTATTGTTGGTCGGAATGATTGGTTGTAATATTTTCGGCTTGATATCTGGTAGTGTTTGCATGTAAGGTTAGCTGTTTTGCTGGTATTGTACGATGGTAAGCCCTTTGCAAATTGATGTTATTGTGTGTTCAAATGTGTTATAATGGAATGGACTGTAGGTAGTGATCGATGTTATGGTCTGTACATGTTTAGGGGTTTACACGTGATATAATATTTTGATCGGAACAATCCATTGGAATAGCTGGTTTGCATGTTTGTGGCAGTGGCTATGATATGGCATCAAATATTATGAGATAGTTTAAACAGTTTTCGTTGGGTAGTTAGAGGTTCGAAGTGTATAGTTAGTTTATATGGTATTAATTATGGTTGGGCGGTAGGGACTGCAGGTCAGTAAATTTAATTAATGTTATGGTGTTGGGGTGGGGACCCCTTTTCTATCAAATGAAACTTTGTCTTAACATGCTGCAGAAAATTAATAAATAATTTAAATTTGGTATTTTTTTTTTTGGTATTGTGGTAAAATCATGACAGTATGAAAATTTATATGACGAGACTATGCATAACCTTGTCGCTGTTAGTTTACTGGGAGTGATATTTTAAAGAAACATTCTACTATCTGTATATGCAAACCTTCATATACCAAGAAACCATTCATATCAGAAGGCTTGGTTATGCCTGTTTCTGCTCTTGCTCCTATTTAGGGCATTTTTTTAAAATACTTCCTGACTGACTGTATGGTTGATATATTGTTCATTTGATTGTATGGTAGGCATGGCTACTATGTTGATATGGTACGGCCTGATCACATGTTCGGTTGGTTTGGTGGTATGAAAAGAGTGTCCCTTCAATGGTGTGGTCAGAATGGTTTAATCATATGATTAGTTTGTATGAGCGTAATGGTTTCATTGCATGTTTAATTCGTACGAGAGGGGAAAAATTATTGTCTGGTATGCTTGGTTAGTATGACTGGATGTTATAACTTGGTATGGTACATGCGAACTAAGTCTGTATGGGTGTGATACATGATTATATTGATGGTAGTGATTTAATGATAGAATGGTTGGGAACTTGTTTATATATGTATAAATGGTGATTTTAGATGGAATGGCGGTTGATATAGAACTCGAAACATTTGACAGTTTTGATTGATCAGTATGTCTGAGGTTGGTATTGGATATGGTCTGTAGTGNGATATAGAACTCGAAACATTTGACAGTTTTGATTGATCAGTATGTCTGAGGTTGGTATTGGATATGGTCTGTAGTGTTAATAGCATGATCCAGGTATACTTGAGTTAGAGCTGATGATACATTTGGTTTGAATGCGATAATTTTTCGGTATTAGTGTATATGCTTGATTTTATATTGATATGGTTGGTATGGTCTGTAGGTATGTTACCTGGTATGTTTTGTTGGTGCGGTTATTGTCGTGGTTGCGATTGTGGTTGTGGTTGAGGATTTGGTTGTGGTTGCNTTGGTATGGTACATGCGAACTAAGTCTGTATGGGTGTGATACATGATTATATTGATGGTAGTGATTTAATGATAGCATGGTTGGGAACTTGTTTATATATGTATAAATGGTGATTTTAGATGGAATGGCGGTCGATATAGAACTCGAAACATTTGACAGTTTTGATTGATCAGTATGTCTGAGGTTGGTATTGGATATGGTCTGTAGTGTTAATAGCATGATCCAGGTATACTTGAGTTAGAGCTGATGATACATTTGGTTTGAATGTGATAATTTTTCGGTATTAGTGTATATGCTTGATTTTATATTGATATGGTTGGTATGGTCTGTAGGTATGTTACCTGGTATGTTTTGTTGGTGCGGTTATTGTCGTGGTTGCGATTGTGGTTGTGGTTGAGGATTTGGTTGTGGTTGCGGTTGAGGATTTGGTTGTGGTTGTGGTTGAGGATTTGGTTGTGTTTGTAGTTGAGGATTTGGTTGTGGTTGTGGTTGAGGATTTGGTTGTGGTCGGTAAAGTGCCTTGAATATTTGCTAGGTGTTTTCAGGCGATGATGCTAAGGCCGACATGTAAGATTAATATTGTTTTGTATATTTTAGTTTATGTGGATTGAATGGTATTTTGGGTAGTAGGTTGCGAAGTATATTTTTTCTGGTGTAAGCTGGTATGGTGGATGGTATGGGAAGAAGTTGATTGTGTCGTGGTTTTTGAAATGGCTTTATACAGTATGGGCTGTATGTTTACTTTGAATGACTGGTGTATTTTTTAGTATAGAAGTTGATTGTGTCGTGGTGTTTGAAATAAATTTGTATGGTATGGGCTGTAATGTTTACTTTGTATGGCTGGTGTATTTTGGAGTATCATTGGGTGGTATGGCAACTAGTATATTTGGCTGGTGTCGGCTGGTAGAGCTGAAGGTATGGATAGTAGGTATGATAGTGACATGAACTGGTCTACCCGTGTGGTTGCTTGGAACGTTTAAGTTATGGCAGAAGGTATGAATGGCGAGTTGTGTAATATGGTAATGACTAAGTTTTTATTGGGTTATACGAGATGGTATGGCTGCTACATTGGGTGGTCTGGTATCCATTGTTCATGTTAGTTCAAAGATGATAGGAACATTTTTTTTTGTTGTGGACTGATAAATACTGTTTTCGTATTCGTAATTTATAGTGAATGTTATGCAGAATAGTATGATTGAGGTTTTTCCTTTGGGTTATAATGGATGGTTTGGCAGCATGTTGACTTGTGCGGGGACTACTATATTTGTCTGGTGCTGTTTTCCTTCATGGATGGTAGGGGCAGCGAGTATTTTTTGGTATGATGTGTGAACTGTTGTGTGGTATGTTGCGAAGTATATTATTTTGTGGTGCCGGCTGGTAGAACAAATGTTATGGACAGTAGGTAAATTTTTGTTAAGGCTGGTATGGACTTAATGGTCGGGGTATGTTTTAGTTATAACGGGTGTTATGGTTGGTAGGTAGTGGTGTTGGTCGGTAGAACAAGTAAAATGGGTGTTAGGTTATGGACTGGCCTCAGCTGTATAGTTGCTTGGTAAACTTGAGTTATGATGAACATTGTGCTTGGTGTATTGGGTGGTAACGTTGATTGGTATGACTAAATTTTTATTTGGTTATAGGAGATGGGGTGTTGACTGGTATGGTATGACATGAGTTATAATGGATGGTCGGTATGGCAGTGTAGTGACCGGTATATATATATATATATATATATATATATATATATATATATGTGTGTGTGTGTGTTTATATATATATATATATGGCTGGTGTCGACCAGTAGAGCAGAAAGTATGAGCAGTAAGTAAATTTTTGGTAAGGTCAATATGAACTGAATGGTTGAGGTATGCTTGAGTTATAGTAAGTGGTATGGACGATGAGAATATTTTGTCTGGTGTTGGTTGGTAGAGCAGATGGCCTGCATGAGTTATTGTGGCTGGTATGGTACCTGTGTGCGTGTAAATGTCGCAGGAACATGATAAACGTGGGAAATTCGGCGACTAAACGTGCATAATAAATAAAGATACAAAAGAAGAAGTGAACTGTAATTCATGTTCTGTGTGCTGAAATGGGAAAATCAGGACGGCCAAAGAAGATAAAAACGTAGCTTCAGTGCTCAAGGAGTTAAATAACAGTATACTGTGATACATTTTAGCTACGTAATAGTAGCTTGTATTGCTGTAATTTTGAAATATATTAGTCGACCATGACTCCTGACTTAAAACTGCTCGCGTCATACTCGTATTTTATTTTTGTAGACTCTAAAAAATGCAAAAAAAAGTGAAATTGTTTTAAAAAATTACGTTTTGTTTTCCGATTTTGATAGTCTCTCGTGAATAATATTCGTTTGTACCAATCAAGATACCTGCGCCTGTTTGATTATAAGGATCTGCAATATCGACAAAATCGTCATATTTTTCCTCTTTAAAAGCGAAATGCTAATTTGAAACTGAAAAATGACAATGTTACCATACGTAAATTTATTACATTTTGGAAGAGAACGTATCTGTTTCCGAATGCGTTCACCAGTGGTGTTAAATCAGTTTGGTTTAAAACTTTCTCGTAGTACTTAACATATATAAAAATATGTTAAATGTTAGCAATATAAATATAATTTTTATTTGAAAATAAAAACTTTATAGTGAACAATAAAATGTTTTCTTTGTTTTTTTAAGTAACACGCGCATTTTAAACAGGTTGTTAAATTATATGTATTTTGTTGGCCACTCTTGCCAGTTAGTTAACCTGAGCATTCAATCTTCAATCCATAGTTCTTAACACGCTTTAAAATAACGAAATCTCAATTATAACAACAGCGTTGTTACAGCGTGCTATTTAATGCCAGAGACGTTTCTAAGATTTCATTCGCGCATATCAGGGATACCAAAGACGCGCAGCTTAATTTTATTTTTCAGTCTTGTGCAAGTAGTTCGGTGATTCTTATTTCAAACAAGACGCTACTGCGACGTCTCTTTCTCAGCGGGATCTAGGACAGTAAACTTGATTACACTGGTTGGCAGAACGCGACTACAGAAGATCGTCAGAAACTTTGGTCGTTCTTTGTTCCTGCTCTGGCTGCTCAGGACATCCCCCATTCCCATCCGTTTTCTAATACGGTGAAAAATATTTCCCACAACCTTCCGCGTCGGATGAGTGGCAATATACGAAAAATGATACAAATTGGCGGCCGTTTAAGATTATATATATACACACATATTTTTGGTGACACATTAATTCATGATTTCAAGTGTTGCAATCCTGCGATTTCTTGCTATTAACTGTACTAGTGTGTTTGTTACAACCACTGACAGCACGTACTGTGTGCTCGGTGATGTTGCCATAAACCATTCTATCAAAGAGTAGAAAGTTTCACATATCAGATTAGGCACAAGGAAGATTGGAGCGAGTGAGGGAAGAGGTTTGGGCGGCTCGTAACATCGATGTCTCGAGAGCCGATGAGAGTGAAGCGAGGTGAGCATGGAGTAGCGCCGGAACGAAAGGGTGTGTTAAACGGGAGATCCCCGAGAAAACCCGCCGACCAGCGGCATCGTTCAGTACGATTCCCATATGCTAACATCCGGGGGCGACCCCTCCGGGAAACGAACCCGGTTTGCCTAGGTGGGAGGCGAGTAGTCTAACCTCTACACTATCGCGGCCCTTAGGAAGACTGGACACTAATTCCTTGCTGAGTACACTACTGGTCATATATAGCATTAATTTGCAACGCGTCCACACTCGTCAACATGGTCACTGAACGGATTAAATTAGCTTTGTCAGTGACAAGAAATTTAATGTTATTAAAATCCTGGGGGGAAAAAGTTGACTAATTACGATGTTAAAGTTGGTTCACGATTAAACGAAAACTTTTTCGAAATTCTCTAGGCTATTCATTCCACACACCTCTCCCTTTCTCATTGCTGTATCATCTTCCACCCCATTATTTAAATATTATGAACGTAATAACTAGCGTCTATTTGTCGATAAAATTACACTCTGGTATTGTTAAAAACATTTACACGTTATTAGTAATACCAAATTGTTATTGTGACAATTCTTACTTTAACGTGCGTAAAAAGAGAAGGAAATTGAGGTACCAATTTTTAAAATTATACCATCAGTAAGACGATATGATAAAACACACCTTATTACTACAAACATAACATTAAGTATAACAGCCAAGCTTACATTAAAATACGTGCAATTTCGGAAAGGAATATTGTAAAAAGTACTGTACATAAAAAAAAATGTTTTAAATTATTATTATACACTAACTTACTCCATTTTTAAAAAGTGTTATAAGGCATAGTGTGTTTCCAATTATAGTGTGTTTAAAAAGGTCATTCTTGTGTTTGAAGTTTTTTAAAATAAATCACAATGTTCCGAATTATCCAGCTACAACACAATTTTTTTTTCGTGGCATGCGGAAAAATCTTTTCTACCCGTCTTCTGTTTATGGTCGTCGAAAAAAAAAAATCCTGGTGAGAGCGGTGGTTGAGCAGACCAAAGACTAAAGATGATGTATACCGATTTTTGGTCTTCTGCGCATCTACCCAACATTGACCTACCGCAAACCTACACAGCTGTCAAAGTCACGTGGTCATCAGCGATCAACGTGTTTGTTTCTATCTTCATTTTCAAAACACAAGCTTCTTTTATATAAATAAAATACTTTTACCCGTTTGAATTTAATACAATTTCATTAAAAATTGGTTAGTGGGAGTACCAAAATCTCCAAGCATTTGTTTTTATAAACAGTGTTCAAACCTCAAATCCTATCCTACGTCGTTTATGGTAGTCGTGTTGGCAGAAAAGCAGTTCAATGTTCGGACACGGGCATTGGTTCTGCGCAGCCAGAGAGATCGCTCTACCCCATATTCACTCTACGGAGCAGACGTCCATTCACGGTTACTTCCAACTTCTCTGAAGCTCTACTTGAGTTATCTTCCAGGATATTCTTCCGCCTCATGCAAACAAAGCTTGACCGATTCTAGAAAATTACACCAAAGGGACAGCGCACCGCATTCGTGCGCACTCAGTGTAATAACATTTTGCATGAGAACTATTTCACGGTAAAGTGAGCACTTTTGAGACCCTAGTTACTTTTTTCCAAACAGCCATTTTTTATCCTTCCACCACTTTTTAAAATAAATATTGCCATGTAAGTAATAAACACCGGACTATAAAGTTAACGTCTAAGACTACAATCAAATATATTTATTGACAATTGTTGCAAATGAGAGGACTTAAAAAAGTACTCACTTTACCGTGAGTGGCATATACTAGGTATTGCCAACACACCTATTTTCTTCCTGTTTTTGCACATTTTAATTATAAATGAAGTGTTACAATTTACAAAAAAAAGTATAAGTAAAATTTCAATTTAATTAAAAATAAGGGATAATTGTGTTAACAAGAGTGCAAAATGCTTGTGATACATCGCATATTTAGGAAGTAACTAAACGCGTCATACATGGGGTGATTTTTCGAAGGTTCGATGCAAAAAGTGTGAAGAAACAGCGAATGGAAAATAGTCCGCGTTAGAACTGCTCCTGGCAAGTGAGCAATGCGCTTCGCCCGAAGTCTAAATTTGGGACGACCATCACCGTCGACTGCAGCTCAGAACTATATCGCTGTTAGCATGTTGGAGGGGGGGGGGGTGAGCTGCCTATTTCCAGTGACAAATCGATAAGCCTCGACTAGCACACCCTCTTCCCCTTCAGTACTAGCTATTTTCTCCAACTCTACGCGACACTGGCGTGAGCACGACTGACAATACCCAGCAGCACGCGATGCAATCACGCCAAAACCCTCCCTCGTCCCCCAGGGCCACTTTCGCCAGCCACCCTATAAATCATCCACTTCTCCACTGTGCAGCGCGTCTAACTTGAGACCCCACGCACGCACCAGAGAGTCGACAGTTGCGAACACGTTGTGATGCGCGCACCATCGCCCCGTCACAGAACATATATTTTACATTGTCAGCCATAGGTTGGACCACGCATGCGCGACTTTCCACCCCTACTACTGTACGCTTTCTGGGAAATATAGGGTTATAGTGCATTCACGGTTACTTCCAACTTTTCTGAAGCCCCGCTAAAGTTATACTTCCAGAATATTCCTCCACCTCATGCGAACAAAGTTTGACCCAGTCTAGAAAATTACACCAGAGGGACCAGGCACCGCATTCGTCCGCACTCAGTGTAATAGCGAATTGCATAATAACTGTTTCTTACTACGCATTACCAACACACTTATTTATATATATAATGTAAGTAAAAGTTCATATAACGCTTGTGATAAATTACCTATTTAAGAACGAACGAAACACATCATACAATGGGTAATTTTTAAAGGTTTGATTCAAAAAGTGTGAAGAAACCGCGAATTGACTATATAGGTTATGCTTTACTTTTACTGATTTTTCTAAATGGTTTTATTTTGGTCTATGGCTTTCTGTTGTCGGACCATTGCATAGACACACACACACACACACACATACACACACGCACGCGCGCACACACGCATACATCCCATTTATTACATGAATTTCACCAAGTAAGTGAATTGCAATTTCTATCTATGTTTATCCTTTAGTAGTTGCCCCTGGTGCCTGGAGTATGGAAGTGGCGCGGTTGACCTGCCATCCACCACCGTCCCCCACACATCAAGGCGACACAAACTGTATGTGCTATGCATTCTAAGGCGGCGGCGAGGTGAGTGTGGAGCAGCGCCGTAATGCAAAGGCGGGGGAAATGGGAGATCCCCAAGAATACCCGCCCACCAGTGGCATTAGCTGCACGATTCCCAAAAACTAAAATCCGGGAGCGACCCCGCCGGGAATCGAACCCGGTGGGAGGCGAGCGTTCTAGCCGCGCCATCTTTTAAGAAAACACGAGAACTTTTATGAGAATCAAAATAAATACACTGCTCACAAAAGGTTTACCATATATTAGGATCCAGGTTGTTATAGTGAATAAAAGTAGTTAACATTTAATGTTGTACTCCTAATAGCACATAAAATGTGTGGGGGGTGGGGGGAGACAATATTCGTTATAATCCCAGTATGAAACAAACGAAAGGCCTAAACTAAAAAACTAATTAAACCAAGAAATCTCATCAGTTTCAATAACAAAAGAGAGGTATATTCAGATGCATTGACAAACGTCACAATAACGTGTAGGACCTCCACGATTCCTAAGACACGCTTGTATCCGACCAGGCATGCCAAAAACAGTATCATTAAGCATTTCTTGAGGCAAATTGTCCCATTCCTGTTGTGAATAAATGCATAGTTTGTTTGTATAGTTGGGAAGAAATATATTTAAGTAGGTGTGTGTTAATTGGATCTGAAAATATAATGAACTACTGCAATGTGTGTAAGAGTATTTGACAGACGCCGGCGCCTTTCTCCTTGCAATCTGACAACCAACTCGTGCGTGTACCGTCATAGAGAATGCGTATATGGGATGAAAACTTACCAATTTCCAAATTTGTAGCTTTTAAACGGCAGGAAGTAACTCAATAGTAACACTAGGCACATGAGAATTCACACCCTTTGTATGAATGCAACCAATAAAATATGCTAACTACTGACGACACTACATTAACATAACACATATTAACTGGAAAAATTATGTTTATTAAAATGAAATCTGACGTAGTTGCAAACGAAAAAGTATTGAAAATACTGTGGAAATAAAAATAAAAAATCAATCTGAAATTAGACAGAATTGTACTGTAACTGAGTCAGGCAAATTAAAATTTTAAAATCAATTTGACTATTATCTCTATTTTGTGTGCCATATTACAATTAGAATTACGCGACAACATAACTGATACTGAAGTTTCTGGCTTCAATAAAACAATATTATCAGAGTCTCAAATTTTATTGGTTATTTAATCGGTCAATTAAAGGCGTTCGCTAATTAGTCGGCATAATTCCACCCCACCCGCTCCCCCTAGATTCTCATGCCATCGTATGCAGCCAAATTGTTTTTCTTTTTCGTTTGTAATTTGTTTTCATTTTCAACACCTAGGTGACGCTAGTGTATTATTTATCGATTTCGCAACCGGGCGAGTTGCCGTTTCAGTCGTCAGTACAGCTGTCGACACTCATTTTTTTTTATAAGCATAGGAAAATCTGTAATTTTTATCCTATTTTAAAAATTATTTTTCCAATTTGCAGTGTATCTACATGCAAGATGCGGGAGTTTGACTACCTGTATAATTTATTAAATCTATATTTTTATAAAAAATTCAAAAAATTTCAATTTTTAAAATAATGTTTTAAATTATATAATTGCACATATAGTACAATAATACTTTATATAAAACTTTTCAATTAAATTAATTTTATTTCTGAGCCCTTTAAATTTTTATTATATTCTGGCAAATTAGGTAGACATGAAATAAAACACAATTTTATTCACAGGTATATTTTTTATTCAATTAATTTACTACAGTCACTCATGCCCTCAAAAAATTTACAATATTCTTCGATATATATGCATCTCAATATATATAACTTTGTCGTACGTTACATATTTCATGCATCTCGCTATTCACACTCGTGTTATTCTTGCGCGAAAATATCGTGAAATTTATTACACCGACACACTGTGCAGGCCAAGTTGTGTAGGTAACTGCACTTTTGAGGACATGTACCAAGGTCACAAGAGACCTGCTTGCAGCAAATCTGGTTCCGAGGTACTGATGAGAAATTCACTTCACCTTTACAGGTCTTTGCATGTCTAAGTAAACTGTCTCTACGGCTGAAAAGCTTACCGCACCTGTCACACAAATATGACATGCAAAAGAAACTTTTGCCACAATTAAAGCATTCATGTCGCCGGACATTACGGCCGAAAGAAAATATCTTATTTCAAAAGTGACACTGATGATGACGTAGTGGTTCAGGCAAAGACTCGGACGGACCTGTTGGAGATGTAAGTGCTGGAGCTAAAGAAGCCGGTAACACCAGTAGTTGTGTTCTAGGTACCTCAGCCGAAAAGAACGATGGCTCCATTGAAGATTTCGTAGGCGTCAGAGCTGAAGAAGTCGATGGTACTGTACCTACTGTAGAAGATTGTGCTGCACTGGTGGCAGTTCATGCTGGTAGTGATGTAGGTATCACAGCTGAAGAAGTCGATGGCACCATACCATGAAACGATGGTACTGCACTGGTGGAATTAGATACTGCCAGTGATGTAGACATCATAGCTGAAGAAGTCGATGGCGCTGGTAAAACATGAGACATCTCATTCGAAGAAGAAATCGATGGCGGGAAACCATAGGCGGGCAATATCCACTCCACTTTAACGTAACTGGCCATGGATTACCTGGCGTAGAAGCTAGCCGAGACGATCCACCATGCACATTAGCCATCGTCAAACTAAGCCTCTCAGCTGAACCCCCAATTGCTTATAATATACGCGAATGGCGTTATATCGACATTGAACCAATCGTATTACACCATTAAAACACTGTTCGGCCATCAACCAACCAATCACCGAGTTGCCAAGTGATTGCAGCTGGCCAATCGCATGCAAGAATTGAGACATCACACGCAGGCAGGTAGGCGGGCTTTAGGTGCTTATCATTATTATATATACGAACAACACAAACAGAGCAGTCCGCCATACCCTGTGGAAACTGCCCCAGTCGAAGACATTTACTTGCAAGTAATACCCGGCGACGAGGAAGCCAACCCGGTGAATAGACCTCGATGAAGTTTTAGATAAATTTGTGAAATGTTTTTGAAAAAAAAAAAAATTAATTAATCGTGTGCATGCGAACATACATTTTTATAACAAAAAATCTTATGAAATATATTGCAGTGTTCAGGCATTTAGTTTGCAAAACTATTTCACCATTAAGCAGATTTCACTCTCGTTCAACGACGACGAGAAAACCAAAGTTTCCCTTTTTTTTACCACCATGTCCTTGGAAGCATCTCCACCGCACCACTCAACATGAGTACTGTCAGCAATCGTTTCAGACGCATGGACTGAGGAGGGATACAGGACATATTCCTTGCGTGGAAATTCCGGTCATGTTGGACTCTGTGATAATTTGCGAGAATATTGTGTATGTGCTTGGAAGACGATTGTATACAGTATGGGCAGGAAGTAAATTATCGACTCCCTAAATAAGTGATCTGATTTAGTTACCAAACAAGCCAGCGTCACCAATCATTCGCCACCGTTTAACCTCGTCGAGACATATAGGAAAGACATCACGAGTGCGAAAAAAAAGATTTAGAGCATATTGCAGCCAATCCAATACCGAGACGATGGTATTTTGGAGTTATGTTAATCCTTTTCGAATGCTAGAAAATTTACTCTCCGTGCCAATTTTTATGTAAAAAAATGCTGGCTCTCATTCTTTTTCTTTTTTTTCTTTTTTTGTATTGGGATGGCATGCGCACATCAAACTACGCCTATGGCTTACCTTTGGTGCGACGGGACCCACTCTACCGACCTCCTCGGTGCTGTGGCCTGCATGACTGCTGGACGGCAAATGGTGCGTGGCGCACTAGTGTGCCGCTTCGAAGACTCACCTGCTTCCCCTTCCCACCCCCTGCGCGTTACCACGACAACGTGACGTCGGCCAGCCATGACGTCACCAGGGGGCTTTTCCGCTTCGGGATCGTCGTAAAATGTTCCAAAAACGACGAAAATTTGTATATAAAGCTTGTGTTTTCCCCTGCTTGGGGAGACAGGCCAGGGACTTTATTAGGGAAGGAACTGCTGTCCCTCCATTTAAAAAAAGGGGGGTGGGGTTGCTCTGCAGAAATTATAAAGGATATTTAGGCTTTATATTTTAATCATTTTGTATAAACCAATATTTAAATATAAATTGGAAGGTTTTTGTGGGGAAACTAAAAGTAATGAGATTTTAGTAAACTTTTAATAATCCCGTAGTTGTGAATTGATAGTTTTTTACTTCAGAAAAAGGGGAAACAATATATTTTTGTACTTATGTTTTCTTTTCCTTTGCAAACCCAAACTAAATGATACCCTTTGATGACCCACTAGTCCTTGAAAAAAAAAAGTCTTCTTGAGGAAACAGAGAGGGAGACCCATTTGCACGGCAGAAACCGTCACATTATAAAAAAATAAATGTGAAATTTTTTAAAAACCAGTGAAACGAACGATACTTTGTGATGTTGCGAAGCTAAGAAGAAATAAAAAGAAATATTCATTCCTCACTTGCTCAGATGTCAAACACACACACACTCGCCACAATCAGGACCACGTGCACCACAATCAGCACCATACACACCACAATCAGTACCACAAAAGCACCCCATGCACCGCAATCAGCACCACGCACACCACAATCAGCACCATAATTCGCACTGCATGCACCATAATCAGCACTACACACCAATTCACATGTCAATCCACACGCCAATCCACATCAATCCACATGCCATTCCACATAAATCCATGCCAATCCACACAGCAATACATGCCAAACCACACACCAATCCACAAACCAGTCCACCCACCAATCCACATACCAGTCCACACAAATCCATGCCAATCCCCACAGCAATCCACTCAATCCACACAGCAATCCACATCAATCCACACACCAATTCACATCAATACACACCAATCCACATCAATCCACACCAATCCACATCAATCCACACCGATCCACATCAATATACACACCAATCCACACATCAATAAACACAACAATCCACACGCCAATCCACACGCCAATCCACGTGCCAATCCACACACCAATCCACATCAATTCACACAGCAATCAACACCAATCCTCACCAAGCCACATCAATTCACACAGCAATCAACACCAATACTCGCCAATCCACATGCTAACCCATACACTAATCCACACCAATACGCACACCAATCCATGTACACCAATCCACACCGCATGCTCCTGCTCATCAAATGTAAGATATAAAACAAGCAGAAGAAAATAGCTTAGAGAATGGTAGGGGCCCATACCTCATTGCATGACTTCCGAAATAGCACAGTCTTTTTATAAGAGATTATTTTAAAAAAATAATTACCGTCCCATCACTCAAAGTCTTTCTCTTTGACTGGTTCGTGTTCCGCTAGCAATTGTATAAAAACGGCCCCGGCTACACAAAGCCTGCCGGTCACATTTTAACGTAAAATAAATAACCCTTTATGTAAGATAACACGAGAACAAAATGTGTTTTTACATTAAAAAATTTATTCACTGGTAGGGCAGCGATGAAAAGTTAGCAGCTAGCAAGTAGGTCACAAGTTTTTTCAACTCGTCTGGTAGTGTCCTTCCCGGGCCAACTACATTGTACATTGTTTACGAACTAAAGGTAGTGATTTTCCGTGGCAACTTGCGTGTAAGTTTTTTTTTCCCGCGATATGTTACAAAATTTACTTTGGTGTAAAGGGTTAAATATGCAAAAATTAATTTTTACTCTATAATGTTATTTTGAAACTGTGGCTAGCTAGCGTGGAGCCTGCTGAACGGACAGCGCGCTTTAGATAACGGTGAGCGAACCGCCGGCTGCCTGCGTGTTCAGCTAGTGTTACAGGAAGAGCAAAGTACAACTCACGGCTGCCAACTCGTTGAGTACTGCACGAGGTACCAACCCACGCCTGCTGCCGCCCTCGCTGCTGCCGTTAAAACGACACATCTTACATATGAGAGGCTCCATTTTCTAAAAAATGTTAGTTTTTTTCCTGTCTGTGGCGGTTATAGATTGCGTTTCTCGTGGATACTCCGTGAGATGATGTAATGAAATTCTGAACTCACCAGTGTGCTATAGTGGGCGATGGTAAAAATAAATGGCGAGTACATGTAGTATGGTGACGAAGTGGGCTGGAAGGCGTTCGAACCAGCATTTATTTACAAAAAAAATGGTACGCAGAATTTGCACTAGTAAAGTCTTTCCTATATGTTTCGACGAGGTTGAACGGTGGCGAATTATTGGTGATGACGGCTTGTTTGGTAACTAAAGCAGATCACTGATTTCGGGAGCCGACAATTTCCATCCTTCGCACACTGTACAAAATCGATTTACAAGCACATACACAGGATACTCGCAAATTATGACAGAGTCCAACATGACCGGAATTTCCACGTACGGAATATGTCCTGCATCCCTCCTAAGTCCATGCGTCTGGAACGAATGCCGACGGTACTTATGTTGAGCGGTGCGGTCGAGATGCTTCAATTTACACGGCGGTAAAAAAGTCGAAATTTTGGCTTTCTCGTCAATGTATCTGTATGAAAGTGAAATCGGCTTAATGTTGAAATAGTTTTGCAAACTAAATCTCTGAATATTGCAATATATTTTGTACCACTTTGTGTGACACTTTTTTTTTTGTTATCGTTTGTTTGTGTCCTTGTTTGGGGACATTTTTTATGTTACTTTCTGGCAAAGCTTGCCTTTTCTAGATTCCTCGTTAGTTGACTTGAATGATAAAATTAGAGTAAAGTATAAAATCAAACAAGAAAAATAATAGTGCAAATGTAATAGTTTAAAAGTAAAAGTAATTATTTGTTTGTTGCTCTGACAGTTATATTGGCAGTAATATTAGTGACTGTATCATCTATGTGTGATGTTTTTAACTTCCTTTGAAATTAACACAAATTTATAAAGATTTTAATTTTAAAAATTAATATAGAATTACGAGTATGAAAATTTAATTGTTGTCTTGCTAACATCTGTGTAATTGTAAGTGTCTCTAAAGAAATTTTATGTCTGTTGGTCGATAGCGATACTATCGATTCGTTAGAATATATCGAGAGCTCCATTGGACTCGTGCGGAAAGCACCCGTTTTCTTTCTTCTGAAAGACTCAATCATTGCGTAATGTAACGAAATTTCTTCGTGTGTTCTCAAATCTTCTTAATACGAGTTAATCATATTATATTACCACTCATGGTAAGCGAATTTTGTATTATAAATATTAGGGCATATTGAAGAATTAGTATTTGTGCGCTAACTTGTAGAAATTTTGTTCTTTAGCGGTTCAAATGTAGTGACAGCGTGATTCAGAAAGTGCTTTGGACTAAACCTACTCAAAATTTTGATATAAGAAACACATATAATTAGTGTCGAATGTTTTGTTTTTGTCCAGAGGTACCCCAAAATACTAATGGCCAAATTACGTAAGTAAAACTAAAATAACTGTTGTCAAAAAAATTTACGTCACGTAATGTTGCATACCCTTTTTTTTATTGTGTTTCGTTTAGTAACGAAATGGTTCCTGCAATACTAAACTGATACTGATATTAACTGTCATAGTGAGTCTAATATTAAAGTAACCCCTCCAGTTTTGGTAGGTGGTGAACCGAGAAAAATCATTTTTGTTAAGATTCCTCCACTTAAAAAAAATTATCCCGTGAAAACAAATGTTCAGAAAACCACATTAATCCATACATTTCGCTATAGAGAAGAAACAATTAGAATTTACTTAAGTATTAAATGTGTAAAGGTATTGGGAAAGAGGCTGCTGCTAACCTATTTACACCTAAACTTTTCGATTCACATGCATTCTGTTTCCTATGTGACCAATTGCTGCCATACATTAAAGTTATCCTAATGTGTAACTACTTCCTGTGGTTGGATGGAGAAAGGGCGGTGCAATATTATACGATTTTTTGTTATAAAAAATTATGTTCGCATAAACTTCATCGAGGTCTATACACCGGGTTGGCTTCCTCGTCACCTGGCGTTGCTGTAATTTTTCGATACATTATAAATAATTGTTGAATTTAATTACAAATAAGGTATTTTTATGTAAACACAAGTCTAAAATTCTTATGATATATGTCACATTTAAGAAATAACCAAGCACATCCATCATACATTGGGTGATTTTTCAAAAGTTTGACTCAAAAAGTGTGAAGGAACCGCGAATGAGCTATACGGGTGATGCGCATTTCGACATTCTGGGATTGGGCAAACATGGCCGTGGCTGGGGCCGTGGTTACCTCCCGCGCTAACTTAACCCAACCAACTAACTGAGGGAAGAGGTGAACCGGTAACGACACCGTAAAAACCTCTCGACAGAAAATAATTGCAAAATTGCATTCAATTTATGGAGTAGAAAAATAATTCTAGTGGAATAGAGGGCGGGAATGGATAATCTTTATTGGAGGGCGTTTGAAACATTATAAGAGAAAGAATTCTAGGTTACTGTCGTCCCCCTCCTCCTCCACGCAGTTTCTTTGTTTTTAGTCACGCTTGCATTATCTTGATTGTAGCCAGGGGATGGGTGGTACCATCCCCTTGCGGAGGGGTGGGTGTGGGCTATTAAGCGCCCCCCCCCCCTCCTCCGTCACAGTCGTGGTCACTGTAGACGGCGGAAAGGAAGGCGGTGGCGAAAGTTTAAGTAGAGCCGGACAGCTGCCGGCGACATTAACTTCAAGGAACAGCGCGTGTAAGGCCGACGGCGCTACGAACGTCCTGGCGGAAGGAACGGAACGAGGGGGAAAGAGGAATGGAATAGTTTATTACTCGTGGGTTCCCTCCCGACGGACTTGGGCCAGAGTTCTCCAACCTCCCTCGAAAAAGGGGGGAAGAAAAAAAAACGAGCTGGAAGTTAGTGCTGCGCACTCGTGTAAGCAAAGTCGCCGACAGAAACTGGTTTTTATTTCGTTACCGGAGTTTCACTCGACTTCCTCCCCGAACGGCCTTTCATGAAGAGAGGCGCGGAACTTCTCACGAGGCGTCCAGATTTGGCTTCTTAAACTCCCCAGTCCGTTCGCGCCTGTAACGGGACACGCTGATCGACTGATGTGATTCCAGAGTTTGCAACAGTCGATGTCTCTTTTCAGATCTTGCATGACTTTACATTAGCTTCGTTGCGTAATATTTTATTTACACTGAGAAAAAAAAGCATGGTTATAAAAAAAGAACCATCTAGACTGCTAAGAGACAGTTTGTAGGTTGTAGGTACCATCTAAATATTGATAACGTAGATAGTAATACCAACAGAACTGTTTCATGCATTCCTGTGTCTGTGTTGGTACAGTGAGCACTTTTGTAAGCCCTCTCCTTTGGAATAATAGTCAATAAATATATATTGTATTTTAGTTTCAGACGTTAACTTCCGAGTGCTGTGGACTATACACACTGGGTTTATTACTTACATGGCAATATTTTTTTAAAAAGGTGGTTAAAGGATAAAATATGGTTGAAAGGAAAAAACTAGGGCCTCAAAAGTGCTCACTTTACCGTGAATAGCCTATACTGTAGGCTGCATATGTTTGATACAGCAGAGCGTTGTGTTGCTACTACAAAACAGATAGTACCCCCAACAGAACTACATCGACAATCTTTGAATTGTTACCACAACAATCAGTATTGTAACAACCTAGCAGAATGTTCTGTATCTAGTATTGAACAATTCTGTAGTCGGGTTTGTGAGGGCCGCAGCAACAGGAATATTGCTAGGCTATTGCAATCCTTGTTGCTGCAGGAATAGTCCAAGTATTGTTTAAGCTGTTCTGTTGGAGATACTGTCTGTTTTGTAGTCGGAACGCAGTGCTCTGCTGTATCAACCATATGTACCATATCAAAATACAATCACAGACAGGAATGCAACAAACATTTCTGTTCGTATTACTATCTATGTCAACAGTATTTAGACGGCACCGAAAACCTACAGATGGCTGTCCTGTTTAACAGTTTAGATAGTTGCTACAACCAAATTTTCTTCTCAGTATATCAGTTTCTAATCAAATTTTTGTCTCCTATACAACGGAATAATTTAATTCTCTAATCTAACCGTTTCAGATCAACATTAATTTGCGGCTTCAGATGTTGCAGAAAAAAAAAAGTTTTTTATGACTGCTGTAAGTAAGTCGGCATAACACTCATTTCGTTGTCACAACCAATGGGCAAAGACTTCGTGTTCAGATTTAGGAATTCGTAATCTAGAACAGTTGCACGGTTTATTAATCATTTTTACCCACAAGCAAAATCATTAAAGGCTGTTCACGGTAAACTGAGCACTTTTGAAATTAGTATTTACGTGCATACACATTGTGTTTTACCGCCAAATTTAAATGTTATAAAGCTATGTGCTTGGCTACTTTAATCATGCGTCGTTCAAATGAAGCTGTAAAATTATTAGAAAAGTAAATATTTTACAGATTTTAACACGCATATGCATGTAAAAACCAGAGAGAGAGAGAGAGAGAGAAAGAAGTAATTTCAGTGTTCACAAATGCTTACGCAACGCTTTTAATTCGCCGTTTAAACATGAAATTACCTTTCCTCCGTCGTTACCATCTTTACAGGGCGCATGCCTGTCAGTGTGCCTATTTTTCACTGAGTATAGTAGTGTACAGTTCACCGGGAAAAAAAACCTAATTTGCGTTATGCACACGACTGTGCACATTAGTTGCGAGTGGGTTAAATAAATGTCATTTCAAATTTATGTTAAATGTTTTCCAAATAAAATTTAAAAAATGTCTAAGCAAGACGAGGAAAACTGTGATGGAACATGACAAAATTTAATAGCATAAATTTGCCGTGCAACAAAACAAGTATTAGCACAGCCAATTTCCGCAGTTTTTTTAGTAAATAAAACATGCTGTTAAGAAAAATCGTTTGAGGCGTTGTATTAAGAAGTCGTTGATGGGACTACAAAATAGATTTAGCGTTATGACCACGTTACTAGTATCGTAAATGTAGTTCATTTTACTCTGGTAGTTCATTCCGTAACCAGTACGTAAACTTTTGGCTATAAATTGAACTGAACTGTAACCGATGAAATAAGTGAGAAAATTTTCCTGAGCAGCTAATAGAAGAACAAAAACTATAAAGTCTGGCCTACGTTCCATCGATGGAAACTCAGAAATTGGCTATTTATTTTAAGTAAATTTGATTGTAAAAATAAAATCGATGCAAGTATACTCAACTAGTTGATTAGTTTTATTTTGCCTCCCCCCCCCCACCATTTGCACCTCAAGGTCACTCAAGAGAGAAGGCTGTACACGGTACAAGGTGTCAAGTTGTGCAGTACGCAAGCCGTGTATAATTCTGTAGTTAGTTCAATTCCTCAGAACTGGAAAGGTTTTCCTCCTCATACATTTTTGAAACATTAGTCACCTTACCGATCCGTAATCCCTTTGCATACAGGCTCCCAGTGGCGGATCTAGAGACATAGAGTAAGGAGAGGGCAACTTGAGAGGTGGGAACTGTGCATTACGCTCAAACCACACGTTTACAAGGACACATGTTTCCAAACTACGTATAAATGTCACTGCATAGTCGGCAGGATAGCGAACTACCTTTATTAATTTCCTGTTAATATGCTAGGTTTATGCATCAGGACTGCATTATAAACGCTGTGCTTGGTTTCAAGAATAATCTCATTTTACCCAGTGTAAAATAAAGCTCCAAGTGAGGGGTTCGAGCCCCCATCCCCTTGGATCCGCCCCTGCAGGCTTTGGAGATTGTAAGCTCTGAGAACAGCACCACATTTCAGAAGATCCCGAGTAGGTCCTGAACAAACCACCGAGCGAGAAAGCAACAAGCTATTTGTCATGGAAGTTGCACGCACGGAGCAGAGCAGATAAACTGCAGGTTGATAGTGTCCGCGCGCATGTTGCTGTCACTTCCTCGGCGCCTCGTGAAATACAGTTTCCTGGAGTGTCGACCAGCGATCCTACTTCGTTCGATAAATCAATGTTAATTTACTGTCCGGCTGGCACGGCGCACACAACCTTTGCGCGGAGGGCAAACTGGCAAGACTCATGATTTATTCCAGCCTCGTTACTGCTGACAAAGAGCAAGCCTTCGGTGGCAGGCAGCAATTTGTAGAAGCCACAACTGCAAATCTACCCACCTTATGTGCGCACAAACGAGCATGCCATACACTCGTTCAATTCGTCGGCGCAAACCAAAATATCCGAGACGTTCGTTCTTCTTTTTCCTGATTAACGAACATCACATTAAATCCAAAGGATAAAGAAGTCGTCCAAAAGTTAACTTTTATTGGAAAAAAAAAAAGACTGATACATCTAAAGAAGTTTCAAGTAAGTAAAAAAAAAATTCTCGTAAAAACATAATTTACGTACTGAATGTCATAAGATTTCACAAAATTAGCTGTATTTGTATGTCGCCAAATTCCGCTTCTGAGAGAACAGCTAACACAATATTTGTTTTTATAGGGTCAAATATATTTAGTTTCCCCAAAACAAAATATTTTGTTAAGTAGAAAAAACTTGAAAAGCAACACCAATTAATTTTGTCCATCTAACAAAATACACGCTCGAATAAAAAAAACCATCTGTGTTGAGCCAAAAGAAATAAGGCTGTCAACAATATAATTTGTTTGATCAACTGTATATATTTGTTTGGCCACTCGGTTGCCTTCGTTCGAAAATGTAGTTCGAGAGTTTATTTGCATATTTTGTGAAATTAGGAGAGAAACAATGTTTTTTATTGCATATATTCATGCTTATTAGTGGTATAAATATTCTAATAAAACAAGTTCAACAGGACACTAAAATGTAAAGCTTTAAAACTTGAAATATTTATTAGCACACATCCAGTAGTTGAAATGTATGCATTTAAAAACATTCTAATTTCAACAGTAGTCACATTAGTAGGTAGATAATAACAGTTACGGGTCAGGGGAGTGGGGAGTATGAGGGTAGCAGCCCATGGCATCTGTCAGTGGACCAGTCGTAGCCTCTGTCAGTGGATCAGTAGTGGCATCTGGCAGAAGACCAGAGGTGACCTATAACCATTAACTTGACCTTGGCCTTTGACCCTGACATTGACCTCAAATGTCTTGTTTTCCTGAAAAAATGAAAAATTCTTAGGATCTAGCTTAAAATTTCCGGAATTTCCCTCCAAATCTGCAAGATTTCCTGCAAAAACTTTCCTCGCCCAAATTATCATTATTCACTCAGTCTAAAAATGGCATTAAGTTTAAAGAATGTTCCAGTTAATGCTCTGTCATTCTGCCTTGGTGAACAGGAAGTTAGGGGTTTGGAGCCCCAGAGCCATCCGCCATATTAGATTACATCACACAATATTGGATGACCTTGACCTTTGACCTTTACCCCATGTCCCGTTTTCCCTAGAAAACATTCAAAATTCCTACAATTTCCCTAAAATATCCCGAATTTCCCTCCAAATGTAAACATAGCATGAACTTTTCTCAGGAATGTTCTAGTTCGTCATTCTGCCTATCATGCTCTGTCATTCCATTTCGACGTCTTGTTTCTAGACGTGACAAGAGTGCCAGCACAGGTTTTAATGATGTATACATAAAAAAATATATATATGGAAATTATTTTCCCAAATGTTATAGGCATGAGTATGTCTATTCGAAAGGTATGTGTTCGTTATGTTCACTCCTGCAGTGCCCATGTTGACAAGACACTGAAAATTACTACATTTTTTATAACTATAACCAGTACTCTGAATTTTTTATTAAAATAAATTCTAAACAGTATAGCCATGTCTACAGAATTTTCCGTTGCATATTATAGGCAAGGCTATGTCTACACGAAAAGAAATACTACATATCAGATATTTTTATTTATGTCAGTTCATGCAGCCACCTCTGCACGGTGTCAGAACTGTCAGCCATCCTGGTTTATAATATGATGTGACAACCATCGGTTATGCACAAGCATAATTTTATAAATGAAAGTTATATGTTAAACATTTTTATTTTACTTTTAAACTTACAGACAAAAGTGAACCGAGTGACCTATCTGTATATTCGTATTTTCAAAAATAATTATATTATGACATAACAAAACTCTATTGTGCAAAGCAAAATTTTTACATAAAAGTCGTGTATTTAATGTAATTCACTTATAAAACCTACCGAAAATACTATGCCGAGTGACGTGTCTGTAGATTCGTATTTCCAAGACAGACTTGCAGTATATGATGCTGCAACCACAGATTATGAGAAGCATAATTTTATAAATAAAAGTCATGTATTTAAATAAATACGCATTTATTTAACTATTAAATTAGTGTATCGAGCAGCATGTTTACTAATTCGCATTTTCAGATAGAATTAGAATATTATGTCAGAAAATGTGACTATGAGGTAATGACCAGCACTATATTGAATTTTATAAGCATGGAATTGTGTACGTAAATATACCAAGTGTTATATAATTTCGGGCTCGTGTTTTCAAGTCGGATCCTAATGAGAAGCCATAAAATTTTATTATTCGCATGTATTAGATACCACATTGACTTTAGTAGGTATAGGAATTGATCTTAGATTTTTTTTAAGTAATTATGTAACGAACTCGAGCCATGAATACAGGACAGTGGTTGCCTTACCTCAGAACGTGTTTTAAGTGCATTATGCCTATATCAGACATCTACGAACTTAGAGGCACAGTTAGACATCATTCAACTACTTCGCAGTTAGGCACATGGAAATTGGAACGTATCAGCATAATACAAGTTTATTCGAGGATAAAAATAAATTCTGCCTTAGGCCTTTATGAACATAAATGGCTACCATTTTCCAACCATAAAAGTTATAGTCACTAAATTTATATTATAGGTTTTGCCTATGACCTAGATCAAAAAAACTATATAGTTAATTTGTTCGAATACTAAGATAAGTAACAATATATTTATAAATAAAAATTTTATATACGTAACTTATAAGTTTTAAAACTTAGAGACATAATACAAGGGCAAATAAATAAATAAGTTACACTTCCAAAATAAGTTACACTTCCACGTTATGGCCATATATGAAACCACCTATACATAAGCAACACGGCTATGATAACATACAATGTAAGTTCAATTTTCCACATAGTCCCCAAGAGACTGTAAACATTTCTCGGAACGGTCAGCCAACTTTTCGATTCCGGATATGAAGACATCTCCTCCAGCGCTATGTAACCCCCCGGAGACAGCTGCTTTCACCTCTTCATCGTTGAACCGGTTGCGTAAAGCAATTAAAGATAAGCGCCGGGGAAAATTGAGCGCCGGTGTGATTTTGTTGCACGATAACGCAACACCTCACACGGCCCGCCAAACGTCCGAACTGCAGCAGCGATTCAAGTGGGAGGTATGGCAACATCCTCCATACAGTCCAGACTTAGCGCCATGCGATTTTCATGTTTTCGGTAAGCTGAAAAAAGGTCTTGGTGGACGACGACTCCGAAACGATGACGAGGTGAAAGCAGCTGTCTCCGGGTGGTTACATAGCACTGGAGGAGATGTCTTCATATCCGGAATCGAAAAGTTGGTTGACCGTTCCAAGAAATGTTTACAGTCTCTTGGGGACTATGCGGAAAATTGAACTTGCATTATATGTTGTCATAGCCGTGTTGCCTATGTAAAGGTGGTTTCATACATGGCCATAACGTGGAAGTGTAACTTATTACTGATTTGCCCTCGTATAATGTGTTGCATGTCTACAGGCGTGTATTGTAAAGGCGAATTAAACTGTGATATTATAAACCGTTATTGTATGTGTCTATCCCCCGACACTATACTAGGTTTCATAGGAATACGTATGACTGAAGGATCTCAAAGTATGTTGGCAAGCAGCTTACGTATGTATAAAAAAAGGCATCACTTCATAAGCGTATCGATTAAGTTCACATAACATATCCAGACTTGATATATTACATGCAACATACGAGGGCAAATCAATAAATAAGTTACACTTCCACGTTATGGCCATGTATGAAACCACCTATACATAAGCAACACGGCTATGACAACATACAATGTAAGTTCACTTTTCCACATAGTCCCCAAGAGACTAAATATTTCTCGGAACGGTCAACCAACTTTTCGATTCTGGACATGTCTTCGAGAATAATTCTAATATTGCATAAGAAATTATAATTACACTTGCCAACGCATGGGGCTTCAGTCATCCAATTTCCATTTTAGATTTAATAGACGTGCATATGCATTAAAGATTTTTTCAAAGAAGAAATTTGAAGTACTATATTTCCATACTTGATTCTTCAAGACTAATTTCAACATAACGTCACAACCGATGTTTATGTACGTGTTTACAAATAAAAGTTATGTATGTAATATAAATTAACTTGGTTTATTGATTTAAAAACTTGGAAATGCAAATACAGGGTGATTCTAAAATCATTGTACAATTATTGAGGGGTGGTAGAGCTCACTAAAACGAACCATTATTGTATTGGAATATATGGGCGGAAGTGACGCGTTGAGGCACAAACACAAAAACATAACACATCAACGGAAACATAAAATGTTCATTAGCAGCATACTTAACGAGTGATTACGTATAGAAAATGTTTTAAGCATTTGCTGGAAATGCATCCACCAACAGCCACGCATGCTTGGCGACCTCCACATATGGCGTGATTGGCTGACGATGGTGGCGTGCGTGAAATACCGGGCGTATTTGAATCTGTTCGCCAATCACTCCACCGATGCTACCAAGCTTGCTTTACTGTCGGTGGTAGCAATTTTGAGCAATTATTATAAACATTGCTGTAAAAAGGCATTTAGCGGCGACGTTGTAAATAACCAATGTGTTGCATTTAATGTGTTATTTATGTGTTTGTGCCTCAACGCGTCACTTCCGCCTATATATTCCAATACAATAATGGTTCGTTTTAGTGCGCTCTACCACCCCTCAATGTTTGTCCCATGATTTTAGAATCATCCTGTATAAAGTATGATATCCGTACAGATGTTTATTTTTAAGGTAAATACGAATGCGACATCACAACAGCTGACTACGGCTATTTTCATAAATAACAATTACACATTTAATTTTATTTATTGTTTTTAAAACTTGGAAATGTAAGTCTATAATGTAAATATATCGTGTATCGTAAGCAAAAACATGTATATTGAAGGGGGATACGAATATGAAGTCGGAATATGTGATTAAGTCACTAAAGTTTAGGACACTCCAGAGAATAGGGCAGTGAGAGACAGAGTCGATGGCATAACATAATTTTAGATGTTAAAATTTCACAGTCAGATTTTGTTACGAACAATGGGCACACGAAGGAACCCGTACACTGCTGACCAGTTCTGGACGATCACAACAGACCGCCAGGAGTGACGACTATTTGACTGTCGCAGGCATGACCAGAGCCAGTGGCTTTCTTGTCTACCATCCAGCGACATAAGACAGCTTCATTAGAGCTAATGTGGCAACATGAACTCTCGTTATTCGACCATGTTCTGCACCGCATTAAATTTCCTAAAGGAATAGGTATGCTATTATTGTTTAAAATGTAATTATGAGTAGTACATACAAGCAGTTCGATTCGAGAATACAGGAAAGTTGTCACCTCCCCTGGAATAAATGTTTCAAGCATAGTATGCTCATGTCAGGCCCACCAACTTGGCACAGTTGGTCGTCTTTCAGCAACCATTGGAGTAAGATAAATGTTTAATGTATACCATATCAGATCAATACGAAACTCAATCAATATTGTATTATTCATTATGCATTTAACCATTTTATAAACATAGTTACCCGTAATTTAGGCACTTATTGAGATGGAATCATAATATCACACTATAGTCAACACTCACGACATAAAACAGACTGCTATGTTTCACTATACCTTAATCCTTTTATAAACATAATTGGCAGTCATTTTCGAAACATTTATGTAAGGGGCTCATGTTTTCAGGACTGATTCGTTTATGTCATCAGAAACTACGTTAGACACTGTATTGCATTTTATATTCTTTACCATGCATTTATATTGTGTTCATATTTTACTACATATAAATTTAAAATGTAATCCTCGTCGCGAATGTAAACAAATTCATTACAACATATACCGCATAAAATATTTTCATAATTCATTTCTTTGCTTGTTTAAAAAAAAAACCACAATTATTTATTTATTGATTTACGTGCGATGCTTAGCATTCAAGTAGTAATTTTACACCCTAAAGACGTATTAGTTAGTTTCATTGTATTGCTAAACTCACACATTGAAAAAGTATACACCATATTTAGGTTTTTATTTAAAACAAATGTGATCGCATCTCTTAAAAAAAAAAAAGACGTAAACTTTATTACAGCTTATCATTAGCAAAATTATTGTACACCCAGGGATATTTTCGTTTACGCTTTGCCATTGTTTTAAATAAACGATTTTTCAGCCGAAAATCGAACCTCCTCCATGCTATAGTACGGAGCGCTGCTGTCAATCATTTCCTCCCGCGTCGCACATATAAAAGTAACAAACATAGTGCATTTATGAACATAAATACCGAGGCGAATAAAAAATCAGCTGGGGAGGAAATGTGTGCCGCATCACCTCGGCATACGCTACCTTCAGTCCTACTAATCTAGAGACGGTTAAATTAAATAGTCATACAGCACTCGCAGATTATTCAAACAGCAGTAGCAGAACACTTCAGTTCTCCGCAGCATGGGTCAAACAACTGGTTGATGGTAAGGAGGTCACTGCTCGAGCGTTGATTTTACTCCCAGTACGATCAAAAAAACATTTCTTTGTCAACAGCACCAAGCTATAGCAGCAGAGTAGGTAAGTATACAGAAACAAAATATGGTGTTTCCTTTGATGTGAGTGAACCCATTCGCCGATTGGCTTCGCGAATCCCTGTTCCAGTCCATGTGCGAGATTGGCTACCACATGCTGCGAATGATCTCCTACTGGCTGGGCTGTCATCTGGTGCATAAGTTACCAGACGCTGATTGGCGAACAGCATTCCGGCATGTTGCTAGCCAGTGGCGCCATTTTTATAACGTGTACAGCTGGAATTCAGTGTATACGCAGCCGTGCATTAAGGTTTATAAAAGCATTTCGTACCCCTACGTATGGTACAGAATATTTTTATATTAGCCGAGACTGTTTAATGTAGGAAGAGCCAAACAAATATTTAGTTGCACGAAAGAAAAATCGTTGCTTGGGACAATCGAATAACAACAACAAAATAATTTGGTTTCAACAACCAAATATTTCACTTGCCCTAAACAAACAATTAATTTGTATGCGCAAAACAAACCTTGTTTGATTCAAAGAACCTTTATCTCAGTGTAGTTACATCACGCATAAAAACAGGTAGTAAAAAAAGTATTATATCATGGCAACTATATTGCTATTACGTGGCTTTCTATTAAAATTTGAATTAAGTTCGGTTAACTACTAAATTACACTTAGCGAAAATGTACCTGAGCAATTTTCACTTCCTTAATAATACGCGTATACAATGTTGATGTAAATGTGAACAATATCTTAAAGTGCAGTACTTCCGGCTCTCGTGCTGGAGCAGTTCTTGGCGTATGGAGTCTCACTCCTGCACAAAATACATTCCAAGATCCTTGATGGGCCGTGGAGATATTGAACGCTCGACTATACGACGCACTGGTGCGTCCCAAGCACGCCCAATACGGTTCAGATTGAGGAACCTGGCTAATAATTCCAAGCGGATGATGTCCTCGGTTTCTCAGTAGTTTATCCACCAATTGGAACTGATGTGGGAGGGCGTTGTCATCCTTAAACAAGTCACACAGTTTGGAAGCTCAATGCCAACAGTTTGGAAACGAAACATTTTCGCCGCCAGGTATCAGTAGCGTCGCACGTGTACCGGATGTTTCCGTGTTTTATGCGAGCATATTGGATAGTTGCAACTTTCATAAACCAAATGTATTTGTTTCGTTTTAAAAACTACTTAGGAAATAAACTTTTTATTAGCATTAATTGTGGAAATATTATGAATTATATCCATATAATGTTTAATATTCTGTCGTAAAACTGGATTTAGCAAAACTTTGCATTACGCTATCACTCTGTTTAAACGTGATAACTCAATTGAAAAATTTCTTTTCACGGCAGCTATTCCGCTCTTAAACCCGCAACTTCTTCTACTAAAATAAGCTTATTCACGAACCCTCGATGCCAAACACTCGTGTATTTTTACTGTTTACTCTCGCGAACACCCCTGGAGGGCGTGACTATAAATAGTTATCAAATAAAGTTAATAGCTCTACGTAATAATTTTACTGGGGTGAGTATATATCACAATTGAGCCAAACACAAACTTTCCCACACAAATAAAAATAATTTCTCTTTTACCGTCAGCTTTAAAACGACCTCTTTAGAATATCAGCGGTGCAACCTTGGGCGGAAATGTTTCGTATTACAAACTCTCGTACAAGGAATCTCGTTTTCTTGCCAACCTGAGCAAGAACCTTAGCAGCGGTAAATGTGATACATCTCGCAGACCTTAAGGCGTACAATTCCACTTAACGCAAGTATTAATACAAATAATACTTGAGGATGATCGTCGCTATAGCTGCTCCCAAAGTACCAAGCAAATTCGTCTGGTGAGCTCCAACTTCGCCGTCTGGCAGTTATGGTCAAAAACGATCTTCTTGTGGTGGTGTACTCCTCGGACGCCCATTGCTGAAGAATCTACTGATTTTCCCACCCTGCCGGAACATTCCAGCAGACCTTGGAAATGGCACTCTTTGTGATGTGCAGGGATGGGACACCATCATCTCTTACTGTACCTTACTTCAATCGCCCGATGATTCTTTCTCGTTTTACACTTTGTTCCATGCGTGTCGAATGTACACCAGTCTCACGTCAACAACATGCACATTACCCGCTCCATTATGTTCCGCTTATTGCAGCGCCACAAACTTACCTGTCTCTAAACGTGTTTACAGCACAATATTGCGGTCTAACGTGGACACCTCTTGTACAGACAGCTCAGTAACACAACATGGTACTGTTATAATGCCGGTACAAAATATGTAGTCCTCTTTTTCAATGTTTTTAACCAGTATCTTCAATTTTTGCACGATACTGTTATCTGTTGTTTTGCCTTTCATATTTGTGTCATTCCAAATACACGTTTTGCCTTAACCATTACAATACCATCAGTAACACCAGAATTATCATCATAAAAACTCTACTGCATTTATTTAATCCTGAATATACTTGGTGCAAAGAGAGTAGAAGTTTATACCACTTCAAAATGTCACACATTATTTTGTACTTATGTACTTATGTACTTAATCTTGGACGAAAATACGTATGTTTTCCATACTTCCCACTTTGGTCTGCAAGTTCATTTTTATTGGCTCAGTGGCTACTGGATATTCTACATGGATGTTTCAGGCAACACTGGCCGGTGCATCTAATGTGGGAACGACTTCATGCACACGAGTTCGGTTCATCTTGCAGGATGTACGTAACTTCTGCACTTAAACCAAGACAACGCCATTTATGCAGTGTAACCATTAAGTGGTTTTTACATATACATCAGTGTGTAAAGGCCGGTTCTGACTACGTCTGAGAGCTACAAAACTGAATTCTACATATGCGTCGTGTCTCAAGTGTTTCATTTTTAAGACCTGTGTTTTTACATAAACACACTTTTTAATTTTATTATAAGAATGCGAATATAAAGAGCACTGCGACCCAATTCAAGAGCAAGAGAGGCAGACATTTTAATACACGTTCGGAAATTTTTTGATTTCGACTTTTGTAAAAATTTCCTCAGTTGTAAATGAAGGAAATATTACTTATTAATTACAACGGAAGCCGAATGCCAAAATTTTCAAAACACTTCGAAACCATACACTATGATTCAATAAACCAAAATTTTAAAAACATTTATATTCATGAAATTCAAAGAACAGAAACAGTTAACGTCATTATTTATGAATTATGGTGTCATAGTCTGGATTTTCGTTGGCAGCTTAACTGATTTATAATGTGGACATGTCTAAGTATTCCAGATGTTTTTGTTCTTTATTCAGAAATGTTACATGTGTTCTACTGTCCACTGCAGTCAACAAAATTCGATCGTATTTTTTGGTATAGGTACAATGGGCAGAATTGTACATGTAAGTTAAAATTAAAAGTGTTATAAAGCATTTGTAACGTGAACGACATTTAAAGACATTAAGATGAGTTTGAAACGTTCATTATCTTCCATTGTTAGTATACCCTTCCACAGTAAGATGTCAGAACACCATTCTTCGGTTTAGTTATATGAGTTACAAAATTTCTAAAAATATTATTTTTAATGTTGTTTATTAATGCTCTTACTAGTTGCAAGAAGGCTTATAGAGGTAGCTTACACACTCAACTATACCTAAACACAATGTCGTCAATCGTAGCCGAATTTGGCTGCATGTAGTATAATTTTACGTCATGTATCTTGAAGCAGAATGTCAAAATGTGGCCAAACTGAGGTTCGAACTAAATAAAGGTCATTTTTTCGTAACTTATGTACTCGTTTGTTACATGTATTTTGTACTTTTCCGAATAAAAGACGTTCTACCGCTCCGACCTTTCAACTCAAAGTGATATCATCACTGTGTTGTTTCACAGGCAGAAGGTCCGCAATGTTTTGAACAAGACTTAAAATTTCTTTCCCAAAGTGTGTAAAAAAAAACAATGCGTGACTAAGGTATTAATAAATAAGTTTTTTAGTATTTAAATTAATAATATAATTTAATTTATACTTTATTTTTAAAAGAAGGGCGCAAATTGTTTTGGTTTGAAGCGCAGCCTAATTCTATTATTCGCAGCCCAATTTCCGAACTCATTTAACAGACAGACTTCTTGGTCTTTTTAAGTTGGCTAGACTACCTGGGGTTGAACCTAGTTACTCTCCCCACCACCCCTAGGGAACCTCCCCACTCCCTCTGGGCTGGCATTGTAGCGCAGCCTATCGTGGTACAAAGGTCGGCACGGCACGAGTTTGTTAGCTGAGCAATCCCCCGCGTGTTTGAAGTAGATTGGATGGATCAACATGATTAAAGGGGGGCAGCTTCGTGGTTTGCGTTTAACCCACGCACTCTACGCTAATGCACTTCTAATTTTATGAACTGTGTGCAATTCTCCATGAAAAGCCTTCAAAAGCTCGCCGCGTTAACGCGCACGTGCGTGTGCACACACAGTGCGCCGGTGTCTGTTTAGGGCCCATTGCACCAGGCGTACTTTCCATTCCAGATTCAAACATGACTGTTAAACGAAACAACTTTGTTACGTTAACGCGCGTAACTCGTCTATCTCAACGACACGTGAAACACTGCATTTGAAACGCTGCTTAATAACAATTCTGTTTACAAATGTAATGGGATTTAATTTTGACGTGACAACGTCTTAAATTAGGTTGCGGCTGGGAGTCACTTATGAAANTTTTGCACTATTGCACACGTTGCTACGGTTTATAGGCTGTTGACGGTAAAGTGAGCAATTTTGAAATCAACCTTCGAAAAACACCACTGTTTCGACCTGAAAGTATTTTAACGGGCACACTGATTGGCATGCTCCTAGTAAAGTTGGTAAAGACTGAGCGAAAGCAGTTCCACAATAAAACGTAGAATTAAAGGTGTTAATCCAACATTTCGGAACACTAAAATTATTTATTTTGCTTTAATTTTTTAATGTGTATGAGTGTTTGAATAAATTTTTTTTCTAAAAATTGACTTTTCCAATCATTTTGCAGTTTCACGTGACCGACGCATAAATAAAGTGACCAGGCCCATGGCAATGTTAATTATACTTATGGCGGAAGAATACGCAGTGTACATACAAGTAGATCATGAGCAGGGCTTTCAAAAGTGCTCATTTTACCGTGGACAGCCTTTAGTACTTAGCATTTTGCTTAAATATGGAGAATGTATAATATTTATTAAATAATTCTGCGAAAAGGGGGATTAGTTTAGTTAAAAGCGGCAAAAACAATATGTTTTAAGCTTGAAGGGACCATCGAAGCACTAGCAACTACGGTATCGCTCTTTTCCGAACAGTTGCTAACGGTAGGCTTCGATTTCAACAAGGAAGAGGCACCTTGTTGGATTCCCACTTGCTCCTGGGAATGTTAAGTTACTGGGTGAAGTGTTGAACTCTGTCAAGGATATGTGTGTTGTTAACATGCCAGTCTGCACACTAAAAACTACAAATGAAATTGATTTGCCACAATTTCGAACATTTACACTTGCAACACAGGGTCAAGACATAGGAATGTTTTCCTTAATTCACCGCCAACGTAATTGAGAGCCTTCGTGACAGGGCGTACAGTACTATATATGCAGTTAAGGGGCGGTGATTTATTTTAAAAGATGCTAACTTTTTACCGTGAACAGCCTATATCGAGTCTGGTGACAGGTCATTCCATAGGCTAAAGGCGAGGTGGACCGATCTCGCTGGCTGCGCACAACCAGTCCCCGTGTCCCAACACTGCACTGCTTCTCTGCCAATACGGCTAGAAAAATGGCGTTGATCGGATTTGAGGTTAGAACACTGATTAGTAGACAAGAGCTTGGAGATGTTTATATACTTCCTCTAACCAATTTAAAATTAAGTTTGATTAAAATAAAATCGGTACAAGCATTTTATCAATATAATAGTGCTTGCCATTAAAAATTAAGATGTAACCCAACACATCCATCAGTGTTGACCATGCGACTTTGACAGTTGTGTTCCTTTGGGGCAAGTCCATGTTGGGTACATGCGCAGAAGACGAATAAGCGGTCTACCTCATTTTTATTCTATTGGTCATTCAGCCTACTAGTCGCCTTTTGTTTTATACCCACCACGGGCGAAGGTGCGAGTATTCCAGAGAAGGGTGAATTGAATGCTGTGCTAATTAGTGACTATCGAAAATAAACGGATACATTATTTCTGCCTTACGAGCTGATTTGGCACATTTTCACCATATCCCTCGAAAGGAAAATGTGTATTTCGCAACAATAAAATATGCAAACTAACGCCACCTAAACATAAATGCGACAAAGTGTCTCAGTCTTCAATAAATACGAGTTAAGTAACGTTTTTGCTGCTTATCAACACCTCCGATTTTACAGTGGTTTCATCGATGAAAACGAGAAGGGTGGAAGTGGAGGGAGAGGGGGTTTGTAGAAACAAAACACACCTCAATTGACGTATAAAAAGGGGAACACTCTCCAAGTCTACCTGTAATCCGATGTACGAGCCTCTTGGCGCGAAAAGCAACCACTTAGTGGCTTCGAACACGTAGTTCGCCCGACGAGTATTTTAAAGTTGATATGTCGGGTTGCCAATGCTGCGTCGATATAACTGTTTCTTTCGCAGTTTCTGTTATGATTACGTTCGTCATCTTCAAGGAATACGGACATATGGGCAGGAAAACCATCAGTGTTCTGTGATGAAAGTGTGTTCATTTTCGAAATGTTGGAAGATGTAAACAAATAACAGCGGCAACAAAAACAAAATCAGAATATCGCTGTTGTTTCTTACTGTTTCCCCATATTGGCTTCCACGTGATTGTAGAATAAAATTAATGTGCACACATAAAACCATACGCACACATACAATCAATTTGATACGAGTTTTAATTTTCTTTCAAGTAGGTGTTGATGATAATAATAATAACAACAATTGAGGCGCTCGGTCGTAAAACATGGTAACTGACATTGTGTACAAAAATGAGATATTGATTGCATTAGAATCTGAAGAGTACAATCAGTAATATGTGACGATCGTATGAGGGATCAATTGCTTTAAAGTGGAAAACAGTGCACGCAAAATCATGGTATATAGCAGCTCTTTGGGAGTACAACATGGTATATGACAAAGATGGCGGGCCGCCACCTTCACTCTGCTAGTGTCGATGCAGTGAAAGAGTGTTTGTTTGTTACAAATAGTAATTATAGACGTAGTACTGATGACAACACTGATGATGATACAGATTGTCATCCACCATATGTTTGTCAAGCAGTTGGGACTAAAATACCGATAAAAAGGGCACACAAAATCTACCCATATATCTAACCTCAAGCACGCAAATCATGGTATCTGAGTCCCTTATCGTGTTATTTGCCATACGTAATGTTTTAATGCGTATTTAAAGCAGCATTGCCATTTGTACAGTTAGTGTGGTACTTACACTGTCAGCATTATTGGATGACCTATTAAATGAGCCTATATAATATGAAATATATTTTTCATTGCCACATTTTTATCGTGTAGGAAGTGCATTTTCATAGGAATCGATACTATGGTATCTACGTAGACACCATATTTTACATGCCATGAGTATAGTCAACGGGCAAATCGCTATAACAGAAGACCTCATGAAGTAAACATGTGTGGATTGCAAATGTTATCAAACAAACCCATTGTTTTTATTTTGATATGACTCGGTTGCAGTCGCTGAAATAAATATTTATTAGAGGCACATTTAAAAGATTCGACGTCATAGATAATATATTTAATCGGTTATTGTGCAGAACAGGGGCTGATGGGAAACCAAATTGTCTCAAATCTTTTAGGCAGTATTAAGAGAAGCCCTTTTGGGGAATAATAAAGTAGCATTTAATATACACGGGAATACCATCAGGAAAAAACTACTTCCCCTATTTCGCACACGTACCGATTAATCGTTGTTTTTGGTTGTTACTGTCGGTGTCGTATATGTATTTCTGTAGAAAACACTAACGCTAAACACAAACTCTTTTGTAATAATATTTTTATGCTTATAAATATGATACCTTGCATGGTATATATTACTTAACATACATACTACTGGTAACACAATTAGCGTAAAACATGGTATGTAGCACATGGTATGTAGCACATACCATTGTTACAATTGCGTGAAGAGGCCTTAATTCGACGGCCTGTCTTGACACGCCATCACTCATGAGCAGTAATCAGGACAGCCAATTGCTGCAATCGGGACTCGCATTGCCCAAACCCCGGTAAGCAGGAATGACCTATACCAGCCAGGTAATCTGGCCATATTGCGTTATGCCACGACAATATGAGGGTAATGCAGAGAAGCAGTAGACGTCTTTCTCCATGTGACGCCGGCCGAGATGGACATCACAAGAAGCCAGCTGTGCCGTACGCCGTAACTCGTCATTCTTCATCAGCCTTCGGATACTTATCAAGGTGGGACAGTTACAATATACTAATGTGGCTCTAAGAAAGGTAGTGGATGTAGTTAAATTAACAATACTCCCACGACCATGTAGTATTTTATGTACTCTCCAGATTCCAGATGTTTTATTAAATAGCCATCTAGTAACCTATAGATCTTATATTTTTTCACCCCACATTCTCTACCATCGTGATATATTCCCCCCCCCCCACCATGACAACAAGTACGGTTTGACCACAATTTAAACAAAGTATAACACCATGCTAAATTTATATATTACTCATTTGTAAAACATAGTATGTAAGCTATATGTACGGTTTCAATTTGTAGCATTTTAAATATATTTCTGGAAGTGTTAGACTCACTGCAACAATGTCCTTACACTATTCAAACTCTCTGCACGACAAATAGTATGGTCTAATAGCATTTTCAAGGAGAAGAGGGTACCGTTTCGTCACTCAAATATTCATTTCGCGCTTCCCGACAGTTTACTGTTTGTTGGTTATCATGTTTTACGATCGAGCGACTCTTAGGATCTCTTTTAAAATGCGGCTATTCAACCACCAATAGAGCTCTGTAGACGCGAAGCTATTCAACTATCATTCTCGTCAGAAGCTTTTGTCACGAGGTAGATGCACTGTAATGAAAATAGATCGCAAAACAAAATTTTTTTAAACCGGAACACCCTTCATGCTAACTATTCGCACTGGTTAACATGATGCACAAGGAATGCAAAATTAGCGTAGCTACAAAATATTTTTTGGAAATTTAACCCGTCAAATTTTATGTGGCAAACACAAAAGGCATTCCCCCTCCCCCCCTTTTTTTTTTTAGTGAAAACGCAACTATTTGTTATCGATTACAAAGAAAAGAGTAAAATAATGCTTATTCTTTAACGTATATTCAGCTAAAAAATAAGGGCGTGTTTACTGCAAAGAACGTATGGCAGGGTGATTTTCTGCAAAATTTTTACAGTGACGTTTCTAAGTACACAATGCCAAGTCCAATGACATTTCGTTTACAAAAAGAACATGACGGCTGGCTTTCCATCGAATATGTGTTATGCAGACCTACGTGTTAAACATGTGGAGGGTTGAAGGGTGTTCCGGTGTTTCAGCGTAGAAATGTTCGGGGTTGTTTCGTAGTTTGCGCACCGGCCACCAGAAGCGCTGTTCTGCAACTGATGTGCCATATTTCGCGTGAAACGCCTAGGACCCCCGCTTGCATGTGAATGGGCGCAATCATGTTATAGGCTGTGCACGGTAAACTTTGAAAGCCCTGCTTAAGAACTACTTGTATTCACATTGTGTATTCTTACATCATATGCAAAATATACATTTTCATGCGGACCTCATCAGTTTATTCATGCGTCGGTGAAGTGAAACTATGAAATTATTATAAATGTATATATCTTACATATTTGCTGATTCTAACACGCATATGCATGTTTATAAAAAAATAGAGCAAAATAAATAATTTCAGTATACACAAATGTTTACGTAACGCTATTAATTCACCGTTAAGACATGGAACTACTTTCCCTCCGTTGTTACTAACTTTACTGGATGCTTACAAGTCAACGAGCCCGTTAAAATATGCGCAGGGTGGGGGCAGTATAATTTTCAAAAGTTGATTTCGAAAGTGCTTAAATAACCGTGAACAGTCAATAGTAGCCTTCTGCTCCTCCACCCTGGACCACTTCCAAGCCCAATCCAACTCCGCAGCTCATGCGGAGTAATCTGCAATCATCTGCGTTTTATAGTGTGTGTGTGGGGGGGGGGTGAATTGAAGGGTACACGTTATTAAAATAAGTCAGTTGTGAGGGAGGTGTTGACATGTTTTTAGAAGGAAATTACTCTATTTGAAATGTACGTTCCATTCAAAATAAAATATGATCAGACTAAATCACCTTTTTATTCACGTAAATATTTTGCGCACTAGTCCTTTGCCGGGGTATTCTAACGTAATTATTCCAGAGGTAAGTTTTTCCTTGTGCTATAAGATGAAACATTTTATCAGTTACATCCAATCTATGAGTGTATACACATATGTATATACTCACGTAAACCGGTTAGATCTCGTAACGTTTTCACCTCCTACAACCTGGCAACTGGTCTTGCTATAAGACAAAAGAACAACTATAAATGAAGGGGACATCTGATACACGCAATAATCATTTTACCATGGAAATAACTTTCAGATTTACGAAGGCCTTCAAAACGATAAGTGGAACCCGATATGGTTTTTGACTGCCTAATAAGAACAGCCTAGTTGGCCGGATGTTTTGAATGTCAACACGAAGTGCAAATATACAAATATACGAACACTCGCAGACCCACGTCACATCCACATGAAGGTCCAGTACGATGTCGCCCTACTCTACTACTTTAGATCTGCACGGAACTAGTAATACGACGCTGTAGAGGACAAGGTTGCACAAAGCAGTTTATCTAAAGGTATGTTCACTTTCACTAGAGTAAAACATATTAGTTTGATTGTATGAAGTATGATACCATTAATTTCTCCATCCATTATTCACAAGAACGTGAAATGGTTTTCAGAAACGAATAAGTGGTTAACATTGCATTCAGTTACGAGGAATATCTTAAAAACGGCCTAAGAGCAAAACACATATGTCTGTGTGGTATTATTGGCGAATTTTTCCTTTGCGCAACACTGAACAGGCGAACGTACAGGCGTTTACCTATGCTGATAGAAGTTGTTCCTCCTGTATCTGCGTATAATGATATGGTACTTACATGATTAATGTCCTGCTCACAATTTCTTAAATGTCTTAATAGCAAGATATGCACTCCACTGCCTACTCCCAAATTGGTAGCTGGGAAGAGGTAGACCTGTTCAACGATTACCCGCGTGATCGTCCGATGTATTCTCCTCTTGGATTTCTTTCTCCGGGGACATGTAAAGAATTTCGAGCACCAGTGGATTCTAACTACTGTGTAAGAAATGAAAGACACGCTGCATGTGCTACAATAGTTACTAAAGTTTGACACTAGTGAGTCGATCTGTGATAGAGTGTTCACACGGGTGTTGCTGTGCGCAAATGGTCGTTATTTCGAACACAATCTCTAAAACATCAACTGTGAGAAATGATGTTGCACACCGCACAGAGTTCTATTTTACACGTTACATATTATAGTTTATGTTTTCGTTACGCGTCCACCACAACTGGCTGAATATTAAAGTGACGTACTTATGCAGCACGCGAGGACAAAATATTGTGTTTCATTATCTTGCGCTGCTCAGTTATGGATTACTGTTCCATTTCACTTAAAGCACACAAGAATGATATGTTTTATGTTAATCTTAATTTCTAATGTAACATAAGGCCATGAAACTGCGATAATCATAGGTGGACGAATATTAATGTGAGCCACTATGTGTCGATATATATATATATATATATATGTGTGTGTGTGTGTGTGTGTGTGTGTGTGAGTAAGTACAGCCCCACACACTAGAACAGAACAGATTTTTAATTCTTAATTGCATAAGAAGATTTCAGCTAGTAGACGTAGTAGAATTAGTAGGTACTGCCTATAAAATATGAAATATAGAAAAGGTTAATTTTTAATAAACCACCTTTCTTTAATTGCTGCTTGCCGATTTAGACACTGAACGAAACTTAAACGTATACCGAACAAACAACACGCACACATACCTTGTAATTAGGAGTCGGGGCCACTTGCACGTAATACGCTGGTAACCCGAACCAAGAAAATCGCATGGGTCGGCTAGATCGATTAATGAACATGCTCAATTGTGTAGTATTTTACAACAGTATAAACAATTTCGTTAAAAAACAGTTGGAATTTTATGCCTCTCAAGAGTATATTCTTCAGTACAGAAGCTACACTTGTGTGCATGAACGAAAAATGTGGATCAGAATAAGCACTTTTTTGAAATTTATTTTAACGGCCTTTTCACTCTTCAGCGTGTTCTTTCCCAGTTTTGACTCGATAACAAGCGCACAGTTCCGAAAAAAAACCCCAGCACTTGTTTCTTTATGCAAGATTCTTGTCTTGTTGGCATCGGTCGTAAACACTTTTCGCTGGAATATGAGACACTTCTTGCAAGCCGGCTTCAATATGGCTGCAACCACATTACGGGAAAAATGGTATCTGGAAGATGTTGGTGTTTACTGAGTATAAATCAGGTGGAAAACACGTCGTGTAAGTAAAGGTGGCAGAATTTTACTGGAAAAGACTTCTCCAGCAGACACTTGAGCAAGAGCATTACACATTCCAACAAGCAAAACCTTGAAATGCCAGCTTTACTTTGCTCACTCCCCTTTCTTCTTCACTGAAAACGTCGTTTTGATTGTTACGTAAAAATTAAATAAGCGAATCAGCGTTCTTCAAGGTTTAATTTTTAATTATATACTATTTATAATGCAACTGCCCATTGCCCATGATGTCCTATTCGCCCACTCTGTCGCATTTTTTGTAAAATTTTAAAACATTTCCCTAAAACTCTTAAAATGTGTGTGTGTGTTTGTCTACACACATATATATATATATATATATTTTTTTTTTTTAATTTTTTTTTTACACGCTCGCTTACCGTGACCTCTGCCGCGCAAGCGAGCAGAAGAGGATAGAGAGTAGTGATACGATAACGGGCGGCAAGTCAATGGAATTAAATGGCAGGTGAGCTATAAACCAGGAAGCGCGTATCCGTTACACAAAGCATCCCGCCGCGCGCTCCTGACCTGTCATGCACTGAACTTGGTTGTGTGTCTCACACTGCTGCTAACGCCTTATTCGGTTTTTTACAGTTACGAATGATGGAAGGGCATGTATGCTCCCTAGTGGTACATCCGCGCAAGCAAACTGCATTAAACGCAAATGGGACACATGCCGGGCTATGAGGATACTGTGTGGCAACCTCCGTTGTACTCGCGCGATTCGTTTATCTAGAGGGCCCGTACTACGCTAAATGAATCGGGGTTGCCAAAGAAATGTTAGGGAGTATGTGTTAGGACAGCAGCATAAGTTTGGAATCGCAGTCCTTCTGGAAGTTTTAAAGGAGTTTCGAGAAAGGAAATCTGGTGTAGGTGTAAAACTAGTATTGCCATTTTGAGAATTTTTGGTTGAGTGGTATATCGTCACGCACAGAAGGAATTGTGTGCAAAGATGCTAATAAAGCAGAAACGTGTGTGTTTATGGGTTACGTTCCAATTCGGCATAGGTTTATGCATTTGGAAAATAAAATTGTAGTAATGAAAAATGTCACTACCCTTACCTGCATATATTTTAATGGGTACAATGACCGTCATGCGCCAGGTAAAGGTGGTAACGACGGAAATAAAGTTGTTCCATGTTTTAAAGTTGGGTTAAAAGTGATTTGTAATTACTGAGTTTTTTGTTTTGTTTACATATTTGTAAAATATTTACTTTTGTAATAATTTCACAGTTCCACTTGACCGACTAATGAATAAAGTGATCGGGTCTGTGGCAACGTTAATTTTACATTTAGCGGAAGAACACACCATGGGAATACAATTATAATTGAAGCAGGGCTTTCAGTAGTGCTAAATTTACCGTGAACAAGCCTATATTATTCTTAGTCAATGAAATTGTGCAATGACTGTGACGTTAGTCGGCAGTTTCGGTAAATTATTTTCTGATATTTTGGCTGTCTTGCTATAAATCTACATAAAATGAAGAATAATATATTACTGATACTATGTTGAAAATTGGCAGTAATTTAGAAGAGTTGGCATTTTTGCTACATAAATAGCATTAAAAAATTTGTGCTAGTACACCGCCACCTGCTATTTTCTCTAAATTTGTCTTGCGATAACTTCTGTTACGCAAAATAAACAGTAGAATATTTTCTGTTCTGCTCTTATTGGCTGTTACCACATGCGTCTGCATAAGAAAAGAAGTATGACCATCCCTGTCATGCACTGTGCCAACAAGCCTCTGCCCAGCTGGATGAGTAAGAGAGAGGACACAGGCGGCATCCGAGAGGCATGTTGGACGTTTCGGCACGTTGCTCGCCACTTGAACCGTTCTGCGCATACTTTGAAGCGGTGTTGGACGCAGTGGGAACAGGACGGCACACACACCTGTCGAGAAGGCTCAAGTCGACCCCGGCGGACCACCAGCAGGGAGAACAGTTTCATCGTGCAACAGGCTGTAGGAACTCCACCGGCATCGCTGGGCACCATCCACGGGCATGTCACGACAGCTGGGGATAAACCTGTGTCTACCAGTACCTGTACCATATCCAAGCAGCTAACGGAGCGGGATCTGTCGTCGCGGCGTCCCTTACGACATATACCATTACGACGCGCGCGTCGCCGAGCAAGTGTGACCTTCTGCCGAGAAAGGGCAGTATGCCAGCTTGCGGACTGTCGACGAATGGTGTTGAGAGACAGACGACCGCCGAAGTCGAGTCTGGAGACGTCTTGGCCTGCGCCGTGATCCACGCTTCATTGCAGAGCGGCACACCGCTACCAGTGAGAAGTGTCATGGTGTGGGGTGCCATTTCCTACGATGACCGCATCCCACCAGTGGTGACTGAATGAACTCCGAGGGTGCGGCGATACGTCTAGGAAAGTCTGCGACGATGTGCGCTTTTAGTTTTCGGCATATGTACTACCATATCCTGTGCCTGTGCCCACTTAGGTGCCCCTGCGATTGCACTTTAAACGTAATCAATTTTTTTTGCAAATGAGTGTATTTTGGCCTTACACATTTGATTATATTATACTATATAGTTCTCCATTACTCCTGGTTCTGCTTAAAAATGGCACTATTGTTATTTATTTTTAACATGTGCTTTATAAATATCCATGTTGCTTAACTTTAGAGTAACTCGAGTCGTGAGAGCAATAATCGACATATATGATTTCGAAACTAATGATTCCCAACTGTGCAAAACAGGTAGTGTGAATGAAACAGTGCATGACAGGGATGGTCATACTTCTTTTCTTATGCAGACGCATGTGGTAACAGCCAATAAGAGCAGAACAGAAAATATTCTACTGTTTATTTTGCGGAACAGGAGTTATCGCAAGACAAATTTAGAGAAAATATCAGGTGGCGGTGTACTAGCACAAATTTTAAATGCTATTTATGTAGCAAAAATACCAACTCTTCTAAATTACTGCCAATTTTCAACATAGTATCAGAAATATATTATTCTTCATTTTATGTAGGTTTATAGCAAGATTGCCAAAATATCAGAAAATCATTTACCGACACTGCCGACTAACGTCACAGTCATCGCACAGTTTCATTGGCTAAGAATAATATAGGCTTATTCACGGCAAACTTAGCACTACTGAAAGCCCTGCTTCAAATATACTTGTATTCCCATGGTGTGTTCTTCCGCTAAATGTAAAATTAACATTGCCACAGACCCGATCACTTTATTCATTAGTCGGTCAAGTGGAACTGTGAAATTATTACAAAAGTAAATATATTACAAATATGTTTATTCTTATACTAATGTGCATAAAACAAGAAAACAAAACAAAACATTTCTCAGTAATTACAAATCACTTTTAAACGAACTTTAAATCATGGAACAACTTTATGTCCGTCGTTACCACCTTTACCTGGCGCATGTCGGTTATTGTGCCCATTAAAATATATGCAGGTAAGGGTACTGACATTTTTCAAATATTCATTTCAAAAGTGCTCGACAAACCTATACATGGTTGTGAATCAATTTCGACCAAGGTTTCTTGTCGTGTGCGATGTTATACTGTTATGTGCCTACGTTTCCACGACTGCGAAGCGACAGTAAGCGTAAACTGGGCCTTGGGCGTAACGACGCAGCAAGGATCATCAACAGCGAACCTAGTTGACGTGTGCGGTTGCCGAATGCGGGCGTGTTGCGGGGACTTGAGGGAGCCAGCCGGACGTGATGTCACGTGGTCGCGGACGTCATCCAGCTATCGATTGCCCATTAGTCCTCGCCCCTCATCCTCCCACCTCACCCACGCACAAACACACACACACACACACACACACAGGGGCGTAGGAATCCCTCCGCGCCAATCTGTGCGCGCGCGCGCATGTGCTGCTGCCGCCGCAGCAGTGTTGCCAGATTACGGCTATATCCCCGTTTTGAGAGAATTTCAAGCTAAAATTTATGCAAGAGGATTGAGTTGAGTTGGGTTGAGTTGAGTTGAGAGATTTGGGTGGATCTTAACAACGAGGTCTTGAGAGCTGATGAGGGTGAAATGACGTGAGGATGGAGCAACGCCAGAATGCAAGGGCGGGGGAAACGGGAGATCCCCGAGGAAAACCCGCCAACCAGCGGCATCGTCCAGCAAGATTCCCACTTACGAAAATCCGGGAGTGACCTGGCCAGGGTTCGAACCCGGTTCGTCTTGGTGGGAGGTGAGCAGGCTGACCGCTCAGCCACAGTGGCCCAGTATGCACGAGGGAAACGAGAATTTTTGTTCTATTGGCCATATTTGAAGGGCATTTTTCAAGGGGTCATATTTATTTACAAAAATAAGTTCTCTTCTTATTTCTGGGCTTTCCAAATGCTTATATCCACCCTTCATTCAAGGTTTTTCCTGATTTCCTGCAAAACAGTAGTGATTTCCGAGTTTGACAGGTCACTACAGTGGTTTGACTTAGCCAAGAAAAGGGTTGTCCCATCGGCGTCATTAGTTTTGGTTCGGTGTGCCTGATTGATTATTATGAATACATTAGGAAACGACGTTCGTTTAAAATATTTTGTATATCAAATAGAATATGTTCAGAGATAAAAATGCTGTTTATATATGTCAGAATTATTGTTTTTTTTTTTTTTTTTTTTTTTTTTTTTTTTTTTTTTTTTNCCAAGTGCCACTCCTAAAGAGAAAAGAGACACCAGTGACGAAACACCAAGTAGTAGGAAGAAAGGTACAAGGGAACATAAAATATCTTATACTGGTTGACTCGATAACTAAGAATTGCTTGGCTAGTTCCAGTCTCTGACAACTCAAAGTAGTCAGTGCAAATGTAGAGTCTGTAATTCTTTTATTGTACGTGGCAAGAGTGAGCTTAAAAAAAATTAAAATATCAAAAAGCAAATTATTAACATGATTGCCATTAGGTCGTCAGAGCTTAGAAACGAATCCAACTTTTTGAGGGCAAGGTAAACGAGGCTGAAATTATTCTTGCGGTTTCTTTTTGCAGAACATATTTCATGTAGCATCGTAAATTATTTGGTTCCATTGAGTGCTACAATTTCTGATAATTCCCAAATAGCTCAAAAAATAATTTTTAAAATAATTAAATGTACCTCAGTTGTTAATAAAAGAATATAATTTTTCCTGTTAAAAACACGTAAACTATAAACAATATCAAGGAAGTCCTCTTTTCTGTACTTGTACAAGATAGCACAGCCAAATCTGTTACTAAATTAATGTGCGTGTTAGTTTATGTTCACCCTATTAGAATCTATATAAGAACCGAACTACTAGAACTAATTCTACTTCATAAAACTAAGTGTTTTGCTTTTGAACTACACAAAACTTCTAAAAATTGTTTGCAAAACAAAAACATTCAATTTAACAATATTATTAGGGTAGCTTCTGTTGGTGATCTTATAATGAATGGTAACACTAACTCGTTATTCTCTCACATATGTAATGGTGTCCCTAATTTATTTTTGCTTCAATGTATTTTCAATTTAACCACAGTACAGAGGAGAAAATGCAATTTGTGGGGGGGGGGGAGTAAAGGATATGCAACATTATCTGGCTCGACAGAGAAATTTCTTCGTCCCATTTTATCTACATGTTCGAAAGGAAAAAAAAAAAATATATCACAACTTGCTAAGATACAGGAATTCTTCCACAGTGAGAAACGGAAAATTATCAAGTTTCCAAACCCTCTATGGCTAGCAATGCATCAGTGTATATGCAGAATCCTAGACATCTGGACAACACTTGAATATTTATTCTTACAAGCTGTTGTCAAAGACAAATTTAAAAGTTCATAATTCTTTCTGAGGCAGTCATAAAATGGTATGACTAAATCACATATGCTGTTTCTGAATTACTCATTACACTTCAATTCTTTTAATGCCATTTTTCAATCAAGAAATTTTTGAAAAGCTACTTAAAGGAATATGTCAGAACTTCGTGAGGGAGGAAGCCATTAAAAATGTAAAAATCCATCAACATTTGTGCGCCTCTATTTTGTGTTCTTGGCTCCAGAATGTGGAATGTATACCAAAACATTTCCACTAATTTATGTTCAAGAACTGAGGAAAATAAATGTCTCGAATTTTACTCAGAAGCTGCTCATCACGTGCAAAAGCACCTACCCACTGATAAGCCAGTTTATAAATAACTGGCTTTCTTAGATGTTGCTTTGCAGCCGAGTGGAAGGGTATTTGCACCACAAATGGCGCACCTTGCTGAGTTACACGAAAATTCAGCCAATGAGTACTTCGAACGTTGAATGGAACGAGCTCGCCCATTCTTTTAATGACCAAAAAACGCTGATTTATTAGCAATGTCACTTGGCAATATTGTGATAATGTTTCAAAGCAAGGGTATTTATTACCAACAACACTTTTCAAGACAGGAAATAAAATTTCCAGCTACATAATTTTAACAATCTGTATGCGACGGATTTACTTCTGTAGAGGAACAGCGACCATCAACAAGTGACTCAGGAAACATTTAAGCAATTTGGTCTCCTATTTTTGGGGGCGCAAAGCTCCCTTATAATAGCTTTTGGGGATAAGTTGTACATATATTTTCTTCTTATGTTTTCTTTCGTAAGGAGTTACTTGCCGAAGTTTGTCCCCATGTTTCAGGAACACGTGTTATATAGACTGTAAATAACTACTTTGACTTCATAAAAAAACTTAATCTGGGAATTTCGTTGTTTGAAATTGGGTGATAAGTTGTACACGCCATGTTTATTAAATGTTACCTGTAGATAATTTAAGGTGTGCTATATTGTTTTACGAAAGTATTATTATAATTTAAAATTTGGTATCGTGTGTTACATTTTAACTGTATTAAAAATGCAGAAACTATCTACTACAGCTATGAATTGGACACTAATGTAAATAACAATGGAGGCAATTATGGTATCTCGAGGAAGGCAATAAGGGAATTTCTGTTTAAAAAACGCGGGAATTCTGAACTAGAGCATATGACAACACTGCGTCGCAGTCGTCGCGGTCCCCCACCCTACTTCCTCGTGCTTGCTGCGGCGTTTCCATGTCATCGTCGTTTCAAGATGTTTCCAATACACTTTCCGTGTTAGTTCAGATTTGTACATGTAAACGACATGGGCGTCAGAAGAAATGAATGGTAAAAAAAAAAAAAAAAAAGAGGGGTACCCTTTTCTGAAAGTTTTTTAAATTAAATTTAAGAGACCCATTACAGTAATCGTTTATAAATTATGAGGGTTCATAATTATTCTCCTTACGAAGTGAAATAACAGTTTTGTAATAAATAAGCTGCTTATTAGCGACGATACTATAAAGTGCAAGTCCCTGCATGAAGGGGAACTTTGTTGATCATGTTTTCCCCAAGTTTTATTTATTTAATTTTACACCGTAATATTGTAATACGATGTAGTGTATAGTTAAAGATAAACGAATTTGTTCATATGACACATCACGTATTTTCGATGCATTTGTTCTGCGCGAAAACCCAGTTATAAATCTTATGCTTCCCTGAAGAAAACTTATCCCAATTCCTATATGTATATTAAATGTTTTCCCATGCATTAATGGTAGAATTCCTAATTTAATTTGGAAAGAGCAAAATGTGTAGGAAATTGCCCAATTGTGTATAGTAGCAACGCTTAACATTCCTGTGATCGTAGCCTGATATTTGGTGTTATTTCCAAACAATGTAGCCTATAGGTTCAAAACTTTCGTTACATTTTGGGAAGTCTACTCGAATATTTTTATACAGTGACAGTCATGTGAACAATACAATACTAATATTACCAATTTACATGAAATAATTATATTTCTACTTACATTGTTTCACTTTACCCCAGCTCTCATTTCATTATGTCCACCACTGAGGCAAAGTGAAATGAAAAACACCTCATATTATTTTTACGACTGTTTTTTGTTCTTTTACTATTATCATTTAAACGTACCTTATTTATTTACCAGAAACCTAAACGAAGTTAACAACACATGTTAGAAGATGATAACTAAAATTATTAACGAAATTTTGTGAAAAAAGAAACAAATTTGACAAGCACCAAAACTGTCGCTTGGTAGAAAGTGTTTATACTGGTGTCTAAAGGGCCAATTTACTACTTAAGTAAACACAGGGCGATTGGAGTTCAAAAAAACAATCTAGTTTTATTATTCCTTTAACAGGTTCATCGACATACAAGTTCCCTAGACAACTCCCTCCCGTTTAGGTACGTGGATTACTTATAGTTCGCGTCGTGGGGGGGGGGGTAATCTTCTTCGTACTTGCTGGGTGATTCCAGATATTCGTAGCACTCGCGGAACACTACTCAGGGTCCTTCACATACGCTGGATGACTGTACTTATCTGTTCGGCTGTGCTGGTAGGTGATTCTGCAGTTGAGGTCAGGTGACCTGGAACTGCAGGCCTCTGCGTCTGGTGTCGGCTGGTTCTCCTGGACTCGCTGCGCCCCTCCGGATTCTCGTCGGCCGCCGGCCGATGCTGACCCGCTCCGCGCTCCTCGACGCCCGTCCGCTGACTTCGTCTCCTGCTCCCGACGGACTGACTGACCGCGTTTCTTCGGGCTCCTCCGGTTTTGTAGGTCCTCATCGCTATATTGGACTGCCCCCGCCACTGCAGGTAGCCGAGGACCGCCGTGTTCCCCTGGGCAACCACCTGCGGGTGTGCCCTCCAGCTCTCCTCGCTTTTTTGGTCCCGCGTCTGCTGTTTTGTTTGAGTCGCCAAGTTTCTGCACTCAGTTCCGTCCGTGCGGAAATAATTGAAGGCGTCCTAGTCCTCCGGCTTGGCTGCTATTATTTCCGCCCGCTATTCCAAAAGCTCTCAGGGTTTCATATTGTGGTCAACAGCCTGGGACAAATCGTAGTCTCGCCATTCCTGCCTGCTCGCGGAATCTGGCGTCTGTCCCTCTGTTCTGCCTCGAGGTTTGTTGTTTTGTTCGTCGTCGTGTCAATGCTTCGGGATCTCCCCCTGGACGCGGCACTCGTGTTCTTCCTGATGTCACCTGCTACCGTGACCTCCCCATGCCGATGGTCGCTTCGTCCTAGCGCTGTCCCTTTTCGTCATGGTTGCCGGCCCTAAATCCTGACTGACGTACCCGCCTGTGAGCTCCACTATAGCTTGAGTACGGACGAGTAAATCTAGAGACGCCGTAGGCGTCAAATTGGTTCACTTTGCCCCACTCTCCCTTACTGATAAGTAAAATACCATACTGTCAGCTACATTAAGAGCAAGTAATTTATATAATTCCATCTGAAGTTTAACAGCATATCAAACAAGATAATTTGGACATAAACGCAATTGACAAATGATTAAAGAATTTAAAACGTGGATCGAACTCACCCAACTCTTTGTGTCTCACTTCACTGAACCGTACACCCAATGTCGCCACATTCTTGGCATGAAGGCCCAAGTGATCAAATACTCCTCCCGCTGTCACCTGTTCTGCCTCCATTAGCACTGTGACCAAACACGCCTTGAGAACTCCTGGATCTAGGAACTGTACGTACCTGTAGAAAAAAGAAGAGTAAATTAGTACCGGCAAAAACAAATATAATTTCTCTGAATTTTGAAGATCATAAATTTTGGAAATGCTATGAGAAATCCATACACACGTGCTACTACAAAAGAGTCATAAGGGTAACAGGGTGAAAAGATAAATTTTGAGTTAAACTGAAGTTTCTGCAGCCTCGCAGTTACGCCAAGCTGCTGAAACGTCAATCAAACTCGAACACAGCTTTCTAGTATTAAACAAATTATTCGATTCTGTGTCCAAAATTATATATATCAGCAGCGTGTCGTGAACTGCTGCAAAATATGCTGTGTTTTTCTCTGGGTTATAACTAATCGTTTGCTGGTTTAAACATAGCTCACTCAAACGTACTAGTGTAGTTGACATCACAGCACGTATGTAATGGGTGCCTCGTCTTCGCAATACATTCCGTTTCTCCGGGCTCCAGTCGTTATTGGTTCCTGCTGCGCGAGTACGTACAGCACTGAGTAAGTACCAGCTTGCCTTGCAATACATCACCACATGCCACTGATATATATTTAAAAAACACCAATAAATCACAATGGTCCTGAACTCAAAGCGTATCAACGATAATACAGAGGTGACTACGCTGAGAGAACAACCAACAAAATATTTGCTTGTATGCGGTCAAAAATATATTTAGTTGCCGCTAAAAAATCTTTCCCTGAGTAAACAAAGCTTGAAAAGCAACCAAATTAATTTTTTTCATCTAACAAAATACAAATTTGAATAAACAAAACCTTCGTGTTGGGCAAAAAGAAATTAAAATTAGTCTGCAAACAAAATATTCTGTTGATTCAACTGACGACGCATTTGATTGCTTTCGTTCGAAAATACAGCTCGAGAATTTGTTTACATTTTTCGTGACAATTAGGTCGGTAACAGTGTTTGATGTACACTGAAGAGCCAAAAAAACTGGTACCCCTGCCTAATATCGTGTAGGACCCCCGCGAGCACGCAGAAGTGCCGCAAGACGACGTGGCATGGACTCGACTAATGTCTGAAGGTATGCAGGAGGCAATTCCCAACATGAACCCTGCAGGGCAGTCCACAAATCCATAATATGAGTGCGAGGCGGTGGAGATCTCTTCTGATTAGCACGTTGCGAGGCATCCCAGATATGCTCAATAATGTTCATGTCTGGTGATTTAGGTGGCCAATGGAAGTGTCTAAAATCAGAAGTGTGTTCATAGAGCCACTCGGTAGCAACTCTCGACGTGTGGGGGTGTCGCATTGTCCTGCTGGAATTGTTCACGTCAATCGGAATGCACAATGGACATGAATGGGTGCAGGTGATCGGACAGGATGCTTATGTATCTGTCACCTGTCAGAGTCGTATCTAGACGTATCAGGGGTCCCATTTCACGCCAACTGCACACGCCCCATACCATGACAGAGCCTCCACCAGCTTGAACAGTCCCCTGTTGACATGTAGGGTCCATGGATTCATGAGGATGTCTCCATACCCGTACACGTCCGTCCGCCCGATACAATTGGAAACGAGACTCGTCAGACCAGGCAACGTGTTTCCAGTCATCTGTTTCCAGTCCAATGGCGATGTTGGCGGGCCGAGGTGAGGCGTAAAGCTTTGTGTCGTGCAGTCAACAACGGTAAAAGAGTGGGCCTTCGGATCCCAAAGCCCATATCAATGATAGAGCGTTGAATAGTTCGCACGCTGACACTTGTCGATGCCCCAGCATTGAAATCTTCACCAATTTGAGAAAGGGTTGCACTTATGTCACGTTTAATGATTCTCGTCAGTCATCGTTTGTCCTGTTCATTCACGATCTTTTTCCGGCTACAGCGGTGTCGAAGTTGTGATGTTTTACAGGATTCCCGATATTCACGGTACACTCGTGAATTGGTCGTACGTCAAAATCCACATTTTATCGCTACCTCGGAGATGATATGTCCTATCTCTCGTGCGCCGTCTATAACACCACGTTCAAACTCCCTGAAATCTTGATAACCGGCCATTGTAGCAGCAGTAACCGATCTAGCAACTTTTCCAGACGCTTGTTGTCTTATATAGGCGCTTCCGATCGCATCGCGTTACTCTGATTGGTTCCATAACTCTGTTATTTGCATACGCACTCCTATACCAGTTTTTTTTTTGCTCTCCAGTGTATGATATGGTATAAACATCCTAATAAAACAAGTTTAACATAAAAATTAGAAAGTAAATCTGTAAAACTTGAAATAGTTATTTGCGCAAGTTGGACAGTATTTGAAATGTATGCATTAAAATCATTACAATGTTGTCAGTAGTCACTGTAGCTGAGCATACTAAGGCGTGTTACGCGGGCGCAAAAGATCTACGTTAGAATCTCGGTCGGTTACATGAATTATTTTTATATTAACTGTAGCTGTTTAATGTACGTGGAGCGAAATAAATTTTTAGTTGCATCAACCAATCCTTTGTTTAAGGCAACCAAATAAGAACAACAAAATATTTCATTGCCCCTATAATAACAATTAGTTTTGTTGCACCAAACAAACTTTGTTTTATTGAACAAAACCTTTTCTCGGTATAGCTGCATATTCAGCAAACTCCGGCCACATACGCCAGAAAAAATGGCGCCACTGGCAAGCAACATGTCTGAAGTTAATTTGCTAATCAGCGCCTGGTAATCCATTTTGCAGCTGGCAGCTCAGCCAATTGGGAATCTTTAGCAGCACGCAGTAGCCAACCACACGCCAGGCCCGTCCCCATAGCCTCGCACAGCAAAGCAGATAACAGGTACGCTCACAACACAGGAAGCGCGACACAATCTCGCCTCTGTGTTGTTCTGTACTCTGTGGCTGCACAGTGCGGTTCCTGTGTCGTGGGCGCACTCACTCGCTGATTCGCTAAGCGTGACTCTGGCAACGAGCCTCGAGTCCGATTGGCTACTGCGAACTGCGGAAGTCTCAAGGGCGTAACTCTCCCTTAAAAATCACGTTAGGTCGTATGCAGTAGCCTATCAAGTTTTATGCCTTATTTGCGAAAACGAGCCCCCCCCCCCGCACATTGGTTCTGGAACCGATTATTTCAACCCGATCAACAAGAAACTACGTATTATTTCAATATAGAGTCCAGAAAGGTGCGAGTGGAGTGAAGAAATTTGGGCGGCTCTTGACATCGAAGTCTTGAGGGCCGATGAAGGTGAAACGAGAGATCCCTGAGAAAACCTGCCGACCAGCGGCATCGTCCGGCACGATTCCCACATGCGAAAATCCGGGAGGGAGCGACCAAGCCGGGAATCGAACCCGGTTCGCCTTGGAGAGAGGCGAGTAGTTTAACCACTACACCACCGCGGCCCCCAGAAAGGTGAGACCAGATGCAATTCTTGGAAAGAGAAAAGTTCTAAAACTGTACAAATCGAGAGAGAGAGAGAGAGAGAGAGAGAGAGAGAGACGCAGATAGACACAGACAGACACACACACACACTCACTCACTCTCTCTCTCTCTCTCTCTCTCTCTCTCTCTCTCTCTCTCTCTCTCTCTCTCTCTCTCTGTGTGTGTGTGTGTGTGTTTGTGTTTCACTCGAGACTGGAATATTCAAGTGGCACGTAATTTCAGAGCAGATAGATGAAATACATCTACAGATAAAATCACATTAAAATAATATTCTTCGAAATACGACGGAAATTCAATAAAAAAAACTAAAATAACTACAAAGAAAAAGTACATATTACGAGTAAAATGACGCGCCTTGCGAATGGGCAAACAATGTGTAAAAGCATAATGACTATTTAGAATTGTAGATAAGATTATTTATTATATGTCTTGTGGAATGTTGTCGCACACAAGTGGTAAGAAAGAGTATGCTGACATTTAATATCTGGGAGCAGTCTAGCCTGCAAACAGGCAGGCTAACGAAACAAGAATGTATTTTGTCACTGATTATAGATATACAAAATTAAGACATGTGATCAGTATGACGCTGAAACATCTCAAGTTCATTATCAAGAGCATTCAGTAGCTCTATTTTGCCATCTCAGAGATCGTATAAATCTAATAACGCGAGAAAATTTTAACAAATAAGTTTTACTTATTGCGTATTTGTATTATCTGTAAAGCATCGATTATGTTGATTTTAAACACTGCATTTCGACTGTCAGAAGATGTGTGAAAATCTGCCGTCAAACCATGAGACAATGTCCACGCACGGGACGCTCTCAAGCGAAGCTCAAAGGCATGAAGGAACTACCAACCACGGGAAATAGCACGCCGGGTGTGAGATATAATAAGTAACATACAAAGCTTTATGCCCAGGTCTCTACGCTTTACACTCAGAGAATTCAGAATTTCCTTTATTAAAAAATACGTGCCCCGGGTCCAAACGAGAAATACCGTACACCAGCACGCAGGTCTTTTTACGACATGAAACATTTATGACTCGGACAAAGCGAGTGGGACTTGTGGCTTGCTGAACGCCTCTCGGGGCAACCGGAGGCCACAAGGGGACTAAAAAGGGGACAGACGGTCCCCTTCCACTCCACGCCGAAAACCTACCCCGTGGTCAGGCACGAGCTACGGAAGAAGTCATTGTCAGCACAACAGAAGGGGCGCGGGGGTTGAAATCCATCGTGAATTATTCAGGACGTAGACGGGCGACTGGGGGAAAAAAAAAAATAAGTGCGGGTCGACACGAGTTTGTCACATACACGGCTCGATAAATATGCAAGANGTGCTGGGTTTCATATTTGCCAGCGCCGTGCAGCAAACGGCGCGGCGCGGCGGGCGCTGCGTGGCCAAACGAGCGAACGCCAACAAAGGGAAAAATATATTTGCAAGTACACGCTCCGCTCGAGGTTGGGAAAAACTGCTAAAAAGCCGCACAGAGCTGCTCCATCACGAGTACGGTTGCTGCACCAAAATAAGAGGCATTTTTAATTATTTTTTTTACATTATTGAGTGAGTGGGTTATTTATTATTCGTTTGTCAGCGCGACTGTTGAAGCGTTGCGGCGTCGTCTGCCATCGATCAAAAAATAAAGCGAGGCAAAAAAAAAAGTGTAATAGTCTTGTTATTGTGTGGCACTACTATCAGAAGGGATTTTTTTTGTCGGTTTTCTATTTTGTTTCTGTATTTTTTTGCAGGTCTGACTTTACAAAGGCAAAGATGAAACTACACATTAATTACACATGAAATACACGAGACTAATAACAAAGCTAATAGTTTGACACTACTGTGAACTACAGGTTCTGTTCCCGTCCAAATATCCATATTACTACGAATAGTAGGCATAAATGAATATATTCTCGCGGTATATACGTTTATACTGTCCTTTGGGTGAAAAAGCAGTGATGCATCCTGATGCAAAGTGAGTCAAAAAATGTTATACGGCATAAATTAATTTTTTATAGAGGTATGCTTCTAAAAATCAACATATGTTAAGCAAACATATTAATATACATTGGTCAACCTATTAAGTGACGTTTTAACTTTCATTGTGTTTTTTTATTTGATTGTGGTGTGACAAGAACCACGTGTTCTGTAATAGACGTTACGAAAGTGTGAAAGAAGTTCTCAAGTCTCCATGATTGTCAAATGAATGCACCTGGAACCGAGTTTATGACCTCAATACACACTGTCTGGCGCTAAGAGGTATTTGTACACTTAGAGGGTGAGTGAAGAAATTTGGGTGGATCTTAAAATTGAGGTCTTGGCAGACGATGAGGGCGTAGAAGAGTGTGCAAGACGCCGGAAAAAGGGAGAGTCCCGAGAAAATCCGCCGACCAGCGGCATCGTCCAGCAATATATCTACATGCGAAAATACGGGAGCTGCCCCACTGGGAATCGAACCCGGTTCGCCTAGGTAGGAGGCGAGTAGTCTAACCATTACACCACCGCGGCCCCTGTACACTTAGTGATCATGGCATTCTAAAATAACATTATTGTGAGCTGTGATAAATTTCACCGCACACTATTAACCTTATAACAAGCCAAACAAAAATGTTGTACATGTAATTTACAACAGTTATACAGGTATTACTTTCACGCCAGTCTTCGATGGTCGTTGAGCCGTAGGATGGACAGTTTCTGATCCGGACTCAGCAGCTGCATATAATCCAAGATGTTTTCAGGTCGCACATATTAAATCCCCAAGATTAGACAAGTTCCCTGCTCCCACACAATTAATTAGAACAAGCACTTACTGCGAGGGGCCAAAGCTGTGACATGCTAGTACGCCGAAGTTAAAGGTGGGAGGGGTCACGGTGGCTGAGCGGTTAGCCTGCTCGCCTCCCAGGCCAACCAGGTTCAATTTCCGGCCGGGTCACTCCCGGATTTTCGCATGTGGGAATCGTGACGGACGATATCGCTGGTCAGCGGGTTTTCTCGGGGATCTCCCGTTTCCCCCACCCTCTCATTCCGGCATTGCTCCATTCTCACAACCACCCTCATCGGCTCTCAAACCCTCGCTGTTAAGAGCCGCCCAAATCTCTTCACCCACTTTTTAGAGGTGGGTTAAATGTCTCTCAAGTCTGAAGAGACTATTGTAGGACAAGGAGATACAGGCCGTCATTCCTAACATGTTAATATTTTGAAAAGTCTCCATGGCGTATCGTTAGGTCAGCTGAGATCTACGCCTACAATCACATACTGTATCTCATATTATTTGTGATTTCATGTATCATAGGGCTGTGTTTGAAACGGCCTCAACTGGATCATTCCTCCCTGTTGCATACTCCCTCAGTTCAGTCAGATGAGAGATATTCAATCAAAAAAGATGTACGGTGGCTAAGGCAGAAACACGAGTGTTTATTTACAGCTGAGAAATAATTTAAAACTCTCTGTTTTCGGGGCTACTTGTAGAGGAAAAAAACATCGTCATTTCCCAGCCAGTATGTAAAGCCGTGTTCGCTGGCCACTATCGCCTGTAGTTTCATAAACACACAGGTTGATAACGCGAACTTCTGAAGTGACTGGTGTAAACCTCAAGGCGTAAAGAAGTAATGATTCGTGCCTGCAGCTGTTTCGCGTATTCGAGGCCGACTCTAAATCTTTTCAAGAATTTTTCTATTACACACTATCTAAGTAATGATCATATGAGTCAGCATTTTCTCATGCCTGTTACAAAATTCCATATAATCTGCGACCAGTTTGTGCACAATGGGCTGATAAATCTTCCAAAACTATAGACGTCTTTCATTTTTCTTTCCAGATTTATAAAGGCGTGTTTAGAGTTATAATCCTACTTAGTATTATTATATATATCATAATCTTATAAATTCGAAAGGCTGTGTGTGTGTATGTTTGTTACCACTCAGCTCCATAACGGCTGAACGGTTTTTATGAAATTTGGTGTGTAGGTATTTTAGGTCCTGGAATAGGACATAGGATACTCTTTATCCCCGAAAATTGTACGGTTCCTTTGGAATAACAACAAAACGTAATTCTGCAACGAGTGGGAACGTGACGGAAATATTTTTTTCCTCTGGTTTCAGAGTTTATCAGGCCGCCCAAGGACCTCTGAAATGGCTTAACAACTGCTATTAATAGATAACAACCGGGACCGAATATTTAACGTGCCCTTCGAAGCCCGGAAGAGCTCAGATGCTATGCCACTAAACGGTCACCCATCCAAGTGTGTGCCACTGGGAACGTTGCTTAACTTTGGTGATCGATTAATATCCCTCAGTCAAGAGCAAAAAGTAGTACCTAGGTACACTTATTTCTAAAGCTACAATTTAATGAAACTCACGTTTTGATTGTCATACATCGACGCTGGAAAGCGGAAATGTGGTAACAACGCGATAGTTGCACAGATACACTCCAAAAACAATGCCCTACTTCATGGCTATCAAGTAAAAAATATTTCCTTCCTTTTTGGTTGCCGTAATCAGATAAAAACCTAGGCCAACATAGCATAATATTATAATTCTGTTTTCAAATAAATAAAAATGGTCTTCTCCCAATTTATATATTAGTGTATCACTGTAAAACTCAATTCTACCCGAACGAAGCCGGGCCGGTTCGGAAGTAGTTATATATAAGTTATAATAGTAGACTTGGTTTATTTTAATTTATCCAAGCCAACGTAGCATTCAAATTTGTGTTTCAAAATACAAGCATGGTAGTTTTGTCATATTTGTCAGCCGCCAGTTTTGAACAAGGATGTTCCTATGTACACCAAACAGGAAAACCACGAATACTGTTGGTAACTCGACTTATCATTTGCCTCTTCTGAACCAGTAATTAAAAGACTTCTGGTCATATTTTCTATTAAAACTCACTCATGGGGAAAACTGGCAATATCAAGTGATCTGACTTCGAAGTAAACATTATAAACTACTTTCCGTAGGAAAACTAGGCTTACAAGATCATCTTACTGTCTGTTCGACTGTGTTTCACATTAAAACTTTTGAACGTATATACTTAATTTCACGAAACTCATTCAATTATAGAACTGAAGGACACCAGCCCATGATGAATGCTTTTTTCCAAGATGGTGGTCATTTAAAAAAAGTAGTTTTAAAGTAAGTCATATAAATTTTGTAATTTACGTGTATTTCACTTATTTTTAAACTGCTGGGTTTGTAAATGAACAAATGTTATACATATTAATATAATTCTTTAAACTTTTACAGTATTGTGCAACGGATGTGTCCTATCAACATTCTGCCAAAGCAAACTGTTTCACCATATTATGCAAACCAACGTTTATTATCCTCTGGATTAACTCGATAGCAAAAAATACACGCAAAGAAGTAATAACGAGGCAAAATCTGGTGGGAAAGTTTCTAATTACCAAAAGCAACTGTAGCATGCTTTAATTAAATACTTTTAAGGAACGCTGTTAAAAAAAAAAATTGGAACCCTTATAATGATAAGCACTTATACTCTCACATGCGAAACTGCGACGAAGAGGAAACTCGCTACATTGCAGCGTGCGACACACGAAATCCATTATTATTACAAAACAAACCATCTGCAGATGCAAAATTGGTTTCCTTTACCGCGTTATGTAGCAAGGCACTGGCACACGGCAATCTACTTACTCGCCCCCTTATGCCACGTGAGCAACTTCCATCCAACTTTATATTAATAGACAAAGTTAAACAAGGAAAATTACCATTACAGTACACTCGCCCCTAACTTGCCTCTGCAAACATCTCGAAGGAGAAGGGCTATTTTTCGGGGAACGAAGATGGGGAGCGGGATGATCAAGTTCGTGGAGGGGAAGGGGAGAGGTGTTGCGAACTCGGTTGGGGAGGAGGAGGAAATGGGATTGGGAGGAATGAAGGGAGGAATAGTGTCAAAGAGAGGAGGGGGTGTTTGGCTTAGGGCTAAGGACGCACGCACGCGACGATGAGCGTCAAAACGCGAACTGTATAGCGCCCGCGGGCGTGAATGAAGAAGGGATGTGGCTGGGGACGTGCAGGCTGAGAACCACCAGGCACGTGACTCGAGTTCGCCAAAATACGAGGACGAGGAGGCTCAGGATTCTGCTCGCACTGGCTCGCACTGTACCAGACACTGTTATATATCGTGTCAACGCGGACGAAACTAGCAGTCTGCAGCGACGCACCGATATCCAGGCCAGGGGAACAATCGAACACACATTGCAAAAAGTATGGTTTGTTAAAAGTATAGCACCGAAGCGCCAGAGGATATACCCTCCCGCCAGCACAGTATGCGGGACAATATTGCAGATTGAAAACAACACCAGCCATTCTTAGTAGATATGTTGTGCGGGACGTTATGTGCGGGACGTTATGTCCGGAAAATCATAGTTTGGGCTCTGTAAGGCCTAATCCATGGCCACCTCGGCCACCAGATCTGACGCCCTCGGCTATTTTCTTTGCAATACTGATGAAGAGTATGGTGAATTTGACTTCGCAACATCAGAGGAGGACCTTATCGCACGAATTCGTGCAGCGGATGAACTACTGAGCACACACATATGTGCACCGCCGACACAGGTTCTATAATCAAGTAGGGGGTAGACAATTCAAAGCATCTTTGTTATTTACTGCAAAACGTGATGCTATTGTTGGGTTGGTGGTGGTTTCGTGAGACAATGTGGAACGTACACCCATCACCATATCCGAAGTCTCGTTCAACGTTGACGCCCGACAGTGCCAAAGGCATTTTTTTCCGGACATGGGCCCCCTCTTGAAAAATTATCGGTTTGCCGTCGCACACAACATACTAAGCGTTGTTGGTGCTGTTCTGGATCACGCGTTTCAACGCTCGGCAACACCTTGAACGGGGTCTGTCTGTGGACCCAAGCCGACAGTCCTCAATGTGCGCCTTCATCTTGGCGTGCCGCTCGTCGCTTGCCGTCATAACCTTCAGCCTACGACAACGATAAATACAGGTTTGTCCTATATTGTATTTGAGTGACTCAACAATACTTGTGCCTCCCCCGACAACAACTCATATTGTAACTATTACTTGGTGTAACTAAATTAAATCCCCGTTCAGTATTTAATGTAATATCAGTTTAGTTACCACAAACCTTCCCTAGTCAAAAATATATAAATACAACATGCTCTGCTACAGTGACAATAAAATCAGACAGTCGAGTTGTCGTGCGGTAGATATTATTCTTTTTTTGGAAAATAGCGAAAGGCCGTGGTCGAAAGACTCATCCATCCATTACTAGCTAATAAAAATAGTTTTGTATGGAATTACACTAAATAGTTGGTTCCCTGAAATAGCCAAGCTTTATTAGAATTCACGTCCCAAGAAATGCTATACAACTAAGTAGTTAGGTTGTGCTTAACGTATCGACAGCGAGGTCATTAGTGACGGAGCAAGCTGCTCAGAGAAACAGGAGCGGGGATGGAAAGGGTCATACATGACTTGTAGGAATGAACAGTCCCAGGAATTAACCGTCCCAAGAATTCGCCTAGAATCATTTCGTAAAATTATGGGAAACCGAAATTAAAATGGCTGGACCGGGAATCGAACCCGGGCCCTCCCGAATGCGAGTCTATTGTGTTAGAACTGCGCCACCCCACTCGGTATATAAAACGAAAATCAGAAAATGCGCGAATGTTGTTACAAATACTGCGTTTCCAAGAAAACGCACTTTGAACGTCCGCTAAAGGCAGACAAAATCGAGATGTTGCAATTATAACACTGAGATTACAGTGAGTCTCAGCAACCAATATTGAATATCGTAATTACGTTCTTGATGGAACTGACTTTGAAATCAACTTCTACGAATCAAAGAGATAGATTCCATTTTTTTTTCTTATTACGGACTGCGCATTTGCCGATATGTAAATAGTACACATCCCCGTCCGTTAATTTACGCAAAATTTGAACAGCGTAGGAGACTAGAGCTCACCGCCTTACCACAGAGCAAGTCGAGGCTAAATGTACATATTGTTACGTGTCGATGTTTTCCTTGCTGCGAGCGAGCACAAGTAAAGGACAGAGTAAGTAATATAACGAGCGGCAATTTAATGAAATTTTTTGAATGACAGGCGAGCGATAAACCAAGAAGCGCACCTGTTATACAAAGCATCCCGCTGCGCATACCTCTGCATGGCGCCGTGGTAACCCTTTTTGCGGCGCGTGCTCCTGATCTTGGCTCTATTGAATTTCTGAGTTTATCTGAAGAAATTTCTGATGGATTACTGCCCTAGTTTCTCTCAGCACGACGCGAGGCACGTTGAACTTTCCAGATCAATGTCAGCGAGTGTAAAATTGCGACGGGCCTCCAAGTCGGGAGTTTAGTGGAGTAGAGTGGAGTGAAGTGAAGAATGGATGGAGTGTACAATGGATGAGAATCGGGAGTCTGGGCGGTTTTACGACGTTAAGTGACAGACGATGAGCTGATAGAGCAACGAGTAGCGCCGTAAGTGACCAGCGGGAGGAAAACCTGCGACTGCGAGCATCAAGCAGTGAAGAGTGCGACTGGCCAGTTGGACTAGATGCGTGAGTGAAATACATTACTAATGATGACAACATATATACTGAACGTGTGTTAATGATGAGTACGAGTTAAATGGCTAAAACCAAACAGAGACATTGAGAAGGAGGTTAATTAGAGTTGAAATAGTCATTAAATATTGCGGTCACTGAAAAATATAACGAGTAGTAGTAGAGATAGATAATTTAATTCTGTTAATCATAGCTGTGTGAATAAATTAGAAATAAAATTTAGTTATTTTATTTTTATTAGGACTTCCATCGCTCACGAACTCAGATACACCCCTTAGGCATCTTGTAACAATATTTTCAAAAATTCTGCGTGGCCGAGACGACTGTCATGTTGTCAGTTTTGCTTTTTGATTTGGTTACGATCTGTGCTTTTGTAATTTTTCTTTGGCGTGACTGCGAGGGCGCAAGGCTCTGTAATTTACACGAGGAGGTTGTTGCCGTATTGGGCGGTGCTGACATTTCACGGAAGTGTGCCCTAGGGGGAATTCCACGCACCATGGCTTAGGGTAGGTTAGGAAAAAAAATCGGCGGCCGCTTGTTGCGAAATGCGCGGAGTTACTTATTCTCGCTTATCGAACAGGGAGCGTCGAAATGCAGCGCGTAAACGCTACGGCGCTGGTAACTCATGGCAGTGCACACGTAACGTGTGGCGCGTTGAAGGTGATATGTGTAGGAGTGAACGTCAGTGGGTATGGACCATGAAAAACGAGTAGTTTTGACGTATTTAGTTTACGATGACATTGTAAAAAAGAGAACTAGAAAACATTGTGTTCGTCCTTTAGTGAGTAGCCGGCTGCTAAAGGGGGCGTTTGTGAGTTGTATCGAGATTTACAAAACGATGAAAACAAATTATTTAATTATTTTTGCGTGAGTACTCGGTCATTTGACGAATGGACAGCTAAACTAAATACTTGACGTCGTTTTCAAAGTGTAACACTGATATTTTGGGAAGGAAAATGTATGGAGATATGTTGGTATAGTATGAATCACGAAACGTATGGTAACATATGTGTTTTAAAAAAAAGGAAGAAGGAAGGCGTAAAAAGGGCGGACAAAAGTAAGTTATTAAGGTTGGGGGGTTGGTTGTGGAGGGGGGGGGGAGGAAGGATATCACTTCAAATCAAAACACCTAACACAGTTTCAAGACACAGTACAGCACTATTTACATTACAGTAGTAGTGACATAAGACACAATAATGAAATTAGTTGTTTTAATAGCTTGATTGCAGTTATTTTTTAATTTTCCATTTTATGATGTGAGGTACATTTTCCCCATCTCCCTTGAGTATACTTCATTTCATATAAGTTGGCCAGATTCTGACAGTCAGTAAGTGGCACTTGATGTATTCCAAACAAACAATGTGCAATTTACAAAACCTGTATCAGCTGATGCATGAACGAAAATTAATATTACGTTGGCTATTCCGAGTGCACTGCCGGCGCACATCAGACAAGCAGGAAATACGCGGATAAAAATGAGTTCCAATATTAATTAATACATTTTATTTTATGTGGTCATAACACAGCGGTTTTTAGTGTTAGAAACTAAACTTCGTGCTAAAGTAGAAATGCATAGGTGTTCAAAATTAAAGGTACATTAAAACGATCCGTATCCAAACGAAACGCAATTACCAAATCTTTTTTCNCTTTTTTCACGTCTTATACCCCCCCTCTCCAACCCGGCTTTCCTTCCGTGTTTGGTATTAATTCCAAGAGCATACAGAAATATTGCACAATATTGTTGAATTATTTTTTCTAATAATTTGACGAAATATATTTCAAATTCGTGTCGTTCCGAGCCAGTAATAGAAGAACAGTCAACTTTACAAAGATGCTACCTCTTGAAAAAAAAATGCGGCTCAGACCACGCGCTGAAATATTGTGCGCACCATCTATGCGATTCTTTTCGAAGCATTACAAGCCAGAAGAGAATAGCGCTCGTTTGCTTTATATAATACATTTACGAACAGATACCAATATTTTCATTTTTTGCGAGCTCTGCATAATTTTTAAAGTAACATATATTTCGTGTACAGCGATTTAGAGTATTTGTCATTTATATTCGGCAGGTAATCGTTCGTCTACGTAAATTATAAGCCATATTATTCTTGTGCCATATTTCCTTGTTTCCGAACAAAGTGGGACACACGTGAATAGTTTTTAAACAATTCTAACGTTATTCCACGTCGCATATTTCCAACTGAAATATATTAGCTATAACGTTCAAAGTGTGATAATAGTTACAACTATCGTCTAGCAAATGTTACCCAAATTTACTGCCTCGGACAAATTAAAAAGAGTCAGCAAATATTAAATTTCCTGCAAGGTTTTATTTTTTTACTTTTATAACCTACTAATTTTTTTTAGACAGAAGTCAGTCTAAAATATGTTAAAATTTGTTTAGCATTACGTGTTTTTGTAGTTAATAAATTTTAAATTAATTATTTATATTTTTGCCCTTTAATATAACAATTTACTGATTAATGATTTATGTACACATTACTATTACTAATACACAATCGCAACTACGTATTTCTGAGTAGCAAGTTTGCCTAAAATGTCCCACAAACAGTACATTGACAAGGGAATCGGCTGATGACAGCATGAAAATAAACAACATCGTTGCCACGTGGCCGATCGGCTGATAGCGGAAGGATACGTAGTCAGATGTAAACAGTGGCGCTACTTTCGCAGACCTGTCAGAATCTGGCCAACTTATATGAGACAGAGTATACGCCTCTGACATGAAGAACTTTCTTTGATTGTACCTACTTTCGCTATAGTTACACGGACAGTGTATATTTGAAGTACTCGCCGATTTAATTGTTTTCTTTATCCGGTTTCTCATTATATTCCTCACATAGATTTTAACAAATCTTCACCCATGCTGCTGTTTTCTTATTCCTGTCGTGGTATTCTTCGCAAGACGTTTTCCATAGTTCAGGACATTTATTAACTTCGTCTGTAGATTGCTCCACATCGAAATCGCCCGCGTGCATTCTTCAACTATCAACTCACGTGTGCACTGCCTGGAGCTGTCTCACACACTGCTGCGACGCTGCACTCGGCCGTGACGCGGCGTCGAAGTAGTCGTTGGCGCGCGGAAACTTGCAGCGACGTCGCAGCTGCTTAGCGCTGCGTGGCGTCGCTGCCAGACGTGTTCGTCGTTACATTATAAAGACGCGAACTGTTGAATCGCGCTGCAGAATGACGCCGCGTCGACGCCAACGCAAAATGCACCTGTGCACCGAGCCTTAGTCCTTCTGTTTTCTTGACCAGAGATTGTTTTAGCAGTATACACTTCTTAAAATGAAAAGAAACGCCGAACCTACGCCTATAGATACATTTTAAATCCTATTTAGTTATTTAATTGTCTAACAACATCGTGGAACAATATTTATATCTCAAGTACTATTCATTATAAAAAAATAATCTAATTTATAACATAAATGTGAGATTCAATATTTAAGATAGCTAGTTTATGCCATATTTTTTAATTTTTATAGACTACTCAATTAGTGGTATTCATTCTCTATCTTGTTTTTCGCCTTGAATGGGACTGCCTGATGCCTGAACCGATTTCTTACACAATCAACGTTTCAGTTTGTTCATTTTAATTATCATTTTTTTGCCGTACTTAACATGAAGCACTTGCTTTACAGTTGCACAAGGAACACTCTGCTACGGTTTTTCGAAAGATTAACTAAAGTTCTGAAAGTCGGCAGTGGATGAAATATTTACTGCACTGTAAAAGCACAAGCGCGGTTTTGAAATGCAAGGCTTGTCGCAGCGCACGCAGAAATAAACTTATCTGCGCAGAAAGCTTGAAACAAGCCGTATTTTTTGAGAGCTAATATTATTTTCGTAACTAAAGATCAAACATTCGGTTCTGTATTAATAGATTGTCGCCGAAGATTTATTATTCCATTGCCAATACTGTACTCTATTAGCTTTTACTTCATAAACACGAATAAACTTAATTGAGTTTTCCATTCAGACCGTGTTATTGCGTATGTGTCTCATCTCACTCCGCTGCGTATTAACTTTCCAATATTCTGAAAAGATTCCAAAGAAAATTCTTACACGTGCAAGTTCTCTCACGCACACGTCAAAGGAGATAAAAGCTGCTTTCAATTTGAAAGCATCAACTGGAATTTAAATTTCCCTTTAACATTGATTTTATTAGCATGTCAATTAACGTTCCAGCGTTTTTTTTCCCTATCGATACATATAACGACAATGTGGTTAAATGCGCCCGAACACTGAATCTTCCAGTATAATACCTGCCATCATTTAGAATTAAACACAGTGTTACATGGTAAAAAAAAAAACGGTAGTGTATCGAAAGCACTACTCTAGCCAAGCAAGGATATGACAAAAAATTCCTACACACAAGAGTAACGAGATGCACGGAAAACCTCCTTTTTTAATATTAATAAATATGTTTATTGTACAGTACCTAATCTTATTAACTGTACAGGACTCTTCTTTATTATTAGCGAAAGCAATGATACTCTCGTTATTATTCTTCATTTTTATTGCTTCGAGACCAACCGATGGTGTATTACAAATTTTTAACACAAGTGGGCGTGGTTTGCCAGTTCTATTCATAATTAGTTATGTGAAGTACTTGGCAATTAAGAAAAATGCACTCACTAGCGGATATGTTATCACTAGGTTTTTCCACACGCGAATCGTAAAATTCATACGAATGAATTAGTAGCATGTAATGTCACAGAGCAAAATTACATTTATCAATCAGATATTTTACGAAAATATGGGTAAATTTGTGTGTCACTTACTACCAGTTACCTATTCAAAATTTTTGCACGGGCGAAAAAGAAGTCGACCGATCCCCTCACAACCACTTGCATTTAGTGCAAAGGTGTGGACAAGCGTCAATATTCACCGCATTGCAGAGGCCTTCTTGCGTTAGAAAAAAACACAAGTACCCGACAATGACTGTAAAACGGGAAATTGTGCGATTTCATTTTGTTCCCTCCTACGTTGGTTTCCACTTTGTGATTGGATCGCAGTTCATTTGACGAGCTCTGCAGGACTGTGCACCAATAACGAACACCAACATTGAAGAGGACGTATAACGTACAGCCGCGGAGGATGGAGTACACAAGAGTGAAGCTAATTGTACCACTCCCATCCAGCCACAGCAATCACGACAGACATCATTGTGTGTGCGTACGCTTATAACGAGATTTAACCATTGAGTAAAGCTATAAACTAGAGCGGCCATGAGATAGGAAAAAGTCTGACCAGTTGTTTATGTTAGTTCTTGGGATGCTTCAGAGGAGCTCTAGTGTTCTCGACTGGGAGTTAGCAGGCAGCAGACGACGCAGCAGTCAAAATACCTCGCCACCCGTGCGGTGTTGCCAGTTGTGCAGCCGGCAAAAGTAAATCATCACCCTGGCCTCGGCTCACTCACATGTTCGTAATAGTTCTGCTAAAGGCGAGCCTGTCTCATGCGAGTTATCAGCTTTCTTTGCAGCTGTGAATACCCAACTCATGATTTACTAGTGGCGACTATGGCATGCATTTCGTTTCTATCGTAGAATTCCGTGTTTGCTAAAATTTGCAGCGATATCAACTACTATTTGGTTTTATTTACCTCTGCGAAAATGAATTATCAGAAATAAATAATGGACCTTGTTTTTAATTCTAATTTATTATTTTCCTATAGTTCATGATAAAATACGAGTACTGTTGGCTTTTACAATTACAAATTTGATATTAATAACGAATGGTGTAATAAATCATAGTAGAATTTTCATTCCATTCGTATGTGAAATAAAATAGACAGGAAATAATTGTTCACTAGTCGAGAAATATATTTTAGATGCACGAAGGTCTGCAATGTTACTCAGTGTTTAGAGTTTAGGGTTGTGATCTACTGCAAAGGTGACTGTTAATACAAATAATCAGTACTTTAAATTTGTTGGTTCAAGTGTCATTAAAGCTGTGTCCGAACCTAGGAATGCAATTATGTATATAAACATACTCCACTCGGCTCGATACTTGATACATTCCGACATGCATACTTATTTGTACCCGTTACAGCAACTAGCCAGCTGATTTGATCCTGAAAAAGCATTTAGGCGGAAAAAAATACTGAATCTGTGCTGGGACGTAGGCGCATATATTTAAAATTATCAACCCATTAGGAGCTGTAGCTGAAAAGCACATGACAATGAAAGTGTTGCTATGAAACAATCGTAGACATTTTTTCAAAAAAGGAATGAATAAGCATTTGACGCAGTAAACACAGTCATCTATAATGTATTATTAAAACTGGTAACAACTAGAGGTAAATTTTATTCTAACACTAGCAATGGTATGAATAAAAATTGATATTAGAATTTTGATATAACTTTTACACTCATCCATGTCAGTAGTAGAAAATAACCGACTTTGGCACAGCGGTGTTCGGCGTCAGAGCCAAAGCCGGCCGCCGCCATCTTGCAATTTCCCTTTTTCCCCTCAAAATTTTACTTGTCCCCTCCAAATTTCTCTTTTTTTTCTCATCATAATTTCACATTTTTTCCCTTAAAAAAGCAATGACTCCTCCCTCCCCCTTTTTCGGTTGCAAAAACGAGCCACAGAAAGGCAATTTCCAGCCAATAGGAGGGTTTTGCGAGGCTCGCTTCATGAGGGCAGAGCAGTAGTGGCTATATTGGTTTTATATTCATAGGGCATGCCAAATCGATAAACGGGATCCAGGATCGGAGTCAGACCTAACCATCAACCATCTTGGTTCTGTCAGCCATTTTAACAGTCATGTTGGATGTCGGTGTCTTGACCTTGACCTCGTGACCTTAAATGACATTGCATCAAAGAAATTCCCAATAATTTATTTTAAAAAATTATTAAAATGTTTTTTTAAATTCTATAAAAATATATAAAAAAATTAAAATATTAACAAAATTATTTAAAAAAACTTACATTTCCGCAGGTCTCATTCCCCAGCTCCATGTAAAGCAGACGTTTGACCCTCCCCCAATCAATCACTCTCTCTTAACATTCCTCTCCCCTACCAATGTCTCTGATTGGTTGATTAGTCAGCACGCCATCCCCCATACTCATTCATTTGTATGCAGCCATCTTAAATCTTTCGTTTGTCATTTGTTTGTTCATTGCTAGAAGCCACCATCTTGGATTTCATGTGTTTACTTTTACTTCACCTAGGTGGTGCTAGTGTATTAATAATCGATATCACCACCAGGCGAGCTGGCGATTTAGCCACCAGGTGACAGCTATATTTGTTTATGTTTTTAAAAGTATAGGTTGTGCTGTTGGCACCCTCAATATTGGATTCTATTTTTAATGTTTGAGTAGTACTAATTTCTTGATTACGCAGCCTGATATCGGCCTGTACCAAATGGCGACCTGCAAACTACATACATTGTAATATTTATTTGTTTTTTATGTAACTATTTTTATTTAATTTTTATATAAAGCAGTGTTAATAACAATAAATAACAGACAAAATATTTTTTTAAAAACTAATTTTATTTGGTAATGTACAAAATGAGAAAAAAAAACTGGTTTATTCATTACAATCTTCTGTGTTCACTTCTCGATGTCCGCATCATTGACCCAGGAATTGTAGCAGGCTGGGAAACCTCACCACTTGACATACGACTGGCAATCATGCAGTTTCAGAATCTTCTCGACCAAATGAATTTCTGGAAACTTTGTAGGCAGGATCTCCTCTGTGTAGAAACCACCATTAATGGGTACGTTGTTCAGATCTTCGAGAAAGTAGGTCCTCGGAGCATGGGCATAGTTACGTATATGTCGCACACGAAAGAGTTCGGGGCTCCAATCCGCTGTGAACCCTATCTCGAAGATTCCTTTATGTTTGCAGATGTACACCAGGTCGCCAACCTTGGTTGTGTGGGTCCCTCCTTTCATATCAGTGTACAAGGTTCGAAGCAGGGAGTTGTCTTTCACGTCTTTGGGCTTCATGCGAGTAGTGGAATGAACGGTAAAATTATACTCGTGAATGAGTTTCGGCAGTAGTGTCAGTCACTTGTAGCTGCCATTTGCAGCAAAGTGACTCCGTATTTTTCCCTTCAGTCCTGTTAAACCTGTCGACGATAGAAGCTTTGAGATTGTTGTACATGTAATAATCATTTATGTAATGCTTCTTCATTTGGGCCTTGAACTTTGCATTGTAGAATTCCTTTCCTTGGTCGGTTTGTAGATTAGTCAGGACGCGTCCTTCGCACAATACATCTGCCATGGCCATGGTGACATTGTCTGCATTTTTCGACTTGACAGGCCTCGCCCAGGCAAATTTGCTATGTGCATCGATAACTGTCAACATGTATTTGTAGCCCTTGTTGATCCGAGCATATGGTATCATCTCGACGAGGTCTTCTTGAAAAAGGTTGTTCATCCCACATACCACGACCTAGTGGTGGCGGTAGTTGCGTCTCGCAGATGCATGCATTTCATTGGCGATTCCCAATCGACCCATTCTATTTAGCCTCCCTCCTTCAATTGTTCGACGATTGAAATTATATTGTTAAAGTGAGAGTAACTTCTAACCCTTTGTGAAGCGAGAAGTAACTGCAACCTGTCGACCAGCTCGTTCGAGTTGTACCAGAATACATAGTCGGTGAAATTGTCGTCGTCAAACTTCTTTAAACCTTCGCCGCTTTTCAGTGCTAAGCCGCTGAAGGGGTCTGCGAGAATGTAGATTTTTTCATGATCTTTGTCCTTATAGACAACTGTCTCAGGATTGTTGTATACCCATGGGCACAACAGAAGGCATACAAGTTTCTATAGCAGAAGAGAAGAAAGAACGCATCAGTTCATACCCACACGGTACCTAAGGTGCTAACAGAATATTGTAAATGGCAGGCATGACAACTCGCAGGGGGGCAGGGGTACAACTGCAACCAAATGTTATATGTAGGCGCTTTGTGGTGTATCCAAAAGTACGGAGATTGTTTCTTTCCCTGTAAACTGCTTTTATTTAGGTTTCTAAATACGAGTATTATTAATGTATGGAACATGGTATGAGTAACGACACTGCTTAAGTATAGAAAACAAGGTACTCTATCCACGTGTATGTACGACGGACATTTACGCCACTCATTAAAACATTAGCAAATTATTTAAACATGGGCGTAGCCAAGAATTTACTTTGAAAGGGGAAGGGGGAGAGATTCCATATTTCTATTTTTGGATAAAATACGAAAGCTGTAATATTACAAATTAATAGGTGAATATTATTTATAATCAAGGGGCTAATATACAGATTTAGAACCACAAAATGCTATAAACACCCTTCATGTCCAAGGGGATCACACATTTCTTATATTAAAATAAAATAAAAGTTGTAATTTTGTTTTTAAATTGTATTTTTATTTTGGTAGGGCGATATATCATGATATCGCCCCCCCCCCGGCTACATCATGTATTTACATATGTATATTTAATTTAATTTTCATAATACATAATAATCAATCTTGTGTTTTCGTAATTTAACAAGTTTTTGTAGTTAGAAGGCCAAAAGAAGGCAAAACTATCACAATATTAAACTTTAGGCTTTTATGTGAGCCTTTATAAATAACCGATTTGATTAGCAAACTATCACAGCTAGTCGATTGCACTGTGCTGATACTTACGTATTATTGCTTTTAGACAAAGTGGTTCTGGAAATAAAAGTTTTCTAACAATGATATAAGTTATAAACAGCAATAATGTAGCACATAAAAAATTTTGTTGCACGATGGATATTTGAACTGTAAAGCGTAACAATATGTGGCGCAGACCCGCGCACCAACCCAATGAGCTGCACACACAGCTTACAGAACGTCGGTGTGGTAATGTATATAAATTACCAGTTATCGCGTATTTTATAAAGGTGTGTTTATTGTTTTTTTTTATGACCGTGTGAGTAATTTGCAACGCTTCTCGTTACTTACGCCTACATGAAGTTTAATTTCATACATACATACGTTTTACATAACCCGTAATCTTTTCGTAAACGGGCATATATGGCTTGACGTAATTACTCAGGTGTCCGCCATCTTGTCCGTCCCAGCTTCAGACATTCAGGACACGTTCTACTGTTGTGAAGTTTGGTCTGGGAGTGACAGAGATGGTGTATGAATGAGAGAGATGGTAGGTGTCACAGTGGCAGCACTGCCGACTTCCCCACGCAGCCACCATGAAAATGGACTAGTGCTACGTAGTGTTCATACCAAGAACTACAGAATCTTACCTGCTGGAGTGGTCAGAAACTTTAACCTAGGGAAGTCTACTCTAGGTATATCTTTACTTAATGATTTAACATTCTAGTTGTCTGAACATTAAACTTAGGTGCGTTATTCATTCTCTTGCGTAACTTAAGTCGTTCACGGAATGGGTACATTACGTACATTTCGATACCTAACAGATTGTAGAAGTCGATGACTCAAGCCTATTACACATATACATATAAAAAGAGTAGAAAAGAGATTCATATTTTACAATATTAAAAATCGTATTTGGGTTTTCAAAAAAAAACCTTGATTATGTATGAGATATAACAAAGGTACAAAGCCACATTGAAAGTTATAACGACCTTGTAGACATTAAAATAAGTTCCGCAATAAGATTAATGCGTAAGTCGCATGAAACACGTCTATTCCAATTTATCCCATCCTTCCTGTTGTATTCGAACCATATTAAATTACATAAATATATCATAGCAAATGCATTAACAGTAGTGAACGCGTATCAATATATTATTTTGCAAATCATACCGAAAAGCACGTAAAAGTTACACCTCCTACCACCAAATAATTTTTCGCACCCCTGCATATGTAGATGTCCTGTCTCCAGCGTAATAAGTGTCTGTAGGCAGTCGATGCGGTAACTACCGAGCATGCGCGCGTGAAAACAAACCATTTACTCGTTACCTGTCATAGGTTAGTCTGAAAAACAAGTCATTAAACTAGTATTATAGGTTATTTTCCGTTAGGGTAGATTGAACTATGAAAACAGGAATTATTCCACTAACATAGGTTGTCCTGTTAAGGGACCGCCCTAGTTGCTACATCGCTCACTGTAAAAAGTTGTGTCTGTTATAATTAAAAAAAACTATGGAATATTTTAATGTAAATATTCTTTGAGTACAGAAATGGAAGTCGGTATATTTCTGCCCATTCATAAATTTGCTCGTTTGAAAATTGTTAAAGTCAGCAAAAATTGCATGTGCTCATAATTACGTTATCGTTTATTCACATAACTAACAATTTTTGCATACTAGCAAATATTTACGTTTTCCCTGGCCCAGGTAAAAATTCGCTGACATTTCCGTGACTTTTCCCTATCACATGAAATTCCCTGACATTTCCCTGTTTTCCTTGTGGGTGGACATCCTGCATCTCCAGGTGCACGCAGAAGAAACCAATGAGCGCCTTGGAGCTGGGGAAACTGGAACTATTACCACTCACAAGCAGGCTGTGAGGTGCCACATTATGATTTATTGAAAGTAAGTTTGCATGAATAAAATTGAACATTGCATATATGCATGCATCTAGTCGCATTCACAACGTAGTATGTAGAAAAGAGACGAACAGTAGGTCAAATTCCAACTTCCACTGCGTACGTACGGCTAAACTCTCAAAACAAATCACGATGTCCGATTCGCAAGTGGGAATCGTGCCGGACGATGCCGCTGGTCGGTGGGTTTCTCGGGGATCTGCCATTTCCCCCACCCTTGCATTCCGACGCTGCTCCATTCTCACCTCATTTCATCCTCATCGGCGCTCAAGACATCGTTGTTAAGAGCCGCCCAAATCTCTCAACTTAACGATGTCGGATTTAATAATATATTTATTCTTTTCACAAAATTCCGTTTTCTTTGGCCCATGTTTCAAAACTGTACCATGTTTTGCACAAAGTCTGCGAAAACTAAACACAAAATAATAATCTCGCTTGGAAAAGTTGGATTTTCTTTTTTAATGACTGCCAACAAAAAAAAAACGTACGTGCGTAAGTTGCGAAGAGATTGTGAATTCGCCCTTACACACGTGGCGAGGAAGTCCTCTGTAAAGATACGATTTAGTGGCTCGTGTGTTAACTGGGAAACAGCCAATAGTACAGGCAGGATAAGAAGATAAAACCAGCATTACACCCAGCATCTATCATTACAGGCAATAGTCATACAGAATGATGCGCATAAAAGTAGCCTGGCTTCAAGTGTTTGCGAATTGAATAAAACGTTTAGGCCTAACCCGTGACAGCAATATTTCAACATACTGTAAGATTTCAGTAAGATATACTATTTACCTATTTTCCTATGTGTAAGCAGATTCCACTCCAGCCAGTGGCGAATATCGAAACTCGTTAAGCCGAGTCTGATCCACAATAATGGATTCTTATTTTTCCTAGCTTGTTTATGTACTTAAAGTAAACATCTCAAAGAACCCCTATAACCAAACTATAATCTATTCCAGGTTTCTTAACACTTTTTAAATCAAACTTTAGAAAAATTACCCATTATTGAAGTGCTTGGTTGCTCCCTGTATACATCATGTATCAAAATCGTTTTATACTTGTGTAAACATGCAAGTGCCCATTTGTGGTTAATTTGAATTTTACTTATGTTTTGTACATAAAATACACATATAATTTCAATTATAATTAATATAAATAAAACACGAAAAAAATAGGTGTGTTGGTAATGCCTAGTAAGAGATATTTCATATGCAACATATAATTACACTGAGTACGCACGAATGCGGCGCGCTGTCCCTTTGGTGTAACTTTCTAGACTCAGTTAAGCTTTGTTTGCTTGAGGCGGAGGAATATCCTGGAAGTAGAACTTCAGCAGGGCTTCACAACAGTTGGAAGTAACCCGTGAATGGACTATACATATAAATATCAGTAGTTAGTAAATATACTATCTAAATACATTTTGAAATTTTTCTCTTGTTGCACTAGGTGTATTTGATAACTCTGCGTTATTAACAATGAACTTGCTTTCGAGAAAAATCTCATTTCATTCAGCGTAAAATCATTCTCTAAGGGTCACTACGGATGCATTCGTGCTTACTGGTCCTACTTAAGAAACACGCCAAAGACCAGCACGAGTTGGAACGTTTGAAGGTGCCATTTTTCGCAACACGCTTGCACTTGAACGAGTTGACCAGTGCATGTCAAGGGAACCATCCATAACATCTTCAGTAATTATTTAGCACAATCATTTACACGTTTCTTAATGCAGGGTAGTTTTTTTCTAGTGGGACATCCGATAGCAGGGCGATCGTAATGTTACAAAGAAAGGTGATCTGATATTACTGGTATCAGTGATTTTAATCAGTAGAATGCATTGAGGTTTTACTGCCAGGCCAGTGCAATTCACTGGGAATCAGTAGAAATCACTGTTTAACCAGTGAATACCAGCAACAAAAATTATCAGTAGAATTTTACTGATTCAAGCGGAGCAGTTTCAACATATCTGTAGTAAAATTCGCTGATCCGGAGTAATTTTAACAGTTTAAATTGTAGAGTGTAACTTCGTCGTGAGTCAACATCAAAGGGCGACTTGTATTTGCCTCCTTGTTACTCGAATGCGGTGAGGTTATGGCGCATGCTGTATATCAACACCGGCCCCTCTGCCTGATGAATGATATATGAACAGAAGAACTCTTACCCCCTCCCCTCGCGGGGACACGAGAACATGCTCACCCAGTTCGGTGATTTATTCAAAAAGCACCGCTCCGCCCCTCCCTTCGTCGTTCTCATCGCTCGCGACTTCCGATCCGTAAAAAGAGGAACGTTATTCAAATGATGGCTCCAATTTGCATGGCGAGTCGCTCGCTGCGAACGTCATACAGACGCGACTTTCCGTTCGGGGGGGAATACGGGACTGCGCAGTTATCTGTAAAAATGTCTTTACGGGCGAAGACGACCAGTGATACAGCAAACCGACGGCTGTGCAAACAAGCCAACACAATTTCCTCGATGAGTTTTCCGACATACTGGTTTTTGCGAATTTTACTTTCAAAAGATAGTCCTGCTATACGAACTCGCTACGATACAAATACAGGCCATTCACGGTTACTTCACACTTTTCTGAAGCCCTGCTGAAGTTATACTTTTGGTTACCGATTACTTATCCTTCCGTTACAGGTAAACACAAACACTGTGTTATTTTTAATATTTTATGCTAGGGACTAGGGTGTTAATATTTAAACTGAAATTAATTATGAAAGACAAAACAGATATTTGATACAATTTCTATGAGTTACAGTAAAAACCTATAAGCTATTTCCGAGGAAGGTCCTAATCAATTACAATATATTTCTAACCTGAATGATATCGTCGCCGTACACTGAGTGTTGATTCGGAAAGCGACGAGCGGCACGCCAAGCTGCATCTTGATAACTTCACCTCGGCGTGGGTCCATAGATGGACAGGCTGACAGACCACGCGTGCAAAGTGTTGCCGTATTATATAGTTTCTGGTGGCGTAATCGTCCCAAATACCGTGCTCCACTGGTGCTTCTGTGCTATGTTTAATAAACTGTTATTGTTGTAATGTGTTTTGGATTCTTTGCTTGACCTGGATACCGATAGTCCAGTCAAATAGGGGTTCAACCTCGTCATTCTAAAGGTTAGCTCAAAAGTCTCATACAATATCGTGTCGCGTGTCAAGATATTCAAGGTCAAAGGTCGCGAAAATCGGTTTTCTGTAAATATATTGTTTCCTATGCTTCAAATGATGTTTAAAGTTATTACAAAACTTGTAGAGCATAAAATTCTCCACAAATTTGGTCTGAGACGATATGTTATATAGTTAACCGTTCTCCAGATAGAGCGCGAAGAGTGGGAAGCGCCTATCCGTATATAGGATAACGTTATGTCAACTGTGGAATCCAATGCATAGTACAATTTATAAAATTAATTATTTACTGAAAATATTATTATTATGGAGAAACGTTAATTATTTACTCTATTTATAACTAATATTTATAAATATTATTCATAAATAAGACATCCGTCTGATAATATGAAGTTAATTTATATAAATAAGAAGATATTGAAATGAAATAGATTAAGTACATTGTAATTACATATTTATTTATTATAAGTTTATCGTAAATCTATTACAATTTATTAAAGTTGAAATGTAAGGCGGATTTGTTTTTGTTACTCTAATTATCAATAGCAAGCATGCAGCTTTATATTCCTCTTGTTCGTCATCGTCTTCCTCTTCTGGTCGCCCAAATTGAATTTCCAGTTCGTTATCAACATCATCGTCTGTTATATTCGGCTCTAAAGCTTCAAGGACCTCAGGTGCATATTCACTTTCTTCATCAAGATCATTTGGATATGATGAAGCGTTGAGGCATGCTTGTCCGTTACACTGGCAACAAACTGAGGAGTATTGCAACCCTACTTTTCTACATTCACAACTCGCACCACAGCCTTTCTTGCAATTGCAGAAGATCGTACTGGGTAGTTATTCTGGTGCTGGTGGTAATAATATTGTTGTGGGTTCCAGGATTTCGTTTTGCAATATCCACCCACATTCCTCGGGTTCTAATTCTTTCCTTAACCAAGTTTGGATCTGGTAGTAGACACGATAGATATGCTGTCGAGCTGCTGCGCCGGTCTTAACAATTGAACATCTGCCCCAACTTACTATTATATAAATAGAATTGGTCGTGTTAGGGGCCCCGTTTCGGGAAATAATATAGGTAGGTATATCCAAGCATTTACACTGTTCGAAAAAGAAATACTTAATCTCGTTCCTACTTATTATTAATATAAATTAAATAAATATTATCAAACGGATGTATTATTTATAAATATTATTTATAACTAAGAAAATAATGTAAGTACGTCAATAATTATAACATTTTTAGTAAATAAATTATTTTATAAACTGCACTATGCACTGGATTCCACAGTTGACAAAATGTTATTCTATATACGGATAGGCGCTTCCCAATCTTCGCGCTCCATCTCGAGAACGGTTAATTATATAACATATCGCCTAAGACCAAATTTGTAGAGAATTTTGTGCCCTACAAGTTTTGTAATAACTTCAAACATCATTTGAAGCATAAGAAACAAGATATTTACAAAAAAACCGATTTTCGCGACCTTTGACCTTGAATATCTTGATATGCGGACACGAGATTCTATGAGACTTTTCAGCTAACTTTTAGAATGTCAAAACAAAGATGTATGCAAATTTTCATCTTCATAACTTTCATTCCGAGGTTTACCCCATTTATCACCTATTTGACTGTACTACGACGCGTCACTGCAGTTCGCTAGGCTTGTCCGTCGGAATCATACAACTGCCATGTGACTAATACGTTTTAACTGTCAAATGCTTTGTTTACTGTTTTCAGCTGTTCAAATAATTCGGTCATATTTAATATACCGTTTCGTACGAATGTTCACAATTAACGCCTATAATTATATTTCGGTCAGCTTTATTACTTTTTAACAATGTATGTATTGACAATAGTTCTTACGGTTATTATTTTACATTGTTAACATTATTTGTTATACACTACATAGCACATTACACGTAACACACGGTCATATTTTGCCGCGACTGTGTTTAACCATGTTACAACTGCGGGTGAAAGAACTGTATTATTTAAACTCTTGTTACTGACAAATGTTGGATTATTTCTTTAAAAGGACGGCCTCAGTTGGAATAAATATTAAAACGAAGGAACAACCAGACCAAAGAAGAGGGGCAGTAATTTTAAGCACGCAACTCGTGTCGCTTATATTTTGTACGTAGCAGCGACAAACTTAAAAAAAGCATTAAACATGCACACAAATAGGCCTGTCGTAACTTTTATTCTGCTCATATATCTATGCATTTGAACTTCCTGTTTTCTAGGATTATTTCATTATTTAAATAAATTATCGGGCGGGGCTTAGTATTTTGTTGAGATTGTGGCAAACATTCAAATCACAGAAACGTAAGCACGTTACACAATTGTGTTTCAAACATTTAGGGCAAGGTTACAGCGTTGTGATAAACAGACATCACTTTCAAAAAAAAAATAATTTTGTCTTAAAACAGTTCATTGCAATCGCATACAATCTTCCACACACAGCTGTCATGACGCACGTTACAGTATATTTATTCCTGCCGTAGAAAAACGGATTTATCGCATCATCGTAAATTGCCTAGGTAGGTTTAAAAATCACCCGTACAAACTTGATGTTGTACGTTTCAGTATTTTTCACAAGACGAGAAATTAACGCTTCGTTCAGTCTCTTTTTTCTATGAGCAACACGCCATCGCCATGCCATGTCGTGTCGCCAGTCGCCACTTCTGCCAACTTCAGATTTGTAACTGTCCCGCCATTACATCTAAATATATTATACATAAGTACTGGAACAATAAGTTCTGGTTTCATTCAGTTTCAAATTACAAATTTAAATATAATTATTTGAGAGAGAAAGAGAGAGAGGGGAAAGACAGGGGAGAGAGGGGAGGGAGAGAGAGAGAGAGAGAGAGAGAGAGAGAGAGAGAGAGAGAGAGAGAGAGAGACACACACACACACACACACAAGCATCGCTCCGCCTATTCGTTTCTTCCTCGGCCAAAAAAAAAAAAACCTTGTCAGTTGGGTCTACGCACCGTAATTTGCGCTGATATTTTCAAACTGTATTAGCGAAATATGTATCCTTCAGTGCTAAAAATATAATATATAAATAGCCAACGTTTAATTTAAAATAGCAAACCAAAAACTAGGTTAAAACAATAGTATTTTATCTTTGAACTTTTCTTACTAGCCGTTGTCAACACATCACTGCTCTCGCTGTTTTTAATTCGTATTTAATATTAAATAGATATTAAAAGTTATAGAATATATTTAAGTTAAAATTACATTTATTCAAGAATACAATACTTTGAAGTTAATCACAGTGTTAAATATTTGTGTTATACAAGTTATTTTAAGTACAGGTTGACATGTTACTCCTAGGGTGATTTTTCATAGGTTCGTTTCGAAACATCCGAACAAACCGTGAATGGGAGTATAATTGGCGACATACGCCGCGTCCGAGGTCGTTATGCAATTACTTTGGGACTTGGAGGTTTCATGTTCGAAAACTGGGTTAAGCCATGGACATTTGTGCCTTTTTAGATGGAAGTTTTGGTTAGTTCAGAAGGGAACTCTCCCTCTTTCTCTCCCCTAGCGATTGGCTTTCTAACATCAAAGCAGCGGCATTGAAAAGCCCAAACCCAAACAAAAAAAGGAGCGGGGGAGTTTCACCCTCATGCTCAATAAAATTGGAAGTACTGGTAAGAACCAAAATTATTAAATCTCTCTCGTACTGTTTCTTACAGGGAACATGCAGTCGAAGAAGTTATACAATCGAACAAGGCGGGAATAATCGAGATATCGATCGCCGACGTGTAGCTCCAAGGCTGACAAGTGGGTGGAATACTCCAGATGACACATTTCATGTGGCAAGAGAAGACACCTAGTGTCGGCCTTCTCAAAACAGCTGCGAGGAAACGGGCGCACTGTTCTTCCCAACCAGTCATTCAGAGTGGCGACGATGTGAAAGTGATGTTGGTATTCCTGCCAAGGTGCCTAGCCATTACCGCTGGCGGGTTAAATCGCGCTCCACTTTCCTGTTCCCATCATCGAAGCACCAGGCCGACAATTCTGCGGTTCCATCAGAGTTGCCGCTCGGCTTGGTGCGTACGAGGGACCCCTTGCTCTTCGCTTCGCTGGTCGTCTGCTATGCTCTGGCCGCACGTACTTCGCCAGTTGTTACCACGCGACCGCCATTCTGCCTCTGGACACATTCTTCCTGCTTCTTCTTCGGTAGGCACATTTACTGTTACCACTTTTTAAGTTTATCATTTCATTAACATCGTCTATTGTTTTGTATACATCATCTACTATCATTAATGACTAAAAAGTAACATAATGGATTCTGCGACGCTGATCTCGTATTCTGTTTGGCTCGGTGTATTGCGACTGTTTCGTGTCTGCTGTGTAAAATGCGTGAACTGCATAATTGATCTCAGAGGAAAATTTTTGGTGTTTCATTTGTTTTGGGTAATGGCGCCTTTATTCGCGAACTTTGCTCACGCTGCTACGCCGACTGGATGAGTCGAGCTAAGCTTCAGTCGTCTCTTGTTTTTGACTACAGCTAGGATACAACTGTTCTAAAATATTTTGTCAACATTTATATGTAATGTTTTTATTCTACTTTATAAGTTTTATTATGGCCAGTCAATTTTGCGTCTAATTATAGAATGCCACACTGACGCATTATCTTATATTTCCATTATTTAATGTTTTTCAGCTCCAGTTTCACCTTTGTAACACTATCATTATTAATTGTAAAACTTTGAAAGTACTATATTATCTTCGACAGGCTTGGAATGTATGAAATCGTCAATAGCGTTGGTTGAAACCACTGTGGCCTAGTTAGCTATAGTTGATATTTCGTTTGCAATCTTGTTTTTATTTGTAAGTTTTAGTGGATAACCATTAAAAATTTTTTTTGATTCATTTATTCCAAATCCCTTCACCTTGGATTTTTTAACTGAACACAAATTTCCTGCCCTATCAAACGAAGTGTGGACGATGCGGTACACTGCGCGGCGATTTTCAATAACTGTTGGTTGGACATAGCTCATTACTGCGGCAAATTGTTAATTGAGGAATGGTCAGAGAATTAAGCAAGTCAGCCACAGCTTCTAAGTATGTCAATTCCGTTATGTCACCCACGAAATGTATCAAGAACAAACATATCTTAACCAGACTTTGTCAATGTTCTATTTAAAGCTTTCCATTAATTTACTGGACACAAAGGGAGAGAAAGATGAGCCAAATGCCAAATCATGTCTGTACAATTGATTTTTAAATGAAAAAATGCGGCCCTTCATACAGAGGATGTAATCAGTTACATGATGCTAGGTGTCGGAAGGTGAATTCCTGTGTTAGCGATTGCTGTCTTTATATGGTATATCTATTGTGCTTAGAGATTCGGGGCGGGGCAATAAAGTGGGCAGGATTTCAATAAAGAAATTCATTAAGAAATCTGTTAGGGCTATTTACGGTCGTTTCATGGGCTTCGGAAAAGTTTCACACGAGTTGGTACGTGGCCGACGAAAGGGCCAATCGACTGACCGGACTTACACGTCTTACTGACTAAGGAGCGACATATACACGAGATAGCAACTCCTGTATTGTGCTAAAACTCTCTACGTCTTCTCGGAGCTCTGTTTTGTGTTTCCTGGGTATTTGATACTGTTACAAGACGCCAGGGGCGTATCCAAGTTCGTAAGGGATGGAGGTCTTAATTAAAATAAAACAACCATTTTAATGTTTTAAATTTATTTATAACGAAATAAAAATACTCACAGCTAGTATCTACAACATCAAGCTACCTGTCTCTATTATTAGCATTTGTTATTCTCAGTGAGCCCAATATTTAATGCCAATCTCAATTCTCATTAAGTCCTTATCACTGTCTTTATACTTGCTAGAGTCACTTAACCCGCACCTATTATTTACAAATATTCAATCAAACTGTATTTTGCCAACATTTCAAATGTCTCTCACTGAGGCATCCAGTGCCACAGTCCCGCACGCGACCAGTCTCACTCGCCACTGTACTGATGCTCGTAGACTTCTGTCTCGTTGGCCTCTGTCGTCGACCTTCATAGCTTCGCTGGTTCCGCACACCTCACGCCCAAGACTCTACTGCCTGCTGCGGCATATATAGTTCAGGCGGCCCGATCCGGCATATTTCTCGCTTCCCGAGCCTCGCTGAGGCAATGACCAGAACAATCTGGAAACGATAACCACATACATTCAATCCTCAAGGACGGCAAGAGGCACGAGTCCTGATATAGGCCATTCACGGTTACTCCACATTTTCCTGAAGCCCTGATAAAGATCTACTTCCAGGATATTCCTCCGCCTCATGCAAACAAAGCTTAACCGAGTCTAGAAAATTACACCAAAGGAGCTCACCGTATTCGTGCGCACTCGCTGTAATAATATTTTACATAAGAACTCTTTCTTACTAGATATCACCAAGACATCTATTTCCTCCCTTTTTAAATCAATATTCATTATAAATTAAATATTATAATTTATAGATAAAATATACGTAAAAGTTAAACTAACCCAAAATACAAAACACTTGTGATACATGTCGTATACAGGAAACAACCAAGCACGTCGTTCATGGCGTGATTTTTCAAAGGTTTGATTAAAAAAATTTGAAGAAACCGCGAATAGGCTATAGTTTTATCAGAGCACACGTCAATATACCGAGAGCTGCTTGTTTGAACCTCAGCGTGTGTTCTTCCCCGGCTACCAGTGATACCAGCTCGCACCAGAGGCGCGAACGTGAGGGGCACGAAGACAAAGGCGCCGCATGGTACGTGCGGCGCCTTTGTCTTCTTGAAGCACTGCACTTCGCTCGCCCGGAGGGGAGGACGACGCAAAGTGGCGGCTCTAGGTTGCAAGTCCGGTCATTGTCAAGATAATAATATTTGTCATATTCAGTTATTTGTAGTAGACTTCATTTGTAAGAAAATTCATTTTTGATGTAAAATACTTAATTGGTTTTTCGTAATCTGGCTACCTGGAAGTTGGATCAGAAACTACATCTGTGCTCTGAAAACGAGTTGATTATGGGAAGCATTTTTTTTAACGCCAGTATTCAGTAGCGTTGTTTTAACACCGTTATGAGTAAGGCCACAACAAAAGTTAATGAACTAAGGGGGGAATATCTTAACTCAAATACGGGATGTTTATGATTACTAAATATCACAACTGTCGCGGAAACTCGCATGAATGCTACGGCAACTTATTTCTTGGGCCGAATTACGGTCGGCCGAGTAGTAAACACCGTCGAGTTTTGGTTTTGATAAACATCAATAATGGAAACAAACAGTTTGCGGGCTTCAGAAGCGAGGGCATCCGTCTGAAACGACTGACGGCGTAACGGAATAATGATTAAATTAGCGTACCGCATTCCCTGAAGGGAGAAGGGAGTTGGCTTTTCGCTGCTCGCACAGGCGGTCGGGTTTCTCGAGCAAATTCTGAAGGCTTCTTAAAAAACTTCTGCTAACTTCTGGCGGTTTTGTTCCGACGTGAAAGAACAACTCACAAAACAAAAGAACACGACGAGAGCTGAATTTACAATAGAAAAATTGAGCGTTAACTTAAGAATTACGACGTGTACAGAAGAGTGGAGCGGAGATATTTGGATGGCTCTTAACAGCGAGGTCTTGAGAAGCGATGAAGGTGAAGCGAGGTGAGTATGCATGAGTATGGAGCAGCGCCGGAACGCAAGGGTGGGGGAAACGGGAGATCCCCGAGAAAACCCACCGACCAGCGGCATCGTCAGGCACGATTCCCACATGCGAAAATTCGGGAGCGACCCCGCCGGAAATCGAACCTGCTTCACCTAGGTGGGCGGCGAGTTGTCTAACCACTACACCACCGCGGCCCCGTGCACAGTATAACCCAGTGTTTTTTAACGTATTGATTTACAATAGAAGTTAGCAGATCGTTTGCGTGGTTGGGGTTTTTTAAGCGTTAAAGCAAATAATTAAATTTTATACTTTTGGTGAAAGTTGTGTGGGGGAGCAGTCGGTGAATTTGACGGGATACTTGTTATTTACAGTAATGTAGACATCAAAAATATTAAAAAGGCAGGTTTAAGTGCATATTTATATCTTGTAACTAAGTTCACAGTAATAAGTTTCACTGCCAGAAAGTGTCTGTTCTGAAGAACGATTTGCTTTATGGCGGTGTTATACAAGGTTTGGTTAGAGACATAAGTAAACATGACAGGATCGATGCAAATTTTCATCAGCTGGAACTTGAGTATTATTAGGTGAACTAGCTGACCCGACAGTCGTTGCCATGACAATTTATATATATATATATATGTATAAGATAGATAGATAGATTATTTTAATTAGGATTTAATGCTGAGACAAGGTTGCATAGCACCCATATTTTAATATTACAAACATTTACAAAAATTAAGTAATGCGTTCATCACAACGCTTGGTGATGAGCGATATTTTTTGTCTTTCCGTTCGGAGAGAAAACGAACAGCGCCGATGGTTTGCCTACTCTCGAGCACGCCACGTACAACTGCCCGTGGGAAAAACATGGCAATTCAAGGTTTATTTCACACACTTCCAACGATTGGCCTTGCGATTTATTAATCGTCATTGCGAATGCAAGACGAACAGGAAACTCGACACGCTTAAATTGAAACGGTAAATCGGTTAGAATCAGTGGTATTCTTGGAATCAGAACATCCTCGCCTTTGAACTTTCCTATGATTATCGTTGCTTCAATCACGTTGTTCATCAGCTTCTTAACAGCGAGTTTTGTTACATTACATAGTTTCGGATGGTTCAGATTGCGTAACATGATTATCACCGAGCCGACCTTGAGCTGCAAATTGTGTGGCGGCATTCCTGGCAAATCCAGTGAATGCAGAAATTCAATTAGATAATTGACGACTTCATCTGGATCGGTAATTAAATCGATCAATTAAAATTAATGCAGTTGGCCAGCGATTTGACTATGCATTTTTATGTTCAAATCGTCTACGTCCATATTTTTCGCTGCCAAAATAGCTCGTTCGCTCAACCAAACATGATTTTTGTAATTTGCACCAATATTGGGGAACACTTTCGTGATCAATTCTTCTTTCGACGTTGTGAATTAACAAAAATTAGGTGGAAACAAAATGAGGCCAGTGGAAGCGTCAATCGGAATTTTTCCGTTGCCAATGTCTAATAATTTTGTGGAAAACACTTCCGCCGATTCGTCATTTTGTAACGCGACTCGCATATTCGTTGTTAACTTGAGAGTTTTCACGTATCTCCAAAAATTCGATGACTTCAAGCAAGCGTTTATCTCATCAGCAGCTGTTGATCTTGGAATGACTGGCAGCGTTTGCCGAACATCGCCGGCCGGCAGAATCATCGTACCTCCAAAGAGGTCCTGATTATTGCGCAAATCTTTCAACGTTCGATCGAGTGCCTCCAATGCTCGCTTGTGCACCATCGTGCATTCATCCCAAATTATTGTTTTGCTATTCTGTAGTACTTTCGCCATTGCTGAATTTTTGGCAATGTTGCACGTCGGTTCATCTATCGTTTGCAAATTCAGTGGCAGTTTGAACGCTGAATGGGCTGTTCTTCCTCCTTCTAACAATGTGGCAACGATCCCTGATGATGCTACGGCCAGAGCTATTTGACCTTGTGCGCGAATCTAATATAAAATCAATGAAATTAGGAACGTTTTGCCAGTTCCGCCAGGTGCAACGAGGAAAAATATTCCTCCGTAGGCGTCGTTGATTGCTATCATCAATGTATCATACGCGGTTTCTGCTGCTGATTCAAAACTGGGACCTTTGTTCCTACTGATCGACTCAAAGCATCTCGATCGTATTGCCGTTCTCGATCAAATTCTCTATTGAATGCATAGTGCGTGGAACGATTCAGCGCTGGCATTCCTAATTCGTGCAACATTTTGCCGGACATCATCAGGCACAAATCCTCGATAGAAATCAACGCCTCGTTGTGGATCTCCGCGTTAAAGTCAAGTTCAGGATTCGCTGTTGTTGTACGCACTCGATGCAAAATGTCTTCAGCCATATTGTCTTTGTATTTGTTCCATAAATGAAGTGGGTTAGATGGAAAACACGTTGAAATGATGATGGCAAAAAGTGATCTAATTTGATGCGCAGTACACGAAATAACAGCATCAGCAAGTGTATGATCCCAATGAATGTCATCTTCGAGCAAATGTAAACCCTGACACGCTTCTCGATATGTTGCGCACAGCTCATCATTGACAGTTAGTAGAAATTCAAATGAAATCGGTCCACGAACATTAACCAATAACAAACGCAGGTAAAAACATTCGTCATTGCTCGGATGAACTGTATAAATGCGCCCCAATGCATCGGTTGAATATACATTCACGAATCCAGGAACAGGCTTTCCCTGTTTCCGACGTTGGAATTTTTTTGACGATGCGTTCCACGTAAAATATCTCGGCATCTCTGAGTAAAGCAGTGTTCTCGCAAATGGATCACTTGCGCATGTCGCGAAGAAACTTGTCAGCGTTGTCGCTGGTGGTCGTTCAGCTCTCTGCGCTGCGTTTGCTACTGTGAAATAAACTCGTCATTCTCCAGGTGCACAGCTAAATGGACCACAGTGGGATGACGTTCGTGTATGGCGAATGAAAAGATTCTCCAAATCGCCTCATTGCTGCTGACATATCTTCCTATTTGATATTGCGAAACTTCATCGTTGGCATCAGGAGCTGCAATACCAAATACAGCCAAGTCGCTTCCTTTCGTGACGTACTTGCAAACATATTTGATGGACTTGATAGAATTGCACTACTCAACATTGCAATGCGCTTTGAATATTTTGGAAAGCAGTGGCGAATACGGAACAATCCAGCTGTTGTCGACTACAACGTAATTATTCTTGACTTTCAACGTTATCGTTCTGCCGTTATCCTCTGCAGAGCGACGACGATACAGAGGGTAACCGCCATTACCTGTGATTGTGTCAGCCAACAAAGCACGCGGATAACGTTTGGAGCATTTGTTTTCGATCATACACTGTGATTCCCGGTTGTGATCCATGAATCATATTCGTCGTCACAACTTCATACAACTCTGGATCTGTTTCCAGATCAGGAATTTCTGCGCAAATGATGGCGTCAATTTCATCCGGTTTTATTTTCTCAATCATCCACAGGAGAATATGCGCATGAGGCAGTCCTCTTTTCTGCCACTCAACAGAGTACATCCAACATCGCACATCTCCGAAGACATAACACTTCACAATGAAGTCCTTGAGCGCATTGAGTTTCTGCTTGAATACTCGTGCTGTAATGTCGTGACGATCGCTGGATGATTGACCGGGTAGTAACAGCTGTATGATTTCGTTCCATTTTGGGTTGCATGTAAAAGTGATGAATAAGTCTGGTCGACCGTATTGGCGCACGTAGGTCACCGCATCTTGCGCGTATTCGTGCATGTGCCTAGGACTTCCAACATACGTCGCTGACAAAATGGTAATTCGGAGGACATTGTTTGCATTTCCATCTACATTTATGGCATCATGCAGATGAATGTATTCTTCCGAACGCAATTTTTGCTGATTTAAACGTATATACGTCAGACGTTTCGTCTCGATTTTGACATACATATCAACGAAGAACTGATGAAACTGTCTGCGGCATTTCAATATGTGATTTTCCTCGTTTCGACGAATTATCAAACGGTAGGCATAAAAATTCATCGAGCTGACCTTTTTATTTGTTTCTTGACCTGTTAATGGATTAATCATCTTACCAAAAAATGATTTCCATCCTCTCCTCGGCAAAATATCAGCGGGTATTGTAATGCATCATACGAACGATGGGTTTCGTTGACACGCTGAAGGTTATTACTATCAAGCCGTGGAATCACAATGTCACGAGACTCCAAATTCTCACCAACAACCACAATGGCAATTTCATTCAATGTCGGTGCATTGAAGCGTCTTTCATGTTCGCCTGCTGGTCTTTTGTCAGCTTAGATCACTATTTTGTGATCACCCGAAAGCATAATTTCTAGTGCAGTTTTAAACAACTTAACTAATTCATTATGTTCATGTAAGAGTTGTTGTAGTTGTGCAATAATCTCTCGCTTTACCGCACGACTGATGGCACAACGCTGATGGATTTCATCATCAGAATTTCCAAGGAAATAAACCTGAAGAAATGTGTGACAATCATTCACTGGCGGCAACAATTCTCCTGCACGATGGTGAATTAGCCCTTGAATCTGTAAAATGAAAACAAATCCTTTATTGAAACGTTGTGAATTCTTGATTTTTTTTTTTTGTGTATATGATGTGTGTTGTAGCCGAAAATGAATTTACCTTAAAAGTTGGGCTGAAACCTCATTCAACAGTTATATTCGCTCCAAATAATGTCATTTGGAAGATACTGTTGTATTTTTGTATATTCTGCAAAAAAAATGCTTCGATTGAGGTTCTTGGTCATAAAGTAATGATGCTAGTGGCTCTGGTAGCAGTATCAATAGTGGTAATTTGACCTTTCCGCTCGTACAACATAATCCTCAAAGCATTGCAATGTTGACAAACAGTGCTCATGGTTCCGAAGTCGACCGAAACATCCGTGGCGTAATCGATTGCTGGATCGTATCTGAACGCCAAACGTTCATATCGCATTGTTACGTTTGGCCGTCTGTTTTGTCGACGTTCCAAATTATTGTTTACGTTATCTCCAACTGAGCGAGTCGAACTCGACTGTCTCCGTGGTTCCGGAGTCATAATTGATCGCGCTTGAGAAATCCTTATTCTATTTGCCTCCAAACGCTGTCTACGCTCTTCATCAGTCTCATTGACTCGACGATCATGTATTTCTCTTGCGTTGCGCGTACGCCGACCGATATTTCGACGCCTTATTGGTGGCATTTTTCCAAAGACACCAAAATAATCTTTTCATCACACCACCGACAACACAATATTCTTTTTCGCTTAACAAAGAAAATTTAATGAAAAAACTTTGCAAAAGTCACACTTTTTTTTGTTCTAAAAACATGTGACAGCAGAACATTCAAACTGTGCCTCATTTCACGTAATGAAATTCTTTAACATAAAGATTTCATATAAAAATACCATCCAAATTTCCGACTTTTCCCGTCGATTTTCCAAACATTTTATTTCATATAAACCTTGTCCTGACAATTACGAACACAATAAAAAAGAAATCAGCCAAATCGTTAGTGCCGTTATCAAGTGATGCTCCGTCATACATGTGGCAATTGATTTTTATTTATATATACAGATTGTGAATCGTAAAATTAGAAGACGTGGTTTCGTGTGTGAGAACTACGGTTACTGCGTAATTCGTAACTTTTCAATTGTAAACCCAGCTTTGAGGCGGTCAAATACCGGACACGTGAACTGCATTCCAGTCATGTTTGAAGTACGCGTTTCTTAGAAGAAACTATTAAATGAGTCCCCAGAATGTTTGCCTACGGAAAGAAAACAGATCCCAGGTGGGAACGGAATGGAACTTTCAAGGTAATATAGTCTATTGGCGTTTTCTTCAAACGTTTTGAATCAAACCTTTGAAAAAACACCCAATGAATGAGTTGTTTTGTTGTTTCCTAAATAAATGTAATGTATCACAAGCACTTCTGTTAACTTTATATTACCTTATTGTTAATTAAATTGAACGTTTACTAATGTTTTACCTAAAAATTATTATATTTCATTTCTAACTAATGTGAACAGAGAGGAAATAGGCGTGTTAGTAACATTTAGTAAGAAATGATTCTCATGCAAAATGTTATTAGACTGAGCGCGCATGAATGCGGTGCGTTGGTGCGTTCTAAGCTTTGTTTGCATGAGACTGAGGGATATCCTGGAAGTAGAACTTTAGCAGGGCTTCAGAAAAGTGGCAAGTAATCGTGAATGGACTGCACGCATGTTATAAACGCTACTTTGGAGCTCTCTAATATCGTTATTAACTACTTGTTTAGGCTGTTGTATCTTACTTCCCGGACACGATCGAAACTGATGCTGCGGCCTGCACTGAACCTTGCTACACACTTTCCACCAATAAAATGCTAGACTACACGGTTGAAGTCCAACAGGTACACGCAACATTACGAGAACACTGCACGCCAGTTCAGAGCCTTGCACTTACGGCGATAGGGCATTTGATGCGCGTGGCAGTGTCGCCCTTACCGCTCCTGCGCTTCTGGCCCACAAACGCGAAATTAGCTCCAGGTAGGGGACACACATGTTTTGCCCCATTTTTTTTCACGACCGGTATTAAATTTTAGTTTAATCGTGTAATAGCCCCAACTATTTAAGTGACGCGTTGCTGACATAAAAAACCTCCGGTCAAGGCAAGCCGAAAGTATCAGCGAAAGCAGAATTATAATGAAGACGTCTTAAAAAGGAAACAAGTTTTTAGTTTCGACATCCGAAAGCAACTCAAAACTTTTTTTTGTGATGGTTTGTTTACATGCTATAATGCAGATCGACGTTTTTCATCTTCGCAATAACTACGGTGGAATTTTTAACACACGTGTTTTATTCATATATTTAAATTCCAGCAGTTGTAAATGAGTCAGGATTTGAGAACCCTTCCAGTGATTTTTTCTTGCAGCCTATTTGTCAATTTGCGCTGGAATGTGGCCCACTGGTAGATAAAATAGTGTTATTTAAATTCTTTACGATCCTGCATAGGTAAGTTTTATAGTTCTAACGTACTGACACTTAAGGCAGCGTGCTGACGTAACTAATGCTATGAACGCCTTCAATTAGTCTATAATTTGTATCGTACTTAATACAAGGTGACGAAATAAGTTCCTGCCGTACAAGCATCATTCGTAAACATCATGGTATTATCGCTCAGATGGAAACATTGTTAAAATTATAAGTACGAGTGAAAAATTGTTCTGTTGATCAAAACACGGTGTGCTCTCAAGCTAAGCAGATTTTTGAGAGACTATGAGAAAAAGCTGGTGAGGCGGCCATAGATGAAATGTTTAAAGCTAGTAACGGCTGGTTCTACCGATTCAAAAGTCGTTTTAATTGGCATAGCATCGCAGACAGTGGAGAGGCGGCAAGCGCTGATAAAGAAGCTGCATCTTTCTATCCAGAAAAACTCAAGACAATCATAGAAGAAGGTGGCTACACTAGCCAAACCATATTCAACGTAGACGAAACCTGTCTTTTTTTGGAAGAAAATGTCTAAAAGAACTTTTATCGCACGTGAAGAGAAATCCTTTCCAGGTTTTAAAGCCGTCAAAGATCGATTGACAATGATGGTTGGTGCGAATGCAGCTGGTGATTGTAAATTGAAACCTCTCTTAGTTTATCGCTCAGAAAATCCAAGAGCCTTAAAAAATTAATATAAAGGTGGTTTGCCCGTCATTTGGAAGTCTAATGCGAAAGCTTGGGTGACAGGTTCTCTTTTTGAAGACTGGTTTCGCCATCATTTTATTCCTGAAGTCGAACGTTATTGCCAATTAAAAGAAATCCCATTTAAAGTGATGCTAATTATTGACAATGCACCAGGTCACCCTCCTGCTACTCTAATTAATTTCGACCCACGGGTGAACGTTGTCTGTTTGCCACCAATCACCACTAACTTGCTTCAACCGATTGACCAGGGAGTCATTAAAACATTTAAAGCTTACTACACAAGACGATCGTTTGCGCATCTACATGAAGCTATGCGACAAGACAACGAGCTTTCTGTCAAAGACTTTTGGAAGCAATTCAATGTTTTAGATGCTGTTAGAATTGTTGGACAATCTTGGAATGAGATTTCACAAAAAACTTTGAATGGCGTCTGGAAAAAACTGTGTCCATTCTTTTTCACCTTCGAAACCCAAGGATAATCCACGCCAGATCTTGAACAAATCGATAGTGTAATTGAAGAAGTGGTTGATATTGCCAAACAATTAAATTTAGAGGTGGATGGTGCTGACGTTCAAGAATTGCTGGATTCGCACAATCAAGAGCTGACAATTGACGAGTTGGTCTAACTGATTCGTTAGACCAAGTTGAATCGGAAAATCAAATGACGATTGCAAACTTAACAGAAGGCCTCAGTTCAATTGAAAAGGGGTTACAAATTTTAGAAAAAATATACTCCAACGAAGAGCGCATTTCTACTACAAAACGGGGAATAAAAAAATTTATTGGCATGCTACGAGGAAATTTTGCGTTAAAAGAAGAAAAATTTAACTCAGGCGACAATGTTAGAACATATGAAGCCTTCTACGTCAAAATAACTTCGGTTTACGTTGTTTATTCATAAAAATGTAAGTTGTTTTATTATCTAACATTTTATTAAACATTTTTCTTCTAGATTATTGTTTTCTTTAGACTATGGTCCGAATTAAACATAATTTATATGTATTTATACGCAAAATTGAACCCCGACTTACGCGAATTCGACTTACACGGTTATCGCTCGGTCCCATCTATCGCGTAAGTCCGGAGTATTACTACACTGGAAGTACGTACATACGTGTATTTGTAATTAATTTTTAAACCTTACACCAAATTTTACAAATAATTTTTAACTTCTAAAATTTAGTAAGAACACGATACTGTTTCATTTTCAGCCGTATGTTTTACATTTTTCAAAATTACAAAACAATTTTTTTTTAAGTTCCGTCTCTCTCTTATTTCTCAGTGACTACAATATATGTTTTAAGCAAACTTACTATGTTGTCATTACCTAGAGAGAGAGTATTTAATTCGCTCTTTAATAAGTTTTTCCACAAAAAATTAAGATTTTGCCACCCAAAATACTATATTCCAGAAACGAAATTTAAGTACTAAGAACTTATTCAATAAGTAAATCTTTGCAAGATACACGTTTTACAACGTTTACATTGACCAGTTATGGCGACTTTAAACATTCTTGTCACCGATAGTACCTAACTAATAAAAATAAGTATATTAAATAATGACCAGTTTCATGCACCAATCCTGGAAGCAGTCCGACTAGAAAAATGTATACTGTATAATATATATTCCTTTTGCTCAGTACATTTTTCTGTATAAAATGGCCCCGGAAAATTATAAACGACAAGAAAAATTATCGATTCCTACACAGAAAAAATTATTCTGTACTTACAAAAAAAATTCTTTGGAAACAAGTTGCAAAAAATTTGCTCGTAATTCTACAGCTGAAATTAAGGACACGTTATTGTACATGTAGCTAAAGAGTTATAACAAACTTGAAGTTCACAAGACTTGCTTATTTAAATTGAACATTAATTATGTGCACGTGACACTGCGGTGTATTTTGTAGTGTTGCGAAACTAACATCGTCAACTAGTTTCCAAAGAATTCCTTCAACAAATACAAACAAAAGACAGTACATCGAGCACACACGGACTCGCACACGGTCGGTCAGTTCTCTTGCATGCGCGCCTCCCGTGTTATGTGAGGCATTCCACACACACAGGATCCACAAATAGTAGTGTTTTATGTTTCCGCTCCCGTGAAGCGCGTACGCGCTGGCCTCGTGGTGGGGACGCGCCTGAAGTACGTGCACCGCTCGACGCGACAGGCAGTGCGACGTGACAGTATTCACGTGGGGGCTCAGCAGGCGACACAGGTCGACAGTCGTTCTCCTCGCACCAAGTGTTTGTCGCCGCGCCAGACAGTAGCGCTGTCACGCGTGGAAATACGGCACAACCTTGCGGGATAACGTCACGTCACGTCCATCCTAGCGGTAATCAAATAACATTTCTGAATAACCATGGGGTGGAAATGTATCCTCGCTGCACACGAGCTCTGGAAGAGGAAACAGGCGCAAGCCACCACATAAACGAAAGAGTGAAGAGGTTTGGGCGGCTCTTAACAGCGAGGTCTTGAGAGCCGATGAGGTCGAAGCGAGGTGAGAATGGAGCAGCGCCGGAAAAAAAGGGGAGGCGGGGGAAACTGGAGATCCCCGAGAAAACCCGCCGACCAGTGGCATCGTCCGGCACGATTCCCACTTGCGAAAATCTGGGGTGACCCGGCCTGGGATTGAACCCCGTTCGCCTTGGTGAAAGACGAGCAGTCTAACCACTCAGCCACTGTGGGCCACTTAGATAAATGAAAAAAAAAAAAATCAGCAAGTGGTTCCTGCCCAAGGCACGCCGGATCTGATTAGAGGAGGTGGTTTTAATCTGAGTTGGCCACCCTACTTAAGGCTCAGCTTCACCCCTCCAGCAAAAATTCTTCGTTTTCGCGTCATAATTTCAGATTCACAATAATTACTGACAATGTATGATTATAGAAAATTTATACTTTGCGAGCTGTTTAAAATTACTGTGCGTAATTTTAATTGTGTGTTATCGGATTGTTGTAAACACTCGGGGACATATTTATATTTTATCAATTTTTTTCCTGCCCTTTTGCAAGCAGGAAATAACACACATTGTAAATGATACACAATAGTAATAAATAACTAGAAAATTGTAAATTTTACATAATCAAACATTTCCAATAAAACCTCAAACTGAAATTACAACACGAAAAAGAATTTCTGCAAAATAGGTGAAGTCGAACCTTGAAGGACAGACCTGTCGCTCCGACCAGCCCGAAGAATGGATAAGGTGAGACGAGATGATGGAGATGCATCGGAATAAAGACGGCGAAGAAACGAGAAAACCCCAAGAAAACCCTCACACCGCGGCAGAGCCTGCCACACTCCACACATGAGAATCCCCGCCCGAAAATTTCCCGTTCGCCGGGATCTTGGATCAAGCTGGGGACCTCATTAGTGATAGTCCAGTGACTAACCAACTGACCCAGGCGTGAGTCTAAAACTTAACGCACAAATAAAGAAATATTATTTTATATAAATAAACACGTGCAGGTGGTTTATGGACTTGTCACTATCCTGTCCAAAGAAAGTAAATTAAAAAAAAAAAGCTTACTGCTATTTCTATGAATTTTAACTTTTATATGCAGGCCAAAATTACATTATTATGCAGAAAAAATAAATTCAGGCTTTCTGAACATAAACAAAACTCGGTTATCGCCTTCATGACCAATATCTGAAGTGTTGAAAATATACCCTATTCAATTCTGGAGGCCGCGGTAGTGTAGTGGTCAGACTATTCGCCTCCTATCTAGGCGAACCGGGTTTGATTTCCAGCGGGGTCGTTCCTAGATCTTCGTCCGGGGGATTTGTGCCGGACGATGCCACTAATCGGCGGGTTTTCTCAAGGATCTCCCGTTTCCCCTGCCCTTTCATTCCGACGCTGCTCCATACTCACCTCGCTTCACCCTCAACGGCTCTCAAGACCTCGTATAAAGCCGCCCAAATCTCTCCACTGCTCCACTGTAATTCCATACTACCATTATACCATTTTATACCATGCATACCACGTATGTCTGTATTGCTGCCAAATGTGCATACGTCAAGTGAGAATTTAAGCTCTATGTAACAGTTTTTCAGTATAAAATTTTAACAATGGTCTTTATGTATCAAAAATGCTGACATATTTGTAAAGGCTGTTCGTGGTAAAATGCTGAAGATCTACCTGTAAGTATACGTATTTTTCCACCATACGAAAAATTAACTCAACCGTGTGGCTGATCTCTATATTAATGCGTCGGTCAAGTGAAACTATACAACTATTATAATAAAAGTAAATTATTTACAAATTTGTTTATTCTTAGACGTATATGTATATAAAAGAAAGCAAAATTAATTATTACAGTATTCACAAATGTTTAACTGGCATTTTAAATTCAATGTTAAGACAAGGAACTGCTTTCCCTCTGGCGCATGCCAGTCACAGTACCCGTTAAAATATATGAAGATGAAAGCAGAACCATTTTTCAAACACTGATCTCAAAAGTTGTCAATTAACCGTAAACAACCTATACACGGGATTTTTTTATTTTATTTTTAAGAGTGATATACATCGCGCTACTGTATTTCCGACGACGTTAGATAACCCCGCACATAGTGCTGTCCGTCATTATCTTTACTTCTCCTTTGTTTCGTGTTCGTTTAATAGGCGTTGCTGTCGGAATAATTTCGAAATTCCATTACGAAGAGACGAGGGTGGTCGAGGAGAGAGAGGCGCTGCGATTGGCCGGCGCGAACGGCGTGCAGGGTCGCGAGTTATCAGCGGCAGACGACATGAAGGGAGAGGGACGTGTGAAAACTGTCACGTCGGGGCTATAGAATGTCTCACTACTAGATCGTAGTGTGCGGTGTAACGGACATTCACTCTCTCCTTCAAATACATTATTTCTGTCGTTAACGCTGTCCTTGTCCCTGCGTGCACTGTTGCCTGATGGTTATTTTTTTGCAGTCTCAAAAATATGCCATTTTCGTTGCGTGCGCACAATGCAATCACAATTATAATATTTCTCACAAGATTTCAGTTTCAAAGGAGCCGCTTAGCTTCGCGTCGCAGAATTGGATTCTCGTAAGAGTTGCCAGCGAAATAAACAGATAAAATTCTTTTAATGAGGAAATTTCCTTCGTCACCTGTTTACTCAGCCTGCCAGTTACGTCGCAAAGCTGACTGGAGTAATCTGGCAAGAGTCAGCGCCATTCAAACTGTACTGCAATCTAAGAGTGGGACGCTCTATTGAGATTGGTCGTTACAGATATTTTCTGTATCTGTTCCAAACTGACACAGATACATACTTGTATCTGATATGAACCATAGACTAAAGATAAGGCAGGCAGCTTATTTGTCTTATGCTGATGTACACAACCAACACTGTCCCATGGTAAACAGTGATGAACGTGTTTTTATTTATATCTTAGTTGTCAAAAGACAAGCACTTACGGATGAATAAAATACTTTCACCAATTTTAATTTAATCAAACTGCATTCGAAATTGGTTAGAGAAAGTGTACAAACCTCTTAAAGCACTTATTTAGTAAACAGTGTTCTAACCTCAAATCCAATCCACGCTGTTTTTGCTGGTCGTATTGGCATAAAAGCACTTTAATGTTGGGGCACGAGGATTGGTTCTGCGCAGCCAGCGGGATCAGCCTACCTCATCTTTAGTCTATGATACAAACGATCCGATACTTTCGGTATCACATACAGGAATTCCCAAGTGCGACTACTTCATCAGTCTCTCGTGTAGCCTTGTCCGTGCATTTTGTCGGGCGCACACACTGAAAAAAAAAAAAAAAAGCTTTGTTATTGGCTACAAAAACCGTGGTAAAACACGGATTGTGGTGCCCAAGAAGGCATAGAATGACTAGTACTAAAGCTATGTAGTGGTCATTAATATATTTGTTTATTGCAAAAAAACATTAATTGGCTGCCACGAAATATTTAGTTGGCGGCAACAGTATTCTTGGCCACGAAGCCATATTTGTCTGTGTTCGGTTCATTGCACCAGGTTACGACATAATTCATGAGCACTTATGAACGAATTATATCATTCCTTTATTCCAAGTAAGTATATGTTATACGTAAATTATTCCAGAAAATTAACTTTCAATGAGGTGGTGTGTGCAAGACTTGTGTGTGACACTTATTAGATTTCCGTTGTATACATACTTAAGACAACACATAACATCGAGCAATGTAGCGTAATGGTGACACCTTGAGCTTGCATTTGAGAAGTCCAAGGTTCGAATCCCACTCATGACGACTTAGAATTTTGTATTTAATTTTTGTTAGACAATGCCTGCCTACAAAATCCCAAAACTCGCAAAAAACCTTTGTGAATCTTACAAACCAGTATTTCTGTTATCGTCGTAACATTTCGCTGCCACTAACACATTATTGGCTATAAACAAACTGAATTTATTGGTGACCAGAAACGTTATTTTGTAATTTCCACTAAATACTGGAATGTCCAAAAATTTTGTTGGAACCACAAAATAATTTGTCATGTCTATATTATTGACACTACTCCTCACCGGTGGGTCCTAGGGTCCCCAGTTAATGTTATATGGCACAGACTATAAGGTACCTTGAAGGTTGAGGGTATATCAAACAATTACTTCATCACGTTTTGGTTTTTAAACAGGTTTATTTAACGGGACTGCATACACACATTCCTGGCACTCTTACGGGAAGTACACATACTTTCTCGGCCCTGCAAGTTCTTGGCCTGGAGGGCTGATTACAATGTTCTGGCTATATTTCCGATCCTGTGGGGGCATTAGGTGACAGTACATGTCCCTTAGTGATGACATTGTTACTTATCTGTACTTATTGCGGGGTAGTTGTTCTGGCAGTAGATGAGATCTGGTGAGTTAGGTGGCCCTTGTTACAGGCCCTCGGACTGGTTGTAGTTGGTGTGCTGCACTCAACTGGCTTCCCCTCGACATGGTGCTTGTCATTGAAGCTCACCACTCGCTCCCGTTCGTGGCGTAGGGTTGTAATGGACTGATTACTTCCCTACCATGTCCCGGCGAAGGAACCCTGGCGGGCCCCCACCCCAGCTCTCGGCGCAGGGTTGCACTGGACTACTCCCACTCGCTCGATATGGCGCCCCTCATTGAAGTTCACCACTCGACTCCGCCTTCTTAATGCGTTATTGTAACTGACTGACTGACTGACTTGACTGACTTGACTGACTGACTGACTCATGTCCCGGCATGGTGATACTACTCGTCCGAAGTAACTCTGGCAACTGTTTAACTGATTCTGCCCTGCGCCCCGCGGCACGGGAAATTACTGGTTGTCTGTCCCAATATGGCTAACCCCTTAACACTGTCTCTGGTTGTCTCTGCCGGGGCCCGAACCCCGTATCCTCTCGGCATCCCGACGGACTTTCTCTCACGTAACTGCGCAATTCAACTGACTGGCTGACTGATGCGAATGCCTCACTTGGCCAGGATCCGATCTCCCCGGCCTCAGTTTCTCTCGGTGTGCGCTTCTAACTGTCTGGTTGACTTATCTGACGTAACTGATTCTCCCGGCGTGGAGTATCGCAGCCTCCAACTGCCCCGATATGACTGACCGATGGACCCAATATTACTGATGTCCTTCAACTGAAACCCACCCTCCCTGCAAAGAGGCTTATATTGTTTCTTGGCTCCCTCCCTAAAAATGGTGTGGGGAGGAGGGTGCAGTACAAAGAATACTTCATACATGCGCCCTGGTTCTAGTAGATTAGGGGGGGGGTGACCTGTCCTCTAAAGCTTACCCTGTCAGGTCTCCTTCCACAGCATGTGTCCAAGTTGCCCTGCAGTTTGCTAAATGGGGGAGAGGAGTGCTCGTGGCACCACTTCCAAGCTTGTCAGCCATTTTCTCGGTGCCTATCACCCTTCAGCACATGTAATAACGTCTCTCATGGCGGAAATCGCCAGCATATCTCATCATTCTTCGGCGTGTACAAATTTCATGGGGCTTGCTAGCTGGTGGGGGGAGAGGTCCCGTGCTGCAGCGACAAGTGTAACTGAGTATCCATCCTCTGGGTTGACCTGTCCTGGCTGTCCATGTGACATGCGATGCATGTCAACTTGTAGGCGCTCGCAGGGAGGAAAAAATCGCGGGGGTGTTAGCGAGGTTTCTACGTTTCATATGCATTTTGGGCGTCATTGTCAAAAGGATTTTGTGGTCGCCAACTATATATTTTTGTCATCACAAAACTGTTTTTTTTTAGTGTGTTATAAAGTATGCGAGTTACCAAGTACGTGTTTTGAGTTGGGGTACAGTGTGGTATCTGTTGAAATGAAGTAAAGTATGGATAAGATCAAAAGCAGAAGTTAATACATAATTTACTCGAAAACAGAGGAAATGAACTTGTTGAATGTAAATCGTTTAAACGAAAACAAACAACAAACTTAAATAATAATTTTTTGGGTTTTTTTTTTTTTTTTTTTTTTTTTTTTTTTTTTTTTTTTTTTTTNAGTTGCCAAATATAAACCAAGAAATTGGATTTCACCTTACCCACACATTTTAAATACTGTTGCGCGCTCGATGCTTCGCATTCCGCGCGAGTGAGTGGAAGTGAAGGAAAGCAGTTATATGATAGTGGCAGCAGGAGGTCAAAGGATTGTTTCGGATGAACAAGCAAGCTATAGGCCGGTGGCCGCGCATCTGTTACAGAAAGCAAGCCGACACGATAATTCTCTTTGCAGCTCGCGTCTTGCTGACCCTGAGAAGTTCATATTTCTTAAAGGAGCTGCATAATGCGGCAGCCAGTGGGTAATTTGGTGTTAATAAGACCCCCGACATAGCAAGAATGAGATTCTACAGGCCTTATTGTCGGGAGGATGTTGATAAGTGGTGCCGAATGTGCGACACCTGCACCGCAAGGATCAGAGGACAAGGTCACCTCCAGAAATACAATGTTCAAGCCCCATTCGAAAAGATGGCAGTAATTCTGGGTCCTTCGCCTGTCACAGAGAGAGGTAATCGGTATCTACTGGTTGCTCAAGATTATTTTACTAAGTGGCCTGAGGTCATTCCTCTCCTGAACCAGGAAGCACATACTGTGGCTGAGGCACTCATAGAACATGTCTTCTCGAGGTTTAGGGTGCCCCTATAACTCCATTCTGATCAGGGAAGAAACTTTGAAACTGCGGTCTTCCAGGAGGTGACGAAAATTTTGGGGATGAAAAATACCAGGACTGCCTTACACCCTCAGTCGGATGGAATGGTCGAGAGGCTTAACTGCACTCTTGAGGAGTACCTGTCGATATTTGTAGCAGACAACCAAAAGGACTGGGATTCAAAGGTGTCATTGTTTCATCTTGTTTACCACTCAGCAGTTCACGAGTCCACAAGGGTAAAGCCATCAAGGATGCAGTTTGGAAGAGAACTACGCCTCCCTAGTGACCTGCTGTTTGGCCGACCGAAGAGTAAGCTGCAACCCCTGATTATGCCAGCGAATTACGCAACAGACTTGTTGGCATTCATGATTTTGCTCGAAAGCACCACAGAATAAATAGTGACAGGATGAAGATGCGGTATGATAGGAGAATGTCGGACGAGGTATTGCAAGATGGACAAAACTGATGTGGCTGTACAATCCCCTGAGGCGAAAAGGGTACTGCCCGAAGCTACAGAAATGTTGGGAAGACCCCTGCAGTATTCTGAAAAAGATCAATGATGTGGTCTATCGGATTTGTCGTCAAGGCTATCGGGCGAAGCCGAAGGTTGTCCACATCGACCGACTGGCACTCTAGGATGGTCCGGATGTTACAGTTTCTGTTCGGGACGAACAGACTGGAGGAGGGGGCAGTGTTACGCGCTCGCTGCTTCGCATTCCGCGCGAGCGAGTGAAAGTGAAGGACATCAGTTATATGATAGTGGTGGAAGCAAGTCAAAGGATCGTTTTGAATAAATAAGCGAGCGGAAGGCCGGTGGCCGCGTATCTGTTACAGAAAGCGAGCCGACACGATAATTCTCTTCGCAGCTCGCACCTAGCTGACCCTGAGAAGCTCATATTTCTCCATTTATCAGGAAGGAATGTCGTCATCACCATTACATTTCCCAGAACAACTTGGATTGCCGAAAACGTTCTAGATGGCACCAACCTAAGTGTAAATACCACATGCCGGCCTCTGAGGGGGGAGGGGTGGTGGTGAAGAGCCGAGAGTTTGGCGTCTCGTGCGACCTTAAGCGATAGTAGACGTGTGGAAATAATTGGAGCAGTATAAGGGACGTAGCAAGAGTGAATACTGTGATAAAGACTTTTATTGAAATGGAGATAGTAATTCAATATTGCACCCAATAAAAATAATAAGCATTAATAGGAGGCTCGGGCTGGTAAATAACATATGTTTGACTGTTTGTAACTTTGAGAATAAATACAATTATTGAATTTAGTTATTTTATTCTTATTAAGACCTCCATCCCTCACTAACTCAGGTACGCCTCTCAGGCGTCCATGTAACAATAGGATAAAAATGCAGTGTTACATGGAACCACAAACGTAACCCACTTGCGAATGTTTTAAACTGATAATGTATGTGATAGTTCGGAAGTGTACTCGTTTATAGTACCTGATACAAGTAGGTATTAGATGCGATGTAACAAGTCTAGTTTTCATCAAACAGTCTGAATATAGGACGGGATCTAAAATGTTTTGTTATTTGACGGGCTCAGACAATCAGAATTGTGCATTACAAAAATAGCTTCTTTTGCCATCACGAAACTTTAAAATGGCGAACAATAGCTGGAAATGAAATAAAATTATGAATATAATAAATTTATATAAAAGCTCTTTGAGCATGAGTGCTATTTGAAATGCTTAATTCACAATAATACCAAGAACTTAAGAGGCATTAAATTTCACTGTCGGGAAATATCTTTAATGAATAAAATTTTAATGTAGTAATTATGTGAAAATAAATCACGAACTATCATATATATATTTCTTTCTATAGTTGACTGCACGAAAAAACATCAATATATCAAACTTTGAAAATTATTTTTAAATAAAAATTCAGACAAGACACTTTTAGAAGAAAATGACACTGGCACATTTCCAAATACATTCAAGACTATTTCATCCAATTTGTTAAATAGAAAAATTTTATAGCAGCATTTCGTCTTCATATTTTATTCTCAAATACATTTGAAGACAAAAATGTGATAGTGTGACAAGGGTTTTACGAGAGAAGTTTGGCACAGGGGGAAATGTTAGCCGTAAAGTGCGTTGGTGTTCCAAATATGCCACTTCGAATTGTGATGTATATATGTCCGTGTCAAAGTATGAAGCATTTACTTTATTTTGTAGTTATTATTCTCTATGTTGTCTACCAACGTAATAAGTAAAAATACAATTGTGTTTGACAATGACCTTTCGTAAACACAGTTATTTTAGTTTTAAAAAAAAGTTATGAATTCAAGGGTGATAAATATATTGTAATTATTCAATTCTGTTGCCATATCAAATAAAGTAGCTAACTGTTAATAAAAAGTGTTTTGCATTTATACAGTTTTACGACCAAATATTAAACAGCGTGTGGACATATTTCATTAAATTTTCATTCTTGTGCGAAGAACAAAGTTCATTCTTTACGTAGATTCTAAAACAATACAAATTGCCATATTTAAAAAATATATATTGTAAATATTAAATTTTTTATTTAATGAAAATTGCAATGATCCAATTTGTCAGCACGCAAAACTGAGATTAATAATTGCAATAATAATAATAATCACGGATCACCAGCACTTCCTGGAGGCAAACATTTTTATTTGTCAAACTATCAACGTTGAGCTTCCTGGAATGAGTAGGAAAAACCTAGCCCAGGCTCCGCCATGTCGGCTGAACGGTAAGAAATTTCAGTGTCGCAACACTAACTGTTATTTACCAAAACCATTCGCTATTAATTCTTGGTCCGCATGCCTGTTTACATAAACACCTGCTTAAAAAGGCCATTGCACTTTCTCTGACCGAAGTTTTAAGAAACGAAGCTGTATTTAAACAACGTAACATGTTTATTTCAAAGCACAGGTCTGTCAGAACACTAGGTTTAAACAAAAGTGACGTCACTGTTAGATCGCGCGGTCTTGACAGGGCTGAATTCAAATCCGTAGCAAATGTTGGGAACATGCGCTGTTTTAGAGTGCTTCGCCTGCAGATTCCTTCTGCCAGAGCTACCGGACGTGCGATAATCATCTTGGATGTCTTGTTCAGTTTCAATAACTTCAATAAATTTTGACAGACATCGCAACCAACGTACACATCCTGTAAGCAGTAAATGCCCACATTTGCACAATATTTGAGCAGCTGATGGTTGTTGCGGGATGCATGTTATTATGTTGGCGATCTTTGCAACGATTACGGAAGAAAATAGTACTCGGCATTAAAAATTATAATTCAGAACTTTAAAGGTAGTTTACAACATTTATGGCTTAAAATGTGTTTTTAGAGTATTGTACAATCTTTTGAACTATAGAGTATGAACTTTAAATACATTTTTAGAAATAACGGTAGAGCAAGAGTGCATTATGGTTACGTGAAAAGTTTCCAACCCGATGAATGCCATTGACCTCTCTTTCGTCATGTTTTATATCAAAGTTTCTTGCTGGCGGTGTCGGAATATTGAGTCTTCAGTTCATTATATTTGCATTATTTGCATTTACATCATTAAGCGTACTCCATTGTAGGTGCCTTTCAATAAAAGTAATTAGTGAAATAAAATAGTGACCTTTGTCTACCGTTTCGTAAATGAGTTGCTTGTTAACCGCCATGAAGCGCGAGCAACAACGTATTTACGTTCTGAAGTTTTAATTTTGTTGGTTTCAAGAAACAGCTAGTGTTATGCTAATTGAATAAGTCAGCAAATAAATAATTTTATATCAGTGGCTGATGAAAGTGATTTTAGTGAAGTATTCGTCCAAACAACATGTGTTTAGGAACTACAAAGTAAACCGCAAGTTCGTGTTTTTTTGTAAAAAAAAAAAATGTTTTTCGATATGGTTGCTGGAATGTTTGAAATGCACGAGACCTACAAAATAAGCAGTTTTTATTCTAGTTAATTTTTATGTGCAAGTTACATTTTCCGAAAATATTTACAAAGTGTATTTCTCACATCGGTATGAACAGCGATATATTGATCGGTTTTTGTTCTTGCGCAAAGTTCCGAAATGTACACAGCCTAAATAAACGCCCGTTTTAATGTACTTTATCATTTTTTTTTTTTTAATCCAACGGTCTTTATGTGTAAGGTTAACTTCACTGATAGTGTTTAGTGTTTATTTCTCGCATCGGTACGAACAGCGACACATTTGTCGCATTTTGTTTTTTTCGGTTAAGTTACAATGAGCTATAGTGATTATGTTATTTCCGTACGAGCAAAAGTTCCACTGAATCATCAAAACAATATTAAACTCAAATTGCTACTCTGTCATAAGAAGCGCCGCAAAAAATCCCGGCTCACGAAAGACAATAAAATAAAGAGTTCACCAACAAAATAAACAGAGCCCTGACTATATTACTTGGTCATGATAGAAACAAAACAGATTAGATTGGTAACCAGCTATAGTGCCGTGCCGTACATACTATTAAGTACTGGACTGAAGTCGTTCTTCCAGTCCCCGCCACCGGACAGGGTTTGTTTACAAACACTGTTTTCTTCACTGGAAAAACAGCTGCGGAGGAGTGACGCATTGTGGCCGCCCTACTTTTCTAGAACTTTCAACATTTACTTAAGTTGTAGAAAACGAAGTAAACCAAAATTTTTTACTTCTGCGAAAATATGCAGAGGAACACGGGTTTATCGTACGCTCTTGTGCGAGAACATTGGATTTGACTTTAATAACTAACTAATTTTTATTTCAGCTTAAATTATCGCCAGAACCTCGTAAACGCAAGGTGACTGGCCTCAGCAACGGCGACCACGAAGCAAAATTGTCGTGCTATGCATAGCTGTTGTACGTGAGCTCGCGAGAGTTTACACTGTTTCGACTGCGGAGTGGAGTGCAGAGATTAACATCGAGATATTGAGAGCCGATGAGAGTGGAGCGAGGTGAGTATGGAGCAGTGCCAGAATTAAAGGGCGGGGGAAACAGGAAATACCCAAAAAAACCCACCGACCACTGGCATCGTCCGACACAATTCCCACGTGCTAAAATCGGGGAGCGACCCCGCCGGGAATCGAACCCGGTTCGCCTTGGTGGATTACGAGCACTCTAGCAATACTTAAATGTTATCTCAAAAGTAGAAATTGAAATACGGGCGGCCCGCATGAAAAATTTCCAACTAAATATTATAGATGACTTTCCGATAACACGGACAATCATTTTGAGCTACAACCTGACATGAATTTTTTGTTCAGTTTTGAGATTTGCCGTAAACAAGATACAAATTTTAATTTCTTACTGTAGATTTATTTCGCTTTTGGAAAGTAATTTTCCATCATCGTCACGTTTGTCTCAGGCCAGCACTTAAAGATAAAGTATTAATACGCTAAAAATTTTGAAAATAATTTTCAACTCCTGAGCGATGTAAACACCAGAGATCTTCAGCGCCGATGATGGGAGTGAAGCAACGACGAAATGATATGACGGAATGTCGCTGTCAGTCCGTCTGCAACTTTCTCGCCGCCGAAGATCTACAAGAACTCCCTCCTGCTTTGCGGCACTCTTCAGAAACTGCGAGCCTAACTGGCGCTAGGGAGCGTCTCTCGTAGGCATGTCCATTAAGTAAACAATCTCCGACTTTTCTTTTTTTTTTAAGATTGCCACAAAGTCCGAGAAAACGCAGTGTACTGTAACATCCTTTGAGAGACGCATTTTCACTTTTAAATAATTCAGTAATACGATTCCGTGGCGAGCAGCCAAATAGAGAGCTTAACGCTGGAGTTGGCCGACACTTACGAAGAGAGAAAAAATAAGCTCATTTATCGCATTCTAGCGTGCTTGAGCACTTAATTAATTTGGGCTTATAGAATTTGCAGCCAGCAATCGAGATATAGATTTTTCGCCGGGCAACGATTTTTAAACGGACGTAAATTTCAGTGTGGGCTATCAAGTTCGTATTACAGGGCATTAAGAATGTGATTGAAAACCTGCGAGTCAAGATTTTTCAATTGAGCGGCTCGAAATGTTTCTTCCTTTCGCGCGTTTACCAGTAGTCCTGGCTCACACGGTAGCACGTGTTTTGAAATACTTTTCTGAAATTATTAACTTCAAACACATTTGTTTATTTTACTCATTGATTTAATTCTTAGCGGAGATTAAAGTTACTCGTGTCCATTCCACTGCACTACACTCTTAAGAAATTATTTGTACATTTACCACATGAGCGGGAAAGCGCATATGGTAAAGGTATTTGCCATACATCCATGGTAGCGTTGCTACATTTGCTCAGGAAACAGCCAACTTTGTATAGTAGTGATTTAACACTCTAAATCTGAATCAGTGAGAATTTCACTGTTTCAATCAGTCAACAGTGCCTGACTGATTCAACAGTCACTTCAGTGAATTTAACTGATGAATCAGTAAAAAAATGCCAGATTCCCTTCACTTACTGATTCAGTGACATTTCAAACTGATTCTTCAGTCTTGTTTTTAATTCACAGTTTTTCATTGGTTTGTTCTTTGACTGGCGGATCAGTTAAACAGCGTGTGAAAATAGCCGTCAAACAACGAATAAACTAATGAAACCAATATTTTCTAAAATGTGTTTCGTCTTTAAAAACACCATTTTACGAGATAATATGAACATTCAGCCCTCCGTTCCGTTTTTACGTCTTTCATTTCGTTTTAACGCAATGATTACAGCGCCCTGTTTGAAGGTTTAAACTGCATATAATGTGGCAAAGTGAGTGTACTCATATATACTATTCGTTTTAACAATCCTAACGGTACCAATAAAACCAAAAACGAAAAGTAAGGGCATACTATTAAAATCTTCACGATTTCAATAAGAACTATAAGGCATATATTTTCCTCTATATTTTTCAGCATAACTTCGTAGCGCAGGTGGTAAGGTAACAAACAGCCTTAAAGCGAACTGGAAATAACGCGAGAGTTCAATCCTACGCTCTTCCGACGATTTCTTAATTTTTTTTAAATTACGGTAAATTGCGCAATATTAATAGCAAACTATCGTAAATATATTTATTTAACGTAATTATTTGGCTAAATTCAATAAAAACAATATTTAATTCGCTACTGCAGTCGGCCGCCACTTATTCAATCAGTTAAATTGTTTCACTGAAACAATCAGTGGGTTTCCACCGATTCGAATTTAGAGTGTAAACGTTCCTACATTTGCAGTTAGATGTGTGGTGATATTTCCATACAATGTATAGGTTAAAAACTTCCAATAAAATTTGGGAAGTTTGTTTTTGCAGTGTGCATTACGTAAAGCACAGTGATATCACAGCAATGTGTGTGTATGGGGG